>CM055871.1:31531801-32131801 GCA_029582165.1 Portulaca oleracea
CTAATATGGGAAAGTTTGCCAATTTGAAAAAATTGACCAACTTTTTCGACAAAGTTTATCAACCAAACACCCCATTAAACTAAAGAAAATTAATTTGTAAGATACTAGCTCTAATAAAGCAAGTGGTTGCATGCCAAACTCATAAAAAGCCCGTAGTACACCAAGTTTGACAATGAAGAGGCATTCAATAGTTTGCAAAGCATACAATATAATTAAACCAACAAACACCAGAGATTCAAAAACAATAACCAATGCACAAGCAGAAACAAATGCATGTAACACTGCTTTGGCACTCTTTTTTTTTATTGGTATATAAAATTTGGATAAAGTTAGATTTGATAGTTCTGAATATGTTTGGGTATGTTTCGATAAAAGTAGGTTAAAGTAGATAATACATTTTCTACATGTACCTAAATTTAGGTAAATGTAGAAAAAAAAGAAGTATAATGATAACAGTGAGTAAAGTTGGATAGCCAAAAAACATTAAGCCAAAATTTTCAAAAATGTGGAAGAGCTGCTTATAGGCAAAATGCAGATTCTAGTATAAGACTGTCTTATATAAATTTATCGTGAGACGGACAACTCATATGATGACCTTTCACATATGTTACTATGACTAATAAGTGATATTAAAATGATTTTTTTATATGAATGTAATTAATAATTTATCAAGGAGTGACTTTTATCAAAGTCAATCCATATAAATTATTAGTCACCCCTATATTCATAAATAGTGAACAAAATATTACACGTCTCACCATAAATTTATGGTGAGACAGTCTTACATAAGAATTACTGCAAACAAAATAAGGCAAGGAGTTAAAATAGATGTTTTACAAAAATCTTGTGGTTACGTTGAGCTTGATGGGTCACTGTGAGGGTGTGTTCTTGCAAGAATCTAGATGTTCCGTTTGTTTTGTGTTGCTTTGCGGGGTTATATTTTGGCGCAAATTATACTGTCCATCCTTGAGTACCTATTTATTTACACTATATGCATTGAAATATATCAATTGTTTATTTGATGAATTTTTGTACCCACCACACTTCACCACATTTTTTCAAATTCCACCACACTGTACTGGTCCGCACCATTACCACACCGCACCGCACAATATAAAAGAACGGAACCTAATTCGAAAAGAATATTGATGAAGTTCGTAATGATGTGGACAAATTTATTCTAAATTTTATAATTATAGATATAATTTTTAGAAAGTATTAGTACAATTGGTGTACTTTGATAGGTACATTACAGTGGACCATATTAATAATCGATATTTTGGTGATTATGTTTTGAATTGATTAAGCTTTGTGTTAGCTTTTAATAATTAAATAAAAAAAGCCACAAATCCAAAACCAACTATTTATTTGCAGTAACTGAGACGATACTCCAACAAAGTGACAATTATTAGAAGTAGTAAACAACACTCTTAAATCACATATTACCTCTATCCCTTTATCTCTGTCAAATTAACTAAATTTAAAAGTCTAATATATTATGGGAATTAAGGTAAAACTATTGTAGATTGCCAATAATACTCATCATAATTCATGTGCAGAAAAAGAGACAGTTTATTTTATTCCGTCAAATTCATTAATAAAAATAAAAGAGATAGTAGTATTTATTTATTTAATTTTTTTTAACATAACGGACCGGGTATGGGGGATGCCTATGGCTCAAAGATGGGCCGCACTCTAACCCACAGCACTCTCCGAAATGGTAAAAGAGATAGTAGTATTTTAGTAGTTGGACCACTTGCCACTCAGGCAAGAAGTGATTGGTAGATAGTAGTATTTATTAGGTAAAATAGGAATTATAATTATTGAAATTGGATATATGACAAATATTTTGGGACAATAAAATTAGTTATGGCGATAAAAAATTGAGACGGAGATAGTTGCAGACAACTAAAATACTAGATTCTATATAGCAAGTTACCAAGAGGCAACCAAGGTTGATTTGAAGAAATGGTGGACTAAAATAATACAATACGTTCCATAGGAATCTTAGTCGTTGGGTACCCACTAAAAAGATTAACATGTGAGTTAAATTCAGCGACCCAGTGATGGGCAAGAAATGGTGGACTAAAATAGGCCCAGCTAACTGAAATATAGAGTAATGCTATATTCAGCTTGGTTAGAAGGGTTTTTGACCCAAGAAATGACCCACGAAATAAATAGATCATAAAATTTTAATCAAGATTATGAGTTTCCAATTTGTAAGAAATATCAATTTTTAACTCTTTTTTTTTACATTTTTGTTGGAGCAATAAGTATGAAACTTGTCTTCAAACCACTCAGAATATGAAACAAAAATAGTAAAAAATAAAATTAATACTCCCTCCGTCCCAAAATATTTGCCCCCTTTGATTTAGCATGCATTTTAAGAAAAATCAACAAATTAATCTCAATTAACAATAAAATACTAATAATTACCTTAGTTTTGAATTCAAAACTACTATTTATACTTTTCCCTCTCATATTTAAATAATTTTGAAATTCAAACTAAGGGCATTTTAATAATTTCAATAAAATAAAAGTTTCTATTTTAGGAAAGTGGACATAATTTTGGGACATCCCAAAATGAAATAGTGGACAAATAATTTGAGACGGAGGGAGTATTTCTCACAAATTGGGAGCTCATAGTCTTGTTTGAAACTTTATGATTCATTTACTTTATGAGTCGTCCCATAGGATCAATAGCCCTTGTTAGAATGGAAAGGCATTTGAAATTTTGAATCGTAACATTCTCATTTAACTAACTAGGTGGTGGAAAGATGGGAAGTGTTGGAATGTAAGGTTTAATCAAGGTTATGAAAGGACACAAAATCTAAGTTTTGGAGTAAGCATTACCTTAAAAGCGATGACGGCCCGAACTTGGTGTCAATGAGTGTTATCGGTCGGTCCCCAAGGTGAACTCAGATAACACTTAGACTCATGCACTCGTGGCCAAGAATTTGGAGTATACAATTCTGATTGCCCAGTACGAAAAATGATCAAGGGGAGGAGAGGAGATAATCTGTGAGTTGGTGTGTATAAGCAAGCTGTTACTGTTTGGATTAAAAACTGAAGAGACAAAGAGATTAATGGCAGGTAGGAATCATGCTGTAATTATAGAGGAAGACGGAAAACTGGGAAACATTTGACCGATTAATTACCACAATTAAGGTTGATGAATAATCTTTGACCCAGACAAACAACGGTAGTTGCATCAAACAATCCGCAAGATAAATTGAATATGCCCAAAAAAGAAAAAAAAAGCCCACAACCTACAACCCATAACTGGCACCCAGCCCGAACCATACACATGGCGGAGGTAGCGCGCATGTGTGTAGAGGCCAAAGCTAAACCCTTTTCCATAAAACACACCTTCAAACCAATACAACAACAAAAGGAGTAAAAGGAGATATAAAAACCCACTCAAATCTTCATTTTTGTTCTTATGTAGCCATTATACTAAACCTTCACATCCAATTGGAGGTACACTATTAAAATAGTATATTGGCTGATGTAGCCATTATATTAAACCTTCACATCCAATTGGAGGTACACTATTAAAATAGTATATTGCCTGATGTGGAGGGAGAACTTTGCAGAAGAGGAGCAAAGCATAAACCTAGGGAATTCGCCAAAGAGACAAAATGTCCCAAAAAGATGTTGGCACTTAATAATCCGACAAAGTAGAAGGTCCGCTTCTGGAAAGCAATGCACAATGCACTTCCTCTGGCATCCAAGAGGGCAAGATGAGACTAAGAAAGGGATACCAAGTGTTACGTCTGCAAAAGGGTGCTGGAGACAGTGGAGCACCTATTCAGAGACTGTGAGTAGACAACACATGTCTAGCATGCATCTTCACTTGGGATGAAGAATCAAGCAAACATTGCATTAGGGTTTGCTGAATGGGCATATAATTTGATGAATCTCCTCATGAGGAAGAAACAAGGCGTTAAGGCCTTAAGCATAGAATTTCTGGGAATAATCTGGCTAGTTTAGATAACCTAGAATAATCTTATCTTCAAAACAAGGATGATAGGACTAGAAGAATTTATCAAATGGTTTAAAGATGAGATGGGGTCGATAGTCAATAACAACAAACGAGTTACTAAAACATCAACGGACAGAGAACAAAACATGAATAGAGGATGAACAGATGAAGAAGAGTTCATCTGGACTCTAGGAGAACCACAAGGGAATTGTAGGAAATTCATTTGTGAATGAGCTTGGAACAAGGATACTCTAGCTGGGAGAATAGGATGGGTCCTCAAAGAAAATGGGAGGAAAATATAGGAACTTGCTCAACCACATCTAAGAGTATCTTCAAAGCAGTTGGAGATACAACTAGTGGAGTATACAAGGAAATGGGATTCCAAAGAATAGTTGTCTTCGCGGATGTAGTTGAAGTTGTTCAAGCGTTTTTGAGCTAGTGTAGCCGTACTGTCAGAATGTTTCTATTTACTACAACATTGCAGGTTTTTATTGTGATATTTTTCTTTTTGTCGTATTATTTAAACAAAAAGATCAAACGGTAAGGAAGCACGCACATTACTACGAAAGCCAAGAGGAGAGCCATTCGTTGACGAGTAGTTTACTTATTGTACTTAACTATCTACACGGCCAAAAAAAGAGCTGTACCCACTGATGGATTGTCTTAATTTGATGTACCATAATTTAATGGTTGAAATGTTTGGACTATTATAATGAAATTTGTCATATTATGATATATTAAACTTTGAGTCATGAAATATTGTTAGACTTACTGGAGTCCAACTTGTCATATTTTGATTCTATCCAACTCAGTGGCAATGCATTGTAGTCCAATACTTTCTTAGTTTGACTTGATATGATACAATTTCAAAGTTCGATTGACCGCAATTCCAAGTCTAAAATACAGTGCACTATGATCCAATTATTATTATCATCATCATCGTCAACATTATTATTATTATTATTATTATTATTATTATTATTATTCCGTCTTTTGATATTATTGTTATTTTGATTTACGAATTGCCCTTGGTCATATCCCTTATTTACTATTTATATAAAGTTATCATCATCATCATAATTATTATTATTATTATTATTTATTATTATATTTTCAAATCATGTCTACATTCAAATGTAATTAATTATGCTCTTTTATATTGATTTTTTCATGTATTTGATATTCTAATTATTTACTTATATTTATCACAAGTCGATGACAATATTTTTCTTACTCTCTAATTACATCTTATTATATAAAAGTAAATCATATAACTATATTTTACCCATTTTACTGAGCGGTTTCACGAATAAGTACTTATTAAACAACAATGCTATTCATTATAAAGTTGTTTTCATATGATATTAATATGATAGGTAGACCAAAGGATAAGGGGGGACTCGGCCTTCGCAAGACTCATGCGGTCAATTTAGCTTTCCAATGTAAATTAGTTTGGAAACTAATTCATGATAGAAACAATCTTTGGGTCTCCCAAATGGCTGCTAAGTATAACAACTCTGGTGAATGGTTTGTTAAAAGCCCGAAAAACACAGATTCTTGGGTTTGGAGGAATCTTTGTAAAGCTTACAAATTCTGCAAAAAAGGCTTCCGTTGGAAAATTGGCAATGGTGCCAAAGTGAACTTCTGGAATGATAATTGGTGCGATCAACTACCATTATCTTCTTTGACTAACCAAACTTCTTCTGGAATGATAATTGGAAGATAGTAACGTGACTGTTCAAGAGTTTATTTGTAATAATGACTGGGATCAACCCAAGCTCAGACAAGTGCTTCCTAAATCACTTGTCCAATTGGTTCTTAAAACCCCTATTCCTAATTTTGGGGAACAAGATGAACTTTGCTGGGGTCTAACTGGCAATGGTGAGTTTTCAACCAAATCATCGACATGGCTTTGTCATGAGTTACAATGCGGACCTAAATGGGAAGGAGCTTGGATTTGGAAACTTGATATCCAACCAAAGCTAAAAATTTTTCTCTGGTTGATTTTTCATAATGGTCTTCCATTTAGAGGGAATCTAATGCGTAGGGGTATCAACTTAGACCCCTCTTTCCCTATTTGCCTCCAAGATCTGGAGACTGAATGTCACTTGTTATGTCAGTGCCATTTCACAAAAAAAGTGTGGGATAGTGCAAAATCCCATAGATGGCTATCTTCTGCTGTCAATTGCCCTACAGACAGTAATGGTAGCTTTCTGCTACAAACTATCAAAAATTCCCTCCCCACCAACGAGGCTTTAAGAGCCTTCTACCTCATCTGGAGCATCTGGAAGGAGCGTAATGATTGCGTCTTCAACAACTCCGTCTTCAACGCCACAAGGGTCATCATCCGAGCCAAAAGAAGTTTTGCAGAATGGCGAGCACGAAGCAGATTCTCTTACCAGGATCAACATCTTAACCAGCATCAACATTCTCGGACTCAGGTGCAGCGCCGTCAAAATATTGTTTGTTAAGGGTGGAAACAACCACACTTCGGATGGGTGAAGTTGAACTTTGATGGCTCCCTAAACCATCAAGGCTCAGCAGTAGGATTCGTCATTCGTGATCACCATGGCCGTATTCGAAAAGTTGGTGTTATGCCAGTTAATTCACACTCCATTATGTTGACAGAAGCCTTAGCTCTCCATTTTGGTCTTCAACAAGCTATTTTGGAAGGTTTTTCAAGAATTCAGATTGAAGGTGATAGTCTTATTCTCATCCAGGCTATCCAAGGGACCATCCACACACCTTGGCATATTGATATGATTATCAGAGATATCAAACACTTAATCAGGCAGTTGGAAGATTCTACTATTCGCCACATCTATCGAGAAACAAACTTAGCGGCAGATTGGATGGCTAACCTGGGTCATACGTTACACTCTGCCGGTCTTTGGATATGTAGCCCCGCGGCAGATTTTTCCTTTATTATTCATGCAGATAACTTGGGGAGATGCCTTGATAGAAGGGTCCCTTAAGTTCTTGTTGGTTCTTGTTTACCCGAATTTAAAAAAAAAAAAAAGGTACAAGTCCAAACAAATAATTAATTTGTACTGGATAAATTAATATAATTTGAATATATGTTGCACTTTCTCAAACGTGTCATCTGGGAGGTTGTTGTTGTTGTTGTAATATATGTTGCACTTTTTGCATAAGCAAATAACCGACTATTTAACAAGAATTAAAATTAATGTTTTCATGTTATGTATGAAATTTCTAATTTATATCTAAATATTAAAATGAATTTTTATTATTGCGGGATAAGCGTGTATATATGCAACAAAAACTAGGATTTTTCTTTTTACTTATTATATATATATATATATATATATATATATATATATATATATATATATATATAGCGGATCTGGGTCTTGCCCTTGGACCCAGATCCATATCCGTTTTTGGCCATTGGACCCATATCCTCCTTACCCATATCCTCTGGGTCTAAAATTTGTGGACCCATATCCTGAAAAATGGATATGGGTTTGCGGATCTGGGCAGGGTCCAAGGCCCATTGTCATCCCTACATACACTGGCTAGACTAATATTAATAAGAATGACCATAACGAACAAAACAACAAGAGCAAACTAAACAAAGGGGGAACACATTGCAATTCTGGCATGATACTCATAAGCTGGTGGGTAAGGGAACTTGATATAAGTTACATTCAAAAACTAAACAACAGCGTAGTTATTGACCGTATGATTTCGGCCGAGCACAGAGAAACCATATTCCACTGTTAAGTTTTACAGAACCCTAAACCCAATGTACTGGCTAAGATTGGTTTATGACTCATTCAACGTACAACATGCTAATTAGGCAACGAAAACAAATGCGTGCTCCTCTCCAATCAAAGGGGTGAATTTCACTGGAAACAATGGGTCACTGACGGCGATAGAAGCTTTTCTTGTTTACATCTTTCTATAGAAAAAGAAAATCAACAATGATTGGGATTATGGATGCCCCTAACATCTTGGTTCAGGATGAAAATTTTTCCAAATAGTTTCGTGGTAGAATATGTCAAAAAGAATTGCTCTAAAGAAGTATTTGTCAATAGCAACCTCTCCATCGTCCAACCTTCCCACCATAGTATAAATCTTCGTAGAAGTAAAAAGCAAAAATTTCTCGTTAGGTGGAAATGGAGGCAATAATGGATGATTATTTTGATACAGTCTCTTTACCCTGCTGTAAAATTTAATAATGGTTATCCTCGAAATAAGGACCAATGAACAAGGTCCAATGTAAAAAAAATGTAAAAAATCAAACTAATAAACACTCATTAAACAGACAAAGTAATTCAAAATCTTCTTTTCATTGGTTGGCCTGAGGATATAAGGCAATAACCTAATTTCCTCATCATGACTCAAACCGATATAAAATTCCAATGTAAATTTGATCATCTCAGTGAGTCCCTATTTCAAGGGTAACTACAAGTAAGTTTTACAAGTCGGAGAGGGACGTACCAAATTATCCATCACAAGAGCGACTCTTCCACCCCATAATTTCAACCTAGGGTGTGTTTGGTGGGGAAGAAAACCATTTTCTGAACAATGATTTTCCCATTTTTCAGTGCTTGGTGGAAAAAACATGAGGAAAATCATTTTTTAGAAAAATAATTTCCCCCTCCCTATGTAAATTATTTTCTTGAGTCCAACTATAAGAAAACTCATTTTTCTCACCTATGTTAATCACTAATCACACATCCCACTTCATCCCCCTCCCATGTCTACCATAACCCTAAGTGAATATCCCTAATGCCACCTTTTTGCCTCTCTCTCTCTCTCTCTCTCTCTCTCTCTCTCTCTCTCTCTCTCTCTCTCTCTCTCTCTCTCTCTCTCTCTCTCTCTCTCTCTCTATATATATATATATATATATATATATATATATATATATTTATATATACACACACAGTGGCGGATCCAGAGTTCCAAGTCAGTGGAGTCAACAATAGTTGTTTTAAAAAAAAATTTGACAAAACTAAAAACATTTAATGCTACTAAATAGTGAATTTAAAAATTGTTTTCAATCCCATCAAACACAAGTATGTCAGTCAACACAATAATAAGAACATATACTACTCACTCATAATACTACTTCCATAGCTCTACTAAATAAGTATGCAAAGGGAACTAGACATAGAAACAAGTCCACGATGCAGGATCTTAGGCAACTGGAAATAAGTATTATACTCTTATAATTGATAAATATATATAATTATTAGAGAAAATATTACTAAGAGTGACAAAATTGTGAATTATGGGCAATTCAATATATTTATTAACCATCTTGATGCAAGATGAGTATCATTGTCCTAATTTAAAATATAAACTCTAATTTAGCCACAAGAAAATTGAGTTGAGAATACAAGAATTTCATGAGAATTAAGAATAAATTGAAAATACTTAGAATTTAGATAATAATTTATAATAATAAATTAGACAAGGTTGAGTTGAGAGAAGAGGTAAAGAGATATTGCAAAACTCACATTACACTGGCTTTGGAAAAAACAAAAAAGTTTAAAACTTAAATGTAGCAAGCCTCGAACCCTAAAACAAACAAAAAGATTACTATGTCCATAGTCTCACCTAACCACCCAATTACATTGCATATTATGATCTTCTTTGCAATGATAATATATAACAACATTGTAAATATGTTTTGTTTAGAAAATTGGCTTTGTGGAAAACAAAAAGTTCAAAAATTGCACTTAACAAGGCTCGAACTCACGCTCAACCAACCTCATACTGCATCAATTCGCTAAGCTGGCCACTGGGCTACACTCTATTTATGATCTCTCTATTGCAGTGAAACTCTATATATACATTATATATAATTTTTTTTTCTTGTAAAAACCGATTTTTTTTTCAAAATGTTAGTGGAGTTAGTTGACTCCACTGACACTATACCAGATCCGCCCTATATATATATATATATATATATATATATATATATATATATATATATATATATATATATATATATATAAGAGAAAGTTGGATTCTAATAATCCTTACTTTTACAAATTAGACAATAATAATCTCTACTCTCAATTTGAATTCTGGTGGTCCAAAAAATAAAATAAAATTGGATTATATTGCATTGGTATCAAATCCACCTCCACATTCTTTTTATTTTTTTCATTCCTACCTCATATTGTTTGACTTTTTCGTTCATGTCCCCAAAAAGGTAATGAATTGTAGTTACTAAAACAATTTTAAATTATTTTTTGAGACTATGAGAAATTATTATATTTGTTAAAAAGAATAAAAGTGAAAAATTTGTAAAAAAAATCATAAAAAATTGAAAAAAAATTGGGAAAAATATCGTAAATTCATTAAAAATCATGCTAAAGTGTTATACTAAATTTTGAATCAAATACAACACAAAAACTATAATATTTAGGATATACTCTCAATGATGTCCCACTACAATCCATTTTTATTTTTTTTTTTACCACCAAAATCCAAATTGATAGTAGAGATTATTATTGTCCAATTCGTAAAAGTCAGGATTATTAGAATCCAATATATATATATAAATATACAATATTGCACCCATTTTAGTCTGTCTCACTCTCTTCATTGTCCCTCTCCCTCACCATCACTATCTTGTTGGAAATAGATGGGGCAACACGGTCACTTGCACAAAATAGAGGATTACTTGGGTAGTTAGGAGTTGCGGGTGAAACTCGTCTGCTCTTAAGACTTATTCATTAGACCGCGAGTAGACTCAAGGGTACCTAACCTCTTGTAAGCAAAGTATAAGATCTCGTAAGAACTCTCAAGAAGTTATTGCAGTTCAACACCTTAGGAGTTGCGTCAAAGATCTCTAGGAAGATAGAAAGAAGATATTGAGGTTGTATTAAATGAGTGAAAATCATCCACAATTTATAGGAGTTGGAGCATTCAAACTTATACAAACTTGACAATCAATATAACATAATTTGAGGGCTCTGTCTATGGGGTTTTGATCTTCACTAAAGGGTTAATCTGAACTGAGAATATCAGTCAAGAATAATCCAAAAAGATGTCCCTAGCTACGAATTAATGCCCAGATTAAAATTAAGGGATTTTGAAAAAGAATTTAATTGAACTCCAATACGGACAAGCGAGCAAGCAGACGAAGCAAGCAACATACCGAAAAAAATTGCTCCTTTTATTATAGTTAAAGGAATGGAAAGGATATATACTAGAACCACCAATAATGCTCAAACCTGTTCATGTTCAAGTGAGTTACTCCGTATTAATTAAAATACAAAGGAGATAATGTATCCATGGGTGCTAATTTGGAACTTTGCTTAAAATAAGTTAAAGGTAACAAACATTTCACCTTTACAATATTGAACTAAAGAAATAAGTTACTGCTAACCAATTAAAAATTAAAGCAAAATTTTCTGGAGAGCTTGGCATAGGGCGGTAACACTTTCAAACGTAGGGTTGGCTGATTAGGTTTAATTTTGCAATCATTGCTTATAACCTAATGGCTAGACCTCTAAATTCACATGATAGCCATGGTCATATGCTCCCTCAATTTTATATTAATTGTCATTTTGTTGGATGTCGTGGGTTTCAATGTCATTTTTTGATTGACAATTTTTCACATAATATTTTATTAGCAACTGCAATATTATACTTCTAGGATAATAGGAGTACTTTTCAATACAAATATAACGATAGTAATTTTATACAACAAGTTATTATATTTATTGAGAAATTTATGGTCAAAATTTTCAATATTTAACTGTACTATTTTCAAAGACAACAATTAATATAGAACGAATCTCGTAAATGATTAGCCATTTACAAACCCAATTTCAAGGGGCAACCTTCAAGAAATTTAGCTAGGGGTCACGTAATTAACTTTACTTTTCTCTGAAGAGACCAAAACCAAAATTACATACAACGAGTAAATAAATAAATGATAAAATATAAGGGCTTAAAACTTAAAAGGGTTTTGGTTCCTGAGAAAAAGCTACTAGTTATACTTAATTTTTAGGATTATTGGATGATAATACACTGAACTTTAGAGGTATTGGACAATAATGCACTGAACATTTTTCTTGGACTCTAATACACTGAACTTTGAGGGTATTGGACAATAACGCACTCAGACCAATTCAGCTGGTGGTTGACGCGGTGGCTGTCCTATTTTGAGGTGTCGTTTTTCTATTTTTTTCAGGAAAAAACTTTTGCCGTGTAAGAAAGTACACATAAGCAAAATTACTAATATATTTTTTTTGGAAAAAAATAGAAAAACGATACCCAAAGTGGGACAACCACTGCGTCAACCAGATTAAATTTGGTCCGTGCATTATTGTCCAATACCCTCAAAGTTCAGTGTATTAGAGTCCAAGAAAAAAGTTCAGTGCATTATTGTCCAATACCCCTAAAGTTCAGTGTATTATCATCCAATAATCCTAATTTTTATGAGATGACAATAATAGTAATAGCATCTAACAATAATGGCTAGTCTAATAAAATGATTCCTAATGAGAAAAGCCTAATGTGAGATAATGTTTAGGTACTTGATGTAGGCGTGGAATTGGGTCTCATTTCGGACACTACTGTGTCCGGTTGTCGGCCCAGTAACCCCAACTATAGTTTCAATGTTGGGCGTCTAAGCGTTGAACCACATTGACAGTTATGACGGGCGTTGGTTTATTTTTTGGGGTATATTTAGGGTCTCAAATGTCAATATTATTAAAAAGAGTGTTGACACGTGTCTTGGGTCAAGATACTGCTTAAGTGTTTTATTTCTTATGAAATTAATACTTATTATTATTTTAACCTTTTTTTTACTAATACTATTGATTATCAATTATAAGAAGCTTGGAATGTATTGGCTACGTCAACAATTAAAATTAACACCCTAACGAATGAATCTTATTCGTTGAGCATATTTTAGATGTCTTTTTGTAAATTTTGAAAAACATTGATAAAAGTGTGATTTTATACCATTTATATATATTATTATAGTTATAGAAGTCAATCATGTAAATTTTTTTTTCAATTTAATTTATAAATATATATCTTTTATATCATGACAAGATACTAAATATGTGTCTTGCTCAAGACATTTATATTTTCGATGTTGAAATATACCATGTACACAATGACAGTTTAAATATGAATTGCAAATAAGAAATATATATATCATGTACACAATGACAGTTTAATCTTTGCTGATGACTTAATGATATTCAGTGCTGCAGAACAACATTATGTTCAGTCAATCATGAACACTCTAATCCACTTCAAGCACACCTCTGGCCTTACTACAAATGCCAACAAATCAACTGTCCTAATCAGTAGCGTCCCTCGCCATATCAAAGATCAGATTCAACAGATCACAGGCTTTGAGGAGGGGAAGCTTCCTTTCTATTATTTGGGAATGCCTATTACAGATGGGCGTCTTAGCAAGTTTGATTGTCAAAAACTTGTTGATAAAATAACCTCAAGGATCAGAAGTTGGAGAACTAGCAACATCTCCTATGCCGGGAGAGTTGTTCTCATCAACACTATCATAATGGGTGTGTTTACATATTGGGCTTCCATGATGATTATCCCTCAGCAAGTTATTGATCAAATCACCAAAATCTGCCGGAACTTTCTGTGGGGTGCCGATGCAGATTATGCTAAAACTCCCCCCATCAACTGGGAGACAATCTGCAGACCTAAATCAAAAGGCGGCCTGGGCATCAAAAGCTTAAAACACTGGAACACTGCCTTGGTTATGAAGCAAGTCTTGGCAATTACTGACCATAAGGAAAGCCTCTGGGTGAAGTGGATACATGAACGATACATCAAAGACAGAGATTGGTGGGATTACAAACTAAAGGGGGATATGTGTTGGTATTTCAAAAAACTTTGTGCTGTCAAAAATCAAACCAAAATAATTGCAATCCCCCAAGATTGCTACACAGTAAAGTGTGGCTATGAGCTACTGACTGATGATCACACTAAATGGCCGTGGGCTAGAATTGTTTGGAATAAGCTTAACAATCCCAGGCATGCCTTCTGTACTTGGATGGCGTTACATGGGAGCCTCCAAGTCAAGACTAGACTACATATCCCCGGCCTCCACCTCGACTGTCCAATGTGCACCCATCATGAAGAGACAACACCTACTCTACACTTGCAACTACGCTAGAGAGATAAAGGAGTGCCTTGACACATGGGTCAAGATTCCAAATGCAACAAGCTGGGAAGATTGGGGTAGAAAGCTCCTAAATTTGAAGGGTAGTAAGCAGAGGACACAAATCATTTACGCTATTTTTGCTTCCTACATCTACAACATCTGGCTTGCAAGGAACACCAAGGTTTTCAAAAGCAACAGGAGGGATCCTAGCCAAGTCTTCCATAGCATTAAACAACATCTTAGAGACAGAACCGTTTTCCTTGTTAGAAATAATCATAAGCAAACAAATTACATAGATACTCTCTGTGTTTAGGTTTGTAATATTTGGTTTTTGCCCGATATTTTGAATACAATTCACATTCGTTCATATATATATATATATATATATATATATATATATATATATATATACATGTACTTTTTTTCATTAAATCGGATATATAACATACTCGTATATTGCGTCCCTATTTCAGAAGTGATTACCCATTGGTTATACAATTATTATCTATAAAAACTCTTTTGATTCCACCAAAAATTAAAAACTTGTGGGAAACTTACAAGATATGATTGCCTAATCTCAGGCTCTATTTTCAAATTAAGGGATGAGATTAACTCCAGAAAACCAATCCCAAAATCACTCATTTTTAGGGTCTGTTTGGTTCACCAATTCAGGAATGGAATGGAATTGAACTTGATTCCTGAAGAAAAAAAAAAAGGAATGGAACTTGATACTTGAAATCAGTTGTTTGGTGCAGTTGAAGAATGGAATCATTACCCAGTTCCTGTTGTTTGGTACAGTAATGGAATGGAATCAATGCAACCCTTAATTTATTGTGTGGGCACCATGTCTATTGAGTTAAACGTTATGTCCTTTTTGTTTACACTTAATAATGTCCATATTGTGTGAGCACCATGCCTGTACGTAGGTATTCTTCATTTTGAATATGACATGATGATTGGGTTTGATATCTTGTTGGTTTGAACATAACGATGTATTTTCAGGTTTTTGTGAAACAATGTACATATAATATCAAGTTGTTTGAATGTCTATTTGACAAAATAAGAATGTTCATTTTATTTGAAATTGATGTCTATTTTGTTGGAATTGTTGCATATCTTGTATGAGCTCGATGTCCGTTTGGGTTATATGTGATGTCCTTTTGGGCTATACTTAATGTTTGTTTGGTTTACACATAATGTTCATCTTGAATATATATGATATGATGATTGAGTTAGATGTCTTTTTGATGTGAATATGATATTCAAATTTGGTTTATACATAATGTTCATGTTGAATATGACACGATGATTGGTTTGATGTCTTTTGCTTTGAACATAATGATGTCTTTTGACTTTTTTGTCAAACACTATACACATAATATCCAATTTGTTTGAATATGATGGGCATCCATTTAGATTATGCACGATCTGCATTTTGTTGGAATTGATGTCTATTAGGCAAAATAAGAATGTTCATTTTATTTGAAATTGATTTTCATTAAAGCTTTATGTAGCTGGAATTGATGTTTATCTTGTCTGAGAATAATGGCCACTTGGGTTATGCGTGATATCCTTTTGGTCTACACTTAATGTCCATTTGGTTTACACGTAATGTTATTCATCTTGAATATGACACGATGATTGAGTTTGATGTCTTGTTGGTTTGAACATAACAATGTCCATTGAAAGTTTTGAATGTGATATGCATCTTGTTTCAATGCATGTGCATCTTGTGTGAGCACGATGTCTATTTTGTTGGAATTAGTGTATTAGATCTTGCAAAATAAGAATGTTCATTTTATTTGAAATTGATGTTCATTTGATTAAAATATGCAGGGATGAATGTCGAGTCCCAGAGGCTGAAAGTGCTGCTCATGATGTCGTTTTAATAGTCCTTAAAAACATTTCAACTGCATGCGACGAAGTAGGTGAAGATGGAAGCTCAGTCCCACAACATGTCGCCGGAGATGCACAAGCATATTAGGAGGACAATGAACTAGAATTGTCGTTTCCCACCCCTCCCAAGGAACAATGCTTCAAATGAAATAGTGAACAACACTAGATATGTAGCATAAAACACATCATGTTTTAATCATATGGGCATCATGTTAAAAACAAATGAACAACGTGGACAAAATAAATGAACAAACCAAATAAATAACATGCACACAACTGATGAACATTGTGTACAAGCCAAACTAAAAAAAAAAACTAATTATAATAAAATGATCATAATGTACAAATCAAATGAATATCAAATGAATAGCAAATCATAATAAAAAAGTATCAGGTACATCTGAAATGAGCAACATGTACAAATCAGATGAGCATCGTGTGTTAATCACATGAACATTATGTACAAAACAAGATCAAATGAACGACCAAATTATTAACAATTTATTACAAATAGAACACCATTTATAAATCTGTTGGGGAGATCCAAGGAGGGAGCCCACTTCAACCAAAGTCCAAGGTACTTAAGTTAAGTGAGGTTCCATCTTAAAATCAATTGGTGTTAAAAGAAGTAGTCCCACTTGACTTATATACCATGTCCTTTCTCTTAATTTTTCTGATGTGAGACATTGTTACTCATGAGTGAATCCCAACAATCTCCCTCTTCACACATGAGTCTCTCCCTCTAACTTGATCGGAAGCCTCTTTTTGCATAAGTTTAATGTCATTATCAAGAGCCCATCATAGCTGCACCTTATAACTCTATAGAGCCGCACCCTACTCCACCTGAGTCTCATGCCACCACTCTACTTCAAGAGTTCCAGTCGCACCTTACTCCAAAGAGTCGCATCCTACTCTATCTAAGTCTCATGCCACACTCTCATGCATATATATATATATAGATAAACATAAGAGAATTATTTGAAAATAAACATCATACTAATAAGATGGACACCAATAGCAAAAACAAGTTGTATATAGTACCCCTACAAAGATAGCTGAAATGAAAATAAAGTAATAGGAGTAAAGTGAACGATCATAATCTTCGAATTGATCTTTAGGTAGGGAATTACATCAAAATCAAGAATTGAAACATATATATATATATATATATATATATATATATATATATATATATATATATATATATATATATATATAGCGGTCATAGAGCTTAACTAACTATGGATATAACTTTAATTGTAACTAATATAATAGTTTGTATAATTCTATCATTATTGACTCTAATGGGTGACTCATGAAGCAAATGTATTATAAAGTTTTAAGTAAGACTATGCAGTTCTAATTTGTGAAAAATATCAATTTTAATTTTTTTTATATATTTTTGTTTCGTATTCTAGATGGTTTCTGGATAAGTTTCATACTTAATGCATCCAATAAAAAAATTAAGGGAAATTCCAAATGGTAGGCACCAACTATTGCCTATTCCAAATGGTGAACACTCTTTTTATATATTCCAAATGGTAGGCTTAATTACCAAACTATTTCATTTCGTAAGCATTATTTAACCTGCCGTTAGAAAATTAAAAAAAATAAAAATAAAAATTTGTGTTTTGAGATTCATCTCTTCGAGGCTCAGACTTGATATTTGCTTTGTTGCTCAAACTCAAACTGGAACTGCCCTCCCATCTCCTCCCCCAAATTCTTCTGCCGTCTCCTCCCATCTCCGACGCAGGTGGGTGCCGCCGTGGGACAACCGCTTTCCGATGCTGGTGGTGGATGCCCCAGTTTGGGACCTCTATTGGGAAATTGGAGCAGTTAAAACCAAAGGCCCTGTCCCTATAGTAATTAGAATATATTTGTTAAAGTGCAGAAAGAGCCAGAAATTTCATACATTAGTAAAGTGAATTATGCTGCTAAGTTTGACAATACAAATTACAAATAAACAAACACCTTCAGAAAGATGGCAACACTTGGAAAGTAAGCTTGACAATTGACAATACAAAGGTAATGACCACAGTAGCGCATAAGCTTAGTTATTAAAAAGTAAATGAAGTTGTTAACATGCAGAGAAGTAAGAGAGTCGTAAGTTAGGGAATTGAAGTATATACCTGGGTAGAGACGTTGGGAGCATGTGATGGTTTGGATTTAGAGGGAAAAGAGAGAGAAAGCAGAGGGTTTTCAGAAGGAGAAGGAAGGATGGGTGGGGGCAGTGAGTGAGGAAAGTTGGGGTTGAATGCAATTTGAAATTCTTTGGAAACTTTGGAAAATTAGTTGCCATGGATTCTCAGACATATTTACTATAGTGTTCTGTCCAGAAGAAGCAATGAAATTGGAGCAGTGAGGAGTGTTCTTTCCTGAAGTACCACGGCGGCAACCACATGCGTCGGAGATGAGAGGAGATGGCATGCAGAAGAATTCAGGGGAGGAGATGGGAGGGCAGTTCTAGTTTGAGTTTGAGCAACAGAACAAATATCCAGCCTCGAAGAGATGAACCTCAAAACACAAATTTTTATTTTCCTTTCTTTTTTAAATTTTCTAACGGCAGGTTAAATAATGCTTACGGAATGGAATAGTTTGGTAATTAAGCCTACCATTTGAAATATGTAAAAAGAGTGTTCACCACTTGGAATAGACAATAGTTAGTGCCTACCATTTGAAATTTCCCAAAAATTAAAGTTGATATATATTTCTCACAAATTGAAACTTCATAGTTTTTTCGCTCCAAACTCTATAGTTCATTTGTTTCGGGGGTCATCCTTGGGGTCAAACACCCAGAGCAGAAATGCATGATCTAGGTTGTAATTTTTTTTTCTGCATGCATTATAAATTATCCAGGTTGTAATTTTTTTCTGCATGCATTATAAATTGGCTTGACCTAATTTAATGGTGCAGAAATGAAGTCCTTCGGCGTCGTGTTTCCTACAATCACATTAATTATAATTATCACTAAATGCTTTATTATTGTTAATACGTAGTAGTAGTAGATTAAGAGTGATTTTGTTCTATTGTTTTCTTTATACACTCAAATCATTCCATGTGTCAGTAAAAAAAAGTAGAGCGGGTTTTTCGGTGCAAGTACAAATACAAACTATCACAAAAAAAGCTGATTCTTTATCCACGTGGCCTCACTTTCGCCGCTTGATCGTTCATCCGACGGCTCTAATTCGATGTTTCTGGGCAAGGCTCATGACACTCAGCCTAGAAAGAGAGAGCGAGAAAGATAGCATGCACTGTTAAACAAGTAGCAGTAGGCAGTAGAGACAGTCAGTAAGAAACCAGAAACAACAAAAAGATAGAGAGAGAAACACATATTCTAGAGAGAGAAAACCAACATTTGCAGAGATTTTAGAGAGAGAAACAGGTTCTTCCATTCACCCACAAAGCTAAATCCTCATCAATCATCACTTATGGAGAAGCAGTTTCACAGAGAGGAGTTGAGCTGAATTGAGGTTTCTGCCTCCTCGCTTTAACCCTAATTGGAATAAAACCCTTCTTACTTTTGTCATCCAACACAATTTCATCATCCTCCACAAATAAAGAAAAAACAAAAAGCCAAGAAAAAGGAGTTATGAGGCGTAGAACAGTAGTAAAGAAGGTGCTTAGTTGTTCATGTTGATGATCAGCATGGCAGCCTTCTTCTCACTAGGTACACCCGGAAGCAGCGGATCACAGAATCCGCAAAACCCCAGTAGATCAGACGATCACAATCAGATCTATCATAACTACCCACTTACTTGGCCCAACCCAAACCCGAACCCGAACCCGGAACCAAGTACTCCTAACAGAGGGTTTCAGATATGGCAGCAGTACGTGGAAGTTCATCACCACCACCGCCACCCTGCCGCAGAGCCAGCTTCCTTCCTCTTCGGCGGCGGTGCTGGTGGCAGTAGTGGTGTTCGGAGGTTGCTGAATTTTAAGGAAGGCGGCGGCGGTGGTGGTGGTGGGATGAACTGCCAAGACTGTGGGAACAAGGCTAAGAAGGATTGTACCCATATGAGGTGCAGGACTTGTTGTAAGAGTAGAGGGTTTGATTGCGCAACTCACGTGAAGAGCACGTGGGTGCCCGCCGCCAAACGCCGTGAGCGCCACCACCAGCAGGCGGCTCTCCGGCAACAGCAGCTCCAGGAGGTCGACAAGAAGGCTGAGGAGGAGGAAGAGCTCGCTAGGAGAGACAAGAGGATGAGGGAGCTTCGAGCTGATCATCAAACCCTCACCACCACCACCTCCACAGGTAAGTAATAATTGAGGGATATAAAATTAATTAATGGAATTGATGAATATATCACTCATATTTTTTCTACTTCTTTGCTTGGATCATAATAAAAACAATGATGGGGGTATGTATGATTAGGTTAAATTGGGTTAATTAATTAGTTGATTGGAGTACTTATTATGAATGATTGATGGATGGATGGATTTGAAGCCCAGATGGCCCCTTGAGGTCAGATCGATCACTCAAATACTTGATCCTTTAGATTTATTGAGAGATAGGTCACTGGAATTAGGGTTTTCTTTTTTTCTTTTTCTTTTGTCTCAAGTTTAGTATCGATCAGCTTGCTGGCAACCAACAAAACTTACCATCAATCTGCATGTTGAGAAGTCTTCCTCAATAGTGATATCTCTCAAGCGACCTCTTTCACCAGGCCCCCACCATCTAGATGCTCCATTACTCCATCTATATATCTAAACTCATTACCTCACTAATCCAAATACTAAAAAAATACTAACAAGATCCATTATGATCCGCTATTAACAAATTTCAAGTCTTAAGTTTAATTAATTATTGCACAGAGCTTATATATATTTCATTATATATATGTGTATGGGCTAGGGTTGGAGGTAGGTCACAGCTCCCTGCCACCGGAGGTGAGTTCGCCGGCGACATTCCGATGCGTGAAAGTAACGAGCGCTGCAGAGGATGACCAGGAAGAGCACATCGCATATCAAACGGCGATCAACATAGGAGGGCATGTCTTCAGAGGGATACTCTACTACCAAGGCCCTGATCAAAACAACAGCAGCACCAACTACCAAGTAGTTGGTGCTGCTGAGAGTTCATCTGGTGGTAGCAGCGGCGGTGGAGGAAGAGGTGGTGGCCACCTAAACAACCACCTCTTCCTGGCTGCTACCACCAGCGCAATAGGTGGTGGTGGTGGTGAAAGTGCTAATAATATGATGGATCAGGGCAATAATACTGCTAGTGTTGTATACCCAACTCCTATTAATGCGTTCATGACTGGTACGCAGTTTTTATTCCCACACTCTAGGCCTTGAAAATCTCTAACTCTAGTGTATGAATTTGCTCATCATTTTTCCTTTTTTAATTTCTGATCTAAATTAATCATCAGTGCTACAAATTCAGTGACTGTGATTGGTGTTGAGTTGATGGAGACATTCTAGCTGCGTACTGCCATGTTCTAGGGGTTTTCCTTTGTCCATTACCTTTCTCATTGGAACTCTCGCAATGAAAGTTTAAGAAATTAAATTTAATGTTTTTGCTTTCAGTTCTTGGGATTTTGATATCGCATTCCAATTCTGATTCTGCTTAGGTTTGCTTCTCATTTTCTTTTTCCATTTCTATTTATAATGCTTTAATTATGTGTGTCTCCTCTAGAGCCTGAAAAAGCTGATAAGACACGATTATCGATTCAAAATTGACATGAAGTTAAACGGGTTTGTGTATAATTTGCAACGCGATAAACTCATTTAAATAGTTTGGTTGAGAATGTTGTCATGAGAAAAAACATATTTAATCTGTTTAATAAATGGTTAACAAGTAACTTGTTTATTGTTTACCGTTTATTGTTTAAGTGTTTTTTTTTGTATTTTAGATTTTAGACGGGAAACAAAAGTTTGGATTTTGATCTTAAATAATAACTTTAAATCTCATTAATATAGAAATTATCAATCTACACCAAACAAAGTATATGTCCGTTTTGCTCTGAATAAATGACTTGGTAGATAATAAGTAAATGGTGGAACCTAAGCATTTTACCTTTCCAAATTCATGGTTAAATAGTACTCTCTCCATTCCTTAATATCTGTCACTTTGATCAATTTTCTATTTTTCATAATATCAGTCACTTTATAATTTCAATGCAATATTAATGACAATTTTTTCAAATTTATCTCTTACTTTTATAATTCCCAATACAATTATATAACTAAAATAGAAATTCAACTCTTACTTCTACCATTTCCAATACAATTATCATTCCCAATACTATTTTCTTAAAATTTTCTCAAAACTTCAAAGTGACAATTATTAAGGAATAAAGGGAATATGTGTTAAAAGGTAAATGGATCATTCTAACTTGACTCGTTTTACCACTACTAAAAATATGTGTATTACCAACCACTTTTTTCCAACCAATTTAAAATGGTTGGAAAAACTAACTATTTTAGCAACCATATGATATTCCAACTATTTTTCAAAAAATTTAGTAGGAAAAATGGTTGGAAATTCCAACCAATTTTGCTAAAATTGGTTGGAAATTTTTCCTACCATCCTTTTTCCTACTATTTGAAAATGGTTGGAAAAATGATTGGATTACCAACTATTTTTCCAACCAATTCCAAATAGTAGGAAAAATGATGGTAGGAAAATTTTCCAACCATTTTAGCCAAATTGGTTGGAATTTCCAACCATTTTTCCTACTAAATTTTTTGAAAAATAGTTGGAATATCAAATGGTTGCTAAAATAGTTGGTTTTTCCAACCATTTTAAATTGGTTGGAAAAAAATGGTTGGTAATACACATATTTTTAGTAGTGTACCCACTTAGTTAAATGGTTAGGTTTATATCAACCCTTTATTTAATAAACGGTTCATGTTCAAGTTGGGGGTTCTCCAACCCGTTTAATTCTAACATAAATACAAAATCGACACGACATGACATGTTACCCAACTCTAATCTCATCCAGTCATAAATGGAAAATACGTCCTCCCTCCTATGTTAGTGTTGTTTATGGTTAAGGTTGAAAATACCAAAAAGTAAAATGATAAACATGTTGATGCAACCATCTTGCATTTCACCTAAATTACCTACAAGTTCAATATAAATCTATTTAAATCATTATAAATATATACTTCATTACTTTGAGGGTTATTACAACTTATAAAAAATAAAAAATAAATATCTATTTATATTTTTTCATGAATATAAAACTACGTATAAAATGTACATTTTCTACTATGATTGATAAAATTAGGCTTTGATCTATATTTTTTTAACCTAGCTATAATAAGTATTATAGTCTTATAATTGATAAATATATATAATTATTAGAAAAAATATTATTAAAATTTACAAAAATGTGAAATATGAAGAATTCAATATAGTTATTAACGATCTTAAGTGAGAATGTATATCATTGTCCTAACAGACACAACCTTCTAGATAAAATTCAACTAAATAACCAAATTAATAAATTAGTTAGTTTGACTGACATTTGAAAGGTAGAGTGATCCATATATTATACATAAATAGAAAAAAACTACTTAAAAGTGACGTATATTATTTGAAGAGGATAGTTAATAAAATCTATTACGTCATTTGGATAAAATAGTCAAAGATATATACTTTAAATGATTAATTTAACAGAAAAATACAATGGACTCCATTGTTTGAATGCTATACTTGTGAAGTTCATTGTTAATGACTTGCCAATATGGATGTATAAATCTATGAAAGAGTCAGTTTGCGCAATAACGGCCCCTATTTGGCATCACCGTTTTGTGGGAAGCAATAATTTTTTTTTCCAATAAAAAAGTTGATTTAGCCGGTCAGAATAACTTATTGTATATTTGACCACTTTAATTTTGAATAACTGGTTGGCCTCAAATTATTTCTTAAAAAAACTACGATTTGGCCTCAAAGTGCAATGTTTGGAAAATTAATGATTAAGTTTAGCTTGTTGATGCTGAGAATAACTTTTTGTTAAAATTACCCATTTGTTCACGAGTTCATAGGATTGGACTATTGTCATTAATTAGTAGACCTAGCATAATTGTACAATAAGAAAAATTACTTTAAACAATAAAAAAAATTTGTTGTCTTAGTCCAATTTCTGTTGTCCTTTCATATGGTGCTACAAAAACAAGTTATCACAATTTGGTAGTTTTATTCTCAAAATACAAAGTTCATTCTACAAATTAGTAAAAATGGTAGGACAAGTTAGTTGTGGTGGGCAACCAATTTTTTTTTATTGTCTTAACTTTTGACAACTATTTTTCTTTAAATTGTTGCCACATATAATGTATTTAACCACAAAATTATTTGATTGCCCAAAATTCAATTAATATAATAATATTTTTTTGGTTGCTCTATTTTAAATTAATACAATAATAATTTTTTTTTTGTCCAAACTACTCTAAATTTATTGCCCAAACATATTTTTCTTGTTGTGACTGACTTCTCTATTGCTCATGGAGGCCCTTATTATTTTTTTTTTTTCCGATGGTTAAGGGCCATAATCCAATTTTATTTTACCAAAAGGAAATGGAGGCCCCTATTATTTACATTTGAAATTTTTTGACATGAAATTTATATGATAATGTAGTTCTTGTAGTTAATTATTTGCCGGTTTCAACAAAGGTTGACCTTTCATAATAAAGGACATAATATCTTAAAGTTGACCTGATTTGTAATTAATGAATCCCATAATTTATTTAAAGCCAATAGTAACTTTCAAGTATAGATACTAAATTTATATATGTGCGAATATATATGTAGCTACACATAAGACAATATCTTTTCAAACCTAGTTGAGTTGATGTGGCATTATCTCATGCATATGAATGATGATATGATATGAGTGTTTGGTGTTGAATAATATTTATATGCGGTGCTTTCTGCACTGGAGACAGGTTTTGGAACTCGAGGTGGCTAACTTTTCCCAGCTTATCCGTTTATTTGCCGGTCGACTATTAATCAAACCTCTTCTCCTCCTAATTCACATTATTAATTCCCATTACGTCTCTAGTATATTGCGTTGCATATGATTGATCATATCTTAAGACCTACGATTCTGAGCTCACTTAATAGGTAGTCTTGCCTCAGTGACCATGATTGTTGATTATGAAAATGATCTTTTGAAAACTTTGTTTAATTAAAAAACCTTTGGTGTTAGAAACTTAACAACTTACCCAACATTATAACTCAGACAAACTCTGAGATACATATTTGTCAAATAGTGAGCTAAGAAATAATCCTAGCACAGCCAGACTCATGTTAAATCTAGGTAAACAATACCCGCAAACCCTCTCAAATACACATAAGTAGTATAATCTTATATGTTGCTTGAAAACATATCACAAAGAATTGATTGATGTTTTAGAGATCAACCATAAAAAATCAAACGAAATGTATAAACTTTAAAAGGAGCGAGTATATTTTAAAATAATTAAGAATAAATATTTGCAAGACAGAACAAAAATTAATTAGAAAATAAACCCTAAATATATTATGTAATAAATATTTGGAAATATAAAGATATTAATATTGTACAAATGAGATTTTAGTCCAAATTAAACAATAACTTATTTAGATTGGAAGATAAATATAATATTTAATTCAAATAAGATACTCCAATTTTCTAAAATGTCATTTATTTTTACAATAATACGTGATGGACAATCTTATCCAAGATTTTTTTATTTAACTTAATTAAGACATCCCTAAATTATTGTCTTTGAAGCATACTGTAAAGATAATAAATTGTATATGTATATGTCCCAGCCACTTATCTTATGTAGGCGATAGAACTTGTAGGGGATGTTTGGTTCAAAGTTTGGAATGAAATTTGATACCTAACTATTTCAAGTTTCATTATTTTGTATTTGGGTAGGTACTTTAGATATGAGATTTGAAACTCAAAGGTATCAAGTTCTCCACATTTGAAGATGACTTAATACTTTTCCTTTTTGAAAGGTTTTATGTCTCGTTCCTTATTGTATCAATATTTTTCTTCAAAATTACACATAATTAATACCAAGAATTTGATTAAATATTTTTAATTAATTCACCTTTGAATCCATCTAGCTCCAAAAAAAAGAAAAATAATATCAATATTATCATGTACTGCTATATATTAACATTAATAATATTAAAATCAAAATTTAAATTAATAAAAAGTAAAAGTAAAATTAAAAGTAAAAGTAAAAGCAAAAGTAAAATATTAATATTAATACTAATATAGTAATGTGAATTGTAATAATAATATTAGTATTATATATTAAAATCAATGTTAATATATTAATATTTATATTTCATATCAAGATTTATATTAACAATAACAATAATAATAACATTTAGATTTAAATTATTATAAATATTAATGTTAATTTCAGTATTAATTTTGCCACTAACATTAAAAGTTATATTAATATTGATACTAAAGTGAACATTAAATATTAATATTAAAACTAATGTTAACATTAAAATTAGCATTAAATTTCAATATTAATAGTGACAATAATAATAGTAGTAATTATGATGATGATGAAGATGATGATAATAATAATGATACAATAATAATGATAATAGTAGTAGTAGTAGTAGTAGTAATAATAATAATAATAATAATAATAATAATAATAATAATAATAATAATAATAATGAAAATGAAACATCATTCCATATCTAAATCAAACAATAACAAAAAGTTGACTCCAACACCATGATTTCCATGTCTTCTCGTATTAAGCTTCTTTCTATTCAATTTCTCTTTGGTTCAAGCAAACATGTCCTTCATAAATTTATTTGTTCTTGGAAGCTCTCTTTCATTTAGTACATACATTTAAAAGGATAAATATAAGAGGTTTTGACCAGATAATTGAAATAAATAATAATAATAATAAATAATAAAAATAATAATAATCTATGACTTTTTAACTAACTTTTTTCATTTTATATTATCAATAATTTTACAATTCCAATAATATATTAATTACTACTTTTGTATTTTATCCTTAACACATTCATTGAATGAAACACTCGGGTATATGTCTTCTTCTCTTAACAAGCTTCGTTTATGTTTTTGCTTCGAATCCGTCGGAATCAGTCTCTCTATAAACTTTTGTTCATGGGGGTAAGACTGCCTACATTAGAGTCCCCTATACCACACTCAAATGTGTCACATGGGAGGTTGTTGTTGTTATTGTACATTCATTGAATGAAACATCAAAGATTACCTTTAATTAAAAATATTTAAGTAATTTTCTTACAATGTACTCCATAATTTTTTATAATAATGATTTTCCCGCTTTCTAGCTCCAAAAGTTATGTAAGAAGGAAAAGAAATAAAAACAGAGGGAGAGTATTAATCAAAGATGCCTTTTGTGGGTAGCTATTGATTTAGTCAAGGATCTATACGTACTTTTGGTATTCTTTATTTCTTGTTTGGATTAATTCTAAGAAGGTCATGATATTCCCAGCAAATGAAAATTAATGTGTGTTACATATATGTTTGCCAATTAATTAATTAGTTAATTAATTAAATAATTAGTATGAAGATTTAAAGGAAATATACAATATAAGAAATTACTTAGCATCGGCGGCACATGAAGTTCACTTTTTATATTTTTATATTTTTTTATATATCGATAGGTCAGTTGGATTATTTATCAGGTATCTATCTCATAGAGAGTCCAATGGACAAACTAATCTATTGAGAAAGACAGATAAATTCACATAAAGTACACCTGTACATATGAATTTTGTCTGTATATTTTTTAATCAAATTTATAATAATAATAATAATAATTAATTATTTTTATTATTATTGTTATTATTATTATTATTAATATTTTGAAAAAGACATGAATGGATGTGACCCTAATGATCGAAGGACATATAAAACCTAGCTTCGTTTTGATTGCATGTGATTGGTTTTATTTTGTTATTATTATTGAGAGATTTTCTTCTTGTTTTAGCTAGGAGTATGGGGTAACTAAGTGTTGTAAAATGTCAACTAAAAACAACAATTAGGTAGATGGAGCTAGGAGAAACTTAGTTATAAGGGTACAAAAACTAGCTAGATGGTGGGAGGTTTTTCTTTATTATAAAAGGAAAAGATGCCATCGTATACTTAGATATCATAGATGCCTAGATTTGGGTACTTGTGTATAAGAAATGGGGAAATGGGATATGCTACATAGATTTATATGTCACACATTTATTTTCCTTATTCATGATAAATTGATAACACGTCTGACTTTTTTTCGTCAATTGTTATGCATCTATATTTTTTCCTCCCCCTTTTTTAGTCCATCTTAATTAGCTTAACTATTTTTTTACACTTAGGGTGTGTTTGGTTAGACAAGAACTTTGAAAAAATGGTCAATTTTCCCAAGTTAACTTATTTTCCTCATATTTAAATGTAAATTGACAGTGAAAAAATTTTATGGAAGTCCTACCATTTTTCACATTTTCCTAAGGAAAATTTCTCTTGGGGGCTAAGGGAAATCTTTCCCATGAAAAGTTTTTGTCGGAAAAGGTTTTCATAAGGTTCTTACCAAATGCTCCCTTAATCTTTAACATACTCTTCCCCAATCCTCTATTTATCATCGAATATGCCTCTTTGATGTCTTTGACATGTTCTTTACTGCTTTAATTAAAATGGAAAAAAGTATTAAGAAGATCGAAACTATTAATTCTCTATTAGTAAGTGACAAAACTTCATTCAGAACTTTGAAAGAGCCGATCCCAAAAACTAGCTCAATAACTGAAACAATACATACCTAATAAGATTGAATAGATCATTTTCAGCAAGTATAAACATATCATTATATGAAGTATACACTTGGGCTGTGTTCGGCAGTAGCGTTTGGGGTAGCGTTTAGCGTCTTGACCAAGTCAAAACTCTAATTGCATAAATATTAGTGTTCGGTAAGCTAGCGTTTTGAGGAGCGTTTAGCGTTTTAAGGAGCGTTTTGTGAAACGCTAATAAAGTTAACGTTTAGCGTTTAGGATATAGCGTTTCATATTTTCGGTCAAAAAATACCCTTTGAAAATTTTATCTTTTAAAATTATTGATATCCTTTTATGTCAATTCACATTAATCTGTTAATTCAACCGCTAAATTTACCGAACACAATTTTCATTTGAACAGTCATCCACTATCCGCTACTTAAACCGCTATCCGCTACGTAAACCGCTATCCGCTACCTAAAACGCTAATTTTGTCGAACAGGGCCTTGGTACTAAGAAAATGTCCGTACGTAAGAGATTCAGTAGCTCGGTCGGGCCCTCTTTTAACAGTGGAAACGTTGTGTATTTATAATTTTGTATGTACAATTGTTTGGGACAATAGCTGCCACTCTTATCATTGAGCACTATGAGATGATAAAACAAGCAAATACGACCCAAAAGCTTGAGGAGCTGATGTGTGAATATCATGGTGAGTTTTGCCCAATTAAATATGATCTTGTACATGTACTACCTCTTTTCTACGTATGTGGGGTTTTTTTTCCCTACTGAAATGGATAGATATAATCCATAGAAAATATTACAACAACAAATCCACTAAAAAAAATGTGTGTATTACCAACTACTTTTTTCTTACCAATTTAAAATGGTTGGAAAAAATGGTTGGATTACTAACCATTTTTCCAACCAATTTCAAATAGTAGGATAAAGGATGGTAGGAAAATTTTCCAACCATTTTTTCCACTAAATTTTTTGAACGATAGTTAGAATATGAAACGGTTGCCAAAATGGTTGGTTTTTCCAACCATTTTAAATTGGTTGGAAAAAAGTAGTTAGTAATACACATATTTTTAGTTGTGATTCTAGTATAGTGCCGCCAATGCCAGTTTTTGAGGGATTTCAAGTATAGATGGTTATCTTGCACAAATAAAAGTGCATAAAGAGAATAAATTCGACGGATCCAGAAAAGAAAACCTTTATTAAAAAAACCATTTCAAAAATAAAAAAACGAAAACCACTCTAAAATCAAAGGGACGAGAGAAGCAAGGGCAGAGAAAGTTCATACCTACACGCTCCAAGCAATGAGTAGTTAGATATAAACGCACAAGAAAAGCACAACAAGGCCTCCTAATGGCAAACACTCCCCGCTCACCGACTCCCTTAATCTTGGTTCACCGTACAATCGTCTTTAATGTCATGTCCTTTATTAAGCCTATGCATTTGAAATCAATTCTAATCACCTTCCTCATAGACTAGTTAAGCTTCGTGTACTTATAATAATATATTGAAAACGTAATCTTTTCACATCTTTGATGTAGTGTTCTAATATTACGAGAGTTGAACAATATATGGATTGTTCGAAATTTTCATGGTCATAACCATTTTTTTTGCTTTTTTGGAGATTGAGCTCTGTGTTAGGCCGAATTGATACTTGTGTTAAGTTATACCCTTTGATATCTATTAGCCCACTAAATTTATCACCATTATGGAGCTTACTATAGATGATGAAATCTTGAAGTCGTAGATTAACTCGAAGTACAAGGGTATTTATTTTCTGATCCCACGGTTTTCATTATTTATTTTTTGGATCCTAATGTTTATGGGTTGAATAAAAAAGGACCTTGAATTTTGTAGGTTGAAAAAAAGACCCGTGTATTATTTTTCTTTTTCTTCCTATGTTTGAATTTATCTCTCGATTAGCGCCAAACTTCATGTTTAAGGTTTAAACTAATATTAAAGTTGTAATACACCTCTCTTATTCATGTCGGAACTACTTAGACCCTGGATACTTCAGGTTCTAACTAGTTCCGACATGAATAAGAGATGTGTATTATAACTTCAATATCAGTTTTGACCTTACTCCTGAAGTTTGACGCTATTCGGGAGAGAAATTCAAACATAAGAAAAAAAAGAAAAACAGTACACGGATTTTTTTTTCAACGTACAAACTTTAAGGTCCTTTTTTATTCAACCCACAAACTTTAGGGTCCAAAAAATAAACAATGAAAATCGTGAGACTAGAAAATAAATACCCCTATACTTTGGGGTCCTAAATGCAAAAAACCCAAAAGCTCTTAGACTCTAGTGTTGTCTTTGTCACATATTTATTCGTCCATAGTACGAAGCTAAACATTAGGGTGCCTAATGAAATTGAGGAAGTATGCTAACAAGTACTTAGGTTTAGAGTTGAAAGCAAACCCGTCCCCATGAGCCTAGGCCTACACACCTCCATTGAATTATATTATTATATTTCCTTGTATATATAGGAGCAACTACGCGACATTCAAAATAATATGATTCACTTAACCATTTTTAAGATTTCTTTTTGAAATATATTAAGATGCCTTTTTGAAATATTGTCCAACTCTATGTTTGATTTGCTTTGTAACTACAACACATTCAAATAAATAATCCACTTATCCTTCTTTTTATGGTAATGATATATATTTCATGACACTTGGTTTAATACTATATCACCTTCCAGCACTAATGTTTCCATGACTAGATGATGACATGTTGCCCCTAACTGGATTGAGGGTGAAGTTGTGTGGGAGCTGGGGATGGATGGGTTTTTAGGGTGAGGGGTGTTGAAATGCATAACGTTACCCCGTTACCTCCCGATTTAACCATGATATTATTATGCCCTATTCTTTAGATGAATTATTTTCAAGTTAGGATAGTTAAATTAGGATAAGTTAGGATAAATTTTTTTGGGGAATTGTTTTTTAGAGTTGATGTCTTTTTTTGGAAATTATGTTAAATTATGATAAATTAGGATAAGTTAGGAGAGTTAGAACCAACCTAATAAAAGAACAGGGTCTTAATAGCATGACTACCGATAAACTTAAACATGGTGATCATATGTAAACTTGAATGGATGAAGAAGCAGGGTTTGGGGTCTTCAATTGTGAACGGTAAACAATAAACACTATACTCATGGTAGTCTCTCCTGCTTTAGGTAAATGTCCATGTCCACGTCCACGACCCCATCCTTCACTTGGATTTGAACCTGACATGACCTTGACATAGAAAAATAAAGTGACAATTACATATCATTTTTACTATAAAGTAAAAAGAACCATGATATGATCATTGAATTAAGATGGATAATAACATTTTGAATTGCTTAAAATTTATATTTTACGATTTTAAGTAATAATTTTCTACATAATTACATATGTTTATCAAGTATAAGAGTGTCGTAATCATTAGTTACGGCAAAAAGTATTTACTCCATCCGTTCCAAACTAATTGTCATTTTGTCTAATTTTGACCGTTAATTAATTATTCACAAATTATAATGAGCTACAATATAAAATTACCTCCATTATAATTGTTAGGAAAATATATTTCTAATGACGGTAATTTTATATTGTAATTCAATATAATGTGTGAGTAATTAACGATTAAAATTTAGTCAAAGTAACAATTAATTGGGAACGGAAGTATTATCAATTATGATAGTGATTGCAAACTTTATGTGAAATTCTATATTTATGGAAAAAAATATAAACCACTGCTAAAAATATCTATTACCAACTACTTTTTTCCAACCAATTTAAAATGGTTACAAAAACCAATAATTTTAGTAGTCATTTCATTTTTTTTAAATTTTTCTACTGTTTTTTGAATTTTTTGTGGGAAAAGGTTGAAAATTCCAATTATTTTTGACAAAATGGTCGGAAATTTTCCCAACCATTTTCAAACAGTAGGAAAATGATTGGTAGGAAAAATTTCTCACCAGTTTAGCAAAAGTGGTTGGAATTTCCAACCATTTTTCCCACTTAAAAGTAGAAAATAGTGAGAAAATTAAAAAACTATGAAATGATTGCTAAAACGGTTGTTTTTTTTTCAAACCATTTTAAATTGGTTGGAAAAAGTGGTCGGTAATACACATATTTTTAGTAGTGAACCAATAATAGATTTTATGTAATTATGAGTTATACAACCCTTAAAACTATTGGGATTCTTACAACATTGTTAGCAGACAAGCAAAGATAAGGGCAAAATAATAAATAGAGATTCGACACAAGGAATTAATGTGGAAAAATCCAAACTGAAAAAAAAACCACAAATGATGCACCATCAGAGGATTACAACAATGTTTCAGAGATCCCCAAACTTCCACAGTTTCTCACAACATCGATCCCTAGAGCTACAACCCAAGAATTCAATACTCACGGACAAGTCTCACGCAATTCCCTTGGGGACACAGAGATTTTTTGTAGTCATATGAAACACTCACAATTTTCGCATATTAAACAAACCTACCCTTAGGCTCTGTGTATAGTGCAAGCAACTACAATAATTAGGTTAAAATAAACTCCAAAATATATTAAGAAACGCTAATTAAGTCAGCAGAAACAGCTGACCTCGCGAAAACTGCCGACACAGTTCACCACAGATCGTGTCCTGGTTGATACGATCTGTGGCACCATGACACGAACCATGTCAACCTCGATAGGAAATGTGCCCTATTGTAAAATCCAAAATCTGCTCTCTGGACACCTCCATGGACCGTGTTCTTCACCATATCACCGTGTCGCATGTCTTTCGCCTCCAAGTCAATCAATTGAGCTCCGCACTCAACAATCCCCAACTTGGAGATCAATTGCATTCGCAACTCTCACGATCATCATCAACACGACCACTTCAACAACTCCTCGAATTCTCTAGTGCATCTACCTCGATCTTGTTCAGAAAAGATCAACAGAGGTGCCAGTTAACCTCTCTATCAACTCCTCTTCTAGTAATAGGCTCTCACTTCAACTTGTCGCGCCCATGCACCTTTGGCATATGAACCCTCGCCAACCACTTAGCGAAATTATGGATTGGAATTTTACCTTGTGTTGAACTTGTCGAATTCCCGTACAAGTTAGGTGTATTCCTCCGCCGACAATGTTTTCTCGTAGCCTCGACCGGAAACCTCCTCGTCCCTGGTACCCTTCTCTCATCAAAGAAACTATTACGCCTTTGACGAACATGAACATGTCTGTTAAAATCATTAATGCTAGTATACAACTTCCCTTCCTTCTTACCATTTGTAGTTACCAGAGATCCTTTCGTTACCTGGAGCACTTCGTGATGGGAAGATAAGATATCTATGCTTGAAGGAGATAATAATAATAATGTTGTTCTTGTTGAAAATAATAATCAATGCCTTGATTGAAGAAGGATAAATAAATATCAATACCAATAAAATCACCACAAGCTTAATCACCCAAGTAGAATTGATATGAAGTTGGATAAATGAAAAATCCACCACATAGAACTAGTAATCCACCATGATTAGATAAAGTAAGGGTCCACCACTAATAAATAAAGGAGAAACTTGCATCACCACCATTAATCAATCAATTAATAGATAAATTAAGGATAGGGACAAAACCCCAAGAGAGATTAGCTTTAATAAGGCCATTAACCCACAAATTAATTACATTCCAAAGCATAATCTAACCCAGCCATACATTGAGGTAAAATTGGCTTAAAACATAATTACATTGATTAAAAGATGAAAGACAAAACTACCCTTAATGAAGGACCACGAATCCCGGATCAGCAGGCGTGTTGCCGCTACGGCGAAATGCCTCGCACAAGGGGGCATTGTCCAAGGGCAATCGTCACAGGTGTGATGGAAGTCGTCGCGGGCGCGACAAGGCGATATGAGATTTTCACCCCAAAAAGGTTCCATGTGTCATGGCCACGACCCATGACGTCACGGGTGTGACGTTGAGACACGAGGACAGGTGTCATGGTCGTGGCAACACCGTCGCGGACGTGACACTGTATAGGCCTCAAAACGTCGCAGGATGAATCTCGACGTCGCGAGCGTGACGGCCTTCAGGCCACTGCTTCTTCCAAAATTTGGCCTGAATGTCGCGAGCGTGACACTCGACGGTCACACTCCCTCAAAGAGTTCAGCAAGAACGTGGGATGGGGAAGAGAGGGGCCGTGATCGCGACCAGTGTAGTCGTGCCCGCGACGTTCCTACCTTCTAGCAATCAAACGCCCAGAACACAGGTCACGATCGTGACACTAAACGTCATGGCCATGACAACCCCATTGTACACTCATTCTTGGTTTTCTCCCACCCTTGCACTTCTTCTTTGGTTCCTTCCTTGTTATTTATGTCGATATCGAGAAAAAAAACCTCCCTAAAGGCTATTACGGCCCGTGATTATCCGACTCAGTCCCGGGTCGACATGGAATTGGAGTTCTTCAGGTGGGCTCATGGGAAGCGACCCACTTATCCCATATTACGAGGGCCAAGAAGGAAACCCGGCATGCTTCATCCTCCCCTTCTTGAGGAGGATTTTCCCTGAAATCCACGTAGGGGCCGTCATCCTCAAGATAAGGAGACAAGTCCCCGATATTGAAGGTGGATGAGATGCCCATTTCTTCCGGTATCTCCAATTTATGTGCATTTTTGTTGATCTTTTCAAGCACCTTGAACAAGCCATCACTTCGGGGCATGAGCTTACTCTTTCGTTGGGGCGGAAATCTCGTCTTTCTCAAATGTAGCTACACCAAGTCCCCCGGCTTGAATGAGATGTTTCTCCTATAGTCCTATGCCTGTTAACCTGAGCTTGGTATATCTCGTTGACCTTTTCTATTCGTGCCCCGATAGGCTCGTGGAGTTTCTTGACTTCCCTTGGCTTTTCACTTGCCTCAACACTTGCCCTTGATTCGAGTGGAAGCGGAATCAACTCAAGAGGTGTGAGAGGGTTGATTCCATAACAAGTTTCAAATGGCGAATAACCCGTGGTAAAGGAGGGAACCCGGTCATATGCAAACTTTGTATGGCTCAGCTTCACATCCTAATCCTCACAACAAGAAAAATTATTTTGAGCAACAAAAAAATTTGTTGCCCTAAGCCCATACACAAAGGCCCAATTGCACCACCCCCAGCAATCTATGCTATGCATTGAATTGGCACCAAGATTCAACCTTTCTTCTGGATAGGGCAATTTTACACTAAATCGAACCTTGGTCTCTCTACTAGAAATCAAGCACCCTACAACTTCGACTAGGCGACTCCAGGAGGCAACAAGAACTAATCTTAGTTATTTTAAATGGAAGTTCAAGATCATAAGTCATGCCTACCATGTTCAAAGCTTTTGGCCAAACCTTTAATAGAATGAATGTCAAATACACAAGAAACTGCATTCATCACATATATTTCAATAAAAGGAAATAGAATGAACACATAATATAACATATGATTCAATGTATATCAAAACTCTCTCTCACGTGGAAATAGTTCATTCATCCAGTAGACTTCCACCATTAAGGAATTGCGCTCAATTTCGCAGAATCTCAATTAGTCATTCAAGGCTCAATTAATTTCCATTTCATGATATTCAAAAATAACTTCTAAATCATACAAGAAACCAATCTCAAATCTCAAAAGAGAAACAACTTAGCATCAATAATCAATATAATCAACGAATGAATATTTCTTTCATATCAAAATATATAAATTTTAAATTTAACTTCCCTACTTTCATGCTCCAGATAAACAAGACAAACATGTTTTAATTTTCACCCATAAATCAAAAAGTCAACCCGAACTTTAGTAATCATCCTATGCGTCCAAATTCATTTCTCAACCGACTCCTCACCCCAGCTAAAAGTTTGCAAGAAAAAGATAAACAAATATCTGATACCTGATTTTTGATACGAGTAACAGCACGGTGATCTCTCCAATCAAGATCTGCAGGAAGATCATTAGCGGGCAAGATGGGGGCCTTCTGCGCATCAGCTGGAAGCCTAAGCTTTCTGTTTCCTCCCTTCAGCCCTAAAAACTTCTTTCGGAACTCGTTCGGAGTAAGGTCAGAAAATTTGGTGATGCCATGGACGGCGGAAGGATCGAACAATTGGTGGCGCTTGGCTCGGTGGAGGTTGGCCTTGAAGATGCCAAATTGCAAGTCATTCTCATCCTTTGAGTCGTATTTCTTGCCGTACTTAGCCTTGAACAGAGAGAAGTGGTGATCGACGTTAAGTAGGAGGTCGTCTATGGAGCCGGAGCCGATGACTTGACAGATAACAAGGTCATCGGCAGCGGAGGAGGAGAGAGAGATGAGGAGGAGGATAGAGAAGAGAGAGAAAGTCAGTGAGAAAAAGGAAGCCATTCGAATGTTTGGTGAACTGGGATGAGCAGAGACACAGATACAGGAGTGGACTTGTGTGGGCTTAAGTTTAATATTTACTTTCGAAGCCAACAAGATGGGCAAATTCCTGTGAGCTACAACCGTTGAGATGTTGACACGTGTCTTATTAAAAGACGTAAGAATGATGAATTTTTTCCGATTGCTTATGGACAAACGATAACGTTTATTGGACCAGTAAAATGGAGGTCGGCGATTCTCCCATTTTTTGAACTATTATAGCTAAAAGCCTAAAAGACATAATAATTATCATTTTTACCTTTAAAAATTAAATTTATATTCATCCAATAATTTGTTCTAATAAATAACTTAATTATTAAAATATTATCTTTTATAAAATTTAACATTTTTTACGAGATTTTCATAATTGTTACTCCCTCTGTTCTTTTTTATATGTCACTTTAACTAACTTTTCTCGTTTCTAATTATCTATCATTTCACTATTCCAATGAAACACATTAATTACTTATCTTAATTTCTACTCTATATTTTACTACCTTTATAAGAAATTTTCTTTTTTTATTTTTTATTTTGTTGGTGGAGTATCATTACTTTCCCTTTTTCTTTCTATTTACCTTCCATAGTTAACTTACTTTCACTGTTATTTCCCTTTCCCTTCCATAGTTACTATAGTTCCATCCCTAAAGAACAATTTGCTTCCCCATTTCATATTCCAAATTGGAGAAACGGTCCCCATTTCATTCCAAATTGAAAAAAAAAAAACTTGTTTCGAGTTCGATTTCGAGTAGAGAAAGTGGGGATGTTGGGAATGGGTTGTCGTCTGGAGTTTGAGTCCTTATTATCAACTGTCATTGTTACACTGTCGTCGTAACTTGTGTTTGGGGATATTTTGGTATAAAATCACGAGAACCGTCAGAGTGAGCAGAAGCAACAGCTGAGAGGACCTTAGTTTCCTCCATAGCCATGACGACAACACCATTAGCAAAGCGAGCAAGTTTACCAGTTTCAAATGAAATTAAGCGGTTGCCAAGGTCAGTGGCGGAGCTACAAAATTTTCATTGGGGGTGCCAAATTTTAATATTGTTATAAAATAAATGTTAAAAAGGAAATCAATGCATAAATATATGTTATTCTAGGTTGTTGCACTGCTTCGAACCCTTGACCTAAGGTATCTAAATGTGGACATTTACCAATTGCACCACCAAATAAACCATGCATCATGCCTTCTTCAATACATATATTAATTTTTTCTGGGCATGGGGGGTGCCAAGGCCCCCACAAACCCCCCTTAGCTCCGCCACTGGCCAAGGTCGGTTGAGAGACAGAGACAAAAATAACCGATCAAAGCTTACAGGAAACAAAGGGTGGTGAGTGAGTGAGCTAGAGACGGAGAAAGATAGAAATGACAGACACAGGAGTAAAGCTAAGGAACTGAAAAGGCCACTAAGCAACTACCCCATTAAATGAAGATGTGTATTTATGGAAAACAATTAAAGTTAACTACTTAACTCCCTCATGTCAATTAGTACTCCTTGGTTATCCCCCAATTGTGCCAAACGACAGATATTAAAAAACAGAGGGAATACAATATAATATTGATTTTATCCTAACAAAACAGAAGTTAATATACATTTATTAAAGTAACTAGTTGGAACAATTACCTAATTTATCTGCATTTATTAAGATGTAAATCTTTCTAATGAATGATCTTCATTTTAAATAAATTGATAGTACGTAACAAAATTTCAACTATATTAAATTTTTTAAAAGATGAATTGTTTTATTTAATGAGTTTATTAGGGTAAGACAATATGAGTATTTGATTATCGGTTGTCACAACCATTGTAAATTTGTAACTAAGTAAATCATGTAGGGACCAATGGCGGATCCAGACATTCGACTTAGAGGTGTCCAACATACTTGTTATTACATAAACGCTTTTGAAAAATAAAATAAAAAATTTAAATAAATAACAATAACAATAAAAATAAAAATAAATATTAAATGACATATTCACAAACTTAACAAAATTTCACATCATCACATAAATATGTCCACCAAATAATTTCACGTCGTCATATAAATATGTCCACCAAATAAAATGAAATTTCACATTAACTAGATATTTGTATCTTAAACTTACACTAATACCTAATTACCCAATTTATTGACTTATGTTTTTTGTCTATAAAAAAAGAATTGGGTACTCTCGGCCTCTATCCCAATTAATTTGTCTAGTTTACATTTTCACGATCTCCAACGTAACACTTTGACCGTCAGCAAGACTAATAAGAGTATATTCAAATAAAAATATTTTTCATTACAAATCTAATAGTGGTAGTCTTGTATAATAACCCATCATATAATTTGATAACTAACGGTCAAAATGTAAAATTTTTAACCTAATTAGTCAAACTTGGGCAATTTATTTAGGACGGAGGGAGTAATATTTTGGGTTTTTGGGTTGTTACTAAGCTAGACACCCCTATTATATTTTTTGCGATTTTTTTTACAGTGTCAATTTGCTCAAATTAAGAAAATTTCTTTCAAATAATATTATTAGTCTTGTTAAAATAAAACGTGGACACACATAATATACCCACAGATCCGCTTATGGTAGGGACCCATGTAAATCTCTCTTATGAATGAGATTTATTTTAGATAAATTAATACGTAGTTATCATAATTAAAAAAATTAATTATAATAAAATTGTTAAAAGATGATTTTTTTAAAATAAATTTACTAGGATAAGACAATTTTGTCCTCCCAAAATAAGATATGAGTATTTGATTGTTAGTTGTCACAACCATTCTATTTTGTAAGTTTGTAACAAAGTAAATCAGGTAGGGACCAATGGAAGACCTCAACCAATGACAAGAAGTCCAAGAATTGAAAATCCACACGACTTTGAACAAGAGAGAATGGATCATATATAAGTCAACAATGTTGGGCCTGACTAGGATTAGCCTGTAGGCCTATAATCAATCATTACTCCTTAGCGACTAGTTGATCATGGGCTCATTGACTGGATCATACTGGAGATCCCCCAACTCCTATTAGTCCTCGTTGGTGAACCCACCCAAAGCCACACTAAGAACATAGGCAATGGGGAACACTTCAATGAAATTTTGTTATCTTCTCTCTCCTCCTTCTCTCTCCTCCTATCTCTATCTCTCTCCTAATCATCACTCATTTTTGAAAGAGAAGGATCTTTGCACCATTCCATCTCTTGTGAAAATGGATGATGATTAGGAGAGAGAGAGAAGGGGGAGAGAGAAGACAAAAAAAATTCCATTGAAGTGTTCCCAATTGCCCATGCTCTAAGGAACAATTCTTCGAGGATTAGGCGTTCTATTTTGAGCACTAGGCAGTTTGTGAATCTAGCCCAAGTTGGTCAACTAAGCCCACTTTCTCCTAGCCAATTTCAAGGCGGTCATCAATGAAGTAACAGTTGGACTGTGGTCTTAGGATTACAGTGTATGCTCCCACTCATGCCTTATCAGCACGACATTAGCACAATCTCTGCACGACCCAAAGAGAAAAGGCCAAAACAGTAATGTATAAGTCCAAAATCAATCAGAAATTTTAAAAAGAAGGCCACACATAAATCTAATTAACTCGTACAACTAAAAATAATAATAAAATTTGAGGATTACATATCAAACATAAATCTAATTAACTTATATAACCCAAAAAGAAAAAAAAAATAAAATAGGAGGATTACATATTAACCCAAAGCAATGTCCAACTCTACTTTTTCCATAACCATATTTTGTAAAAAATTCTCTGAAATCTTCTAAATTACAAAATATACATGACATTCTTTCTTTGATGTTCCACGCAAATCTGAAAAAATAAGAATCAATAACACAATTGTCAAAAAGATTAAATAATAAAATAAATAATTCATAAGGAAATTATCAAAATATGAAATAGGAAGAAATTCGAAATTCATAAGGAAATTATCAAAATTTGAAATAAGAAGAACTTCAAAAAAGTTCAAAGTCTCTTAACAAAAATGTTAAAAAATAGTAGAAATAAAAAATGTTCAGAAAGTCCTATCAAAATGTTCAAAAAATTCTGACAAATTGTTCAATATTAAAAAATGTTCAATATTGGTGATGTTAGGTTTAGTGGTGGCAACTTGGACAGGGATCTCCTGGAATCATTCTTCTGCCATTGTAGCTTCGTGGGTTTCCAACCAAACTATTGAAGGAATGTAGTATGGATTTGGAACAAGTCGACCGGAGCACATATCTCTGATATAGGCTCGAAGACGATCTCCTATCTTGCCTGTATATAAGTTTGTTAGTGACTTGATAATAAACTCTGACACTGACTACTTAATGCATGCATGTCTTAAAGGGCCTAAATGGGACCCTAATACATGGAGTCAACACCTACATGTTAACACAAGGATGACTTACCCACTTCTTGAGAGTGCATGACCTAACTCTATATGGACTTAACATGATGTTGTATAACAAGAATACCCATTGGATCTTTACTTGGATCGAGTCATGAAGGACTTAGATCCGAGTAAAAGATGCAATGGACATTCGGAAATAGGGATATCATAAAGGACCGGACAAAATGAACAGTATATGACCCGGACCTAGGAATCCTTATTGGGTGATCCAGCAAGGACTATTGGGCCAGAATTGGCCCATGGCCATTTGGCTTATGGTCCTTACATGAGCCGCACAATATGGCTCACTGAGAGACAAATGGGCCTAGGAAGCAGCGCAGGCCTGAAGGCCTTGGTGTTTTTCCAGACCTATTTCTTGGGCTATTTAGGCGATTTTGTTCGAGCTATTATAACACTTAACACAAACTGGGCTGGCTCAACTCTTTTTTTGACAAAAGGTGTACAACAAGCACATAACATATATATGAAGGGTTAACTTAACTAAGATTTTAGGTTTATGGATCACTAGGTTCGGTATAAGGTGAGGAACCACATGTTCTCACCTCGGTGCACTTCACCTATATAGAATTTATAGGTAAAGTGTGTGAGATGTTGCTCTTTGGACTTCAAGGAAGCCTCGGAATATAACATGGGTGAGAGGAGAGACCAAATGCTTGGCGATGTAGAGTGCATCATACGAGTAGTGGCAACCCACTCTCGGGATAATTCATAAGTTAAACCTAAACCAATTTTGTAGCGGATGCACTCACGAGGCACTATGTATTGTTATCTATTTTAGAGGCTAGGGTTCTTAGTTTTCAACACATTAATGAGTTATACAAGGAGGATAGGGATTTATATCCTAATATTCATGGAGATGGTGGTCCATATGTTTTGTAGGAATGATTCCTTTTGAAGGGGAATAAGTTGTGTATTCCATAGTGTCCACTGAGAAAGTTGTTGGTAAAAAAAGCCATGGCGGTGGTCTTGCCGGGAATTTCGACATCAACAAGACCTTTGATATGCTTAAGGAGCACTTTCATTAGCACAAGATGGGTGGGGACATACATGATGTGATATTAAGGTGTGCCACTTGCCAACTATAAACACTAAATTTTGCACCAGGTTAAGTGCACAAATGTAAACCGGGAGCAATGTGCATACATCATCATAAGTTGGGCCCAAAGTAAAGCAAGAACCGATGAACTAAAATGGGCTAAAAATACTGCATGGCCGCCTGGCCTTGCTTCATTTCCACCAATTGGGCCCAGAATTGACAAGGCCCAAAAGGAGAAGCAAAGTGGACTAAAAATTGCGGAAGGTTGTCTAGCCTTACTCTCTTTTTAGTGTCACCTCACAATCCACCACCTTACCAATCCGTGGGAGGAAAACACAAGCAAGGCCAGACGACCTTGCTCCTTGCTACGTCAGCAATCTACATCACTCCTCGGTCAAAGCAATTCCTTAACAAAAAATTACGTAGGGGTACCCTAACTTTTGGTGAAATGTTTTTCCGGTACCCCAATTTTTAAAAACTAATTTTGGGGTACCCTAACTTTTAGAATTAGAAATAATTAGGTGAATTTCCGGCCAATGATTTGAATTCATCGGTGAGTTTTAGGCGTGAAATTGATTAAGTGTTTTTGTGCACGAAAATGTCGTTTGTTTTTGTGGACGAAAATGATTTGAATCAATTGGAAATTCGCCAGAAATTCACCTAGTAATTTCTAATTCTAAAAGAAAGGGTACCCCAAAATTAGTTTTGAAAAGTTAGGGTACCAAAAAATTGTTTCTTCAAAAGTTAGGGTATCTCTAAGTAATTTTTTGATTCCTTAATGCATGCGTTTACGTGATCACCTCCATGCAGATTCCAGGTCTAGACGACCTTCCTTAGGGGATTGGGGCAAAAATGGTGGATCACATCTTTACCTTCCATATTTCACACACCCCCTCTCACCTATAAATACCCCCCTTCATTCCACTATTGGAACCAAGCAAGAAGATCCAAGAATTCCTAAGAGAATACTCTTATACTCCCCACTACACTCTTGAAAGAAGCATTCTACCTTCGTTTGAGCTACAAAAGAATCATGATGTATTGACATCGATATTCTCTTATCCCATTTCTCCGATTTGTATGCTTTGGGTCAAGTGAGGTTAGATTATTTGCGTTTTTCTATCATTCCTCTTGTAATAATGTAATCCATTCTCGATGCTATGTTTATACCCCTTCTTGTGTTTTACTACAAAGTTGAAGCTTTGGAGAAATTCTACCCATGTCGAGAATTGAGCTTGTGCTAACCACTCAAGTATTTCAAGGCCTCATGATCAGAATTTCGTCCTCAAATAATGGGACCAATTATCTAAGGCTCTATCCAATGCATAAAACAGTTGGTCATATGTTGAATAATTCTCCCTTGAACCATTCAATTTCTCACTAAAATAAGCGATGTGTCGCTGATTTTGCATCAATACGGCGTCAATCCCTCCACTGGCATTGTAATCAACTTCAAATTCTTGGGAGAAATCAGACAAGGCAAGAACCAGGGCTTTACAAAACCTATTCCATTCAAATGTTCCCTTCTTCAAGCAATCGGTAATTGGAGCCATAAGAGTACTAAAACCTCGAATGAAACACCGGTAGAAAGAGGCGAGGTCGTGGAAGCTCTGCATTTTAGTGATAGTAGAAGGTGATGGCCAACACCAAATGACCTCAACATTGGTCAGATCCATCGAGATTCCATCCTTCGAGACAATATATCCCAAGAAGATGACTTAGTGAGTGAAGAACCTGTGCTTCTCGATTTTCCCTTACAACTTCTGATGCCTCAATATCTTGAAGACCGATTCAAGATAAGAAAGATGCTAGCTTTTATTCTTAGAGTACATAAGGATATCATCAAAGTAGACAACTACAAACTTCCCAATATGAGGACGAAAGACCTCATTCATGATCTGCATGAAGGTGCTAGGGGCGTTTGACAACCCGAATGGCATAACCATCTACTCATACAAACCTCCTTTGGTTTTGAATGTCGTCTTCCATTCATTACCCTCTCACATGTGGATTTGATGATAGACACTATGCAAGTCAATTTTGGAGAAGATGCTAGACCCATGTAACTTATCCAACATGTCACCGAGCCTCAGTATAGGATACCAGTACTTGATTGTGATATTGTTGATAGCTTGACTGTCAACATACATGCAGTAAATGTCATCTTTCTTAGGAACCAACAATGTTAGAATCGAACAAAGACTCATACTCTCCCCAACATAACCCCTTTAATCAATTTACCAACTTGGTGTTGCAACTCCTTGGTCTCCTGAGGATTGCACCTATAGGCCACCTTGTTCGGTAAAGTGGTACCGGGAACAAGATCGTTTTGATGCTCTATTATTCAAATAGGTGGAAAATCGAGAGGCAAATCTTGAGGAGACACATCTCCATACCGATCAAGCAAAGGAGCCACATGAGGGTGTAGGGGTTTCGCTTCCTCACTTTTGTTAGCTGTCAAGAGGAGTTAGGAAAAGAATTCCTTTTCCTTCCCTAGAGCTCTCTCATCTAGTGTTTCGCTCATGTGTTTGGGCTTCTCTCATCCCACCCTAGATTTAGAAGGTAGAATTTCATGTGGAGCTAGTGGTGTTAGCTTGACCCTCTTATTGTTAAGCGCAATAGTATGAGTATTCTCCATCTTGTCATGAATAGCACATTTGTCAAAATTTCGAGGACAACCCAACAAGATATGGCAAGTACTCATATGCACAACATTACACAAAATAGCATCACGATATTGGTAACCAATAGATAGATTACTAAAATTTGCTTGGTTACCTTGAGGTTGCCATTATTGTTAAGCCACTTCAATGAATAGGGCTTGGGATGCGGAATAAGGGGAAGTCCTAGCTTTTTCACCATATAGGTTGATGCCACATTTGTACAACTTCCTTTAGCAATAATTAAGTTACACACCTTTCCGCCCACGGTACACCTCGAGTGAAAAGTCAACTCCTATTGAACCTTATGGAGAGGGGCTTGATTAGCATACAATGCCCTTTTCAAGACAAGTATTTCCCTATTGTCGAGCTTAAGAGCTTCGAGAATCTCATCATCAAAGTCATTCCAATCCTCAACAACACATTATGGATCCTCTTGTGTGGTCCTAAGTTCTTCTTTAATCTCTTGTACTTCTTGCACTATTAAGGTTCTTCTAGTAGGACAATCAACCTGAAAATGATTGTATCATTCACATTTGAAGCGCTTTTTCAATTCCATCTTCTTGGGGAGCTCTGTGGGGGAGGAATATGAGATACCCTTTCCCTGGTCAACCCTAGTAGGAGGAGTCGACTTCGGAGCTTCGCCTTAAAGTAGTCGAATGTGCAGTTTTGGTAAGAGGGATGAAGGGACGACCATAGGGCCTCGGTAAAGACGACTTCTTCTTCCTCTTCTTGACAATGATAGCCAAATTTAGCAAGTCATCCAAGGAGTGGTATGATTGTATCTCAAACTTCTTAGCAATAGAGGGAGATAAACCATTCAAGAACCACATCATGGTTTGCTCTCGAGGCTCTTGTAATTGACTTTTCATGAGTGACTGCTCAAATTCCTAGTTGAATTCACTCACGCTTTTCTTCCCTTACTCAAGGGCAAAGAGTCTTCTAAAAGTTTCTTGATTGTAGGTACTATGTAAGAACCGCTTGTTCATCAAATTCTTAAGCTTCTCCCATGAGGCAATCTTTCTTTTACCATCACGAGCTCGTTGAGCTTCTACACATTCAAACCATAGTGAGGAAACTTTGGTAAGCTTCAAACTAGCAACCTTGAAAGCTTTCCCATCATCATAACCCTTAGCTTCAAAGTTTCGTTCCACAAGTTGCAGCTACTCCAAATAATCATCGGGAGTAAGGGAGTCATAGAACCCCAGGAGCTAAATCTTGACATCACGAAGCTTATCATTTGGTGACCTTTCTTCTTTCCCCCTTTGTTGATACCTTCAATCGGAGCCACTATCATCACTCGACTCAAAGGCAGGAGGAGGACAGATAGGGCTAGAGGGTGTTTCTCGTCTCCTAAACCGAGGTTGGCCCGAAAGTTGTGCAGAGATCATATCAAATCGATTTGTAATGGCACCAAGGGAATTTTGAAGGTTTGAGCCCACGCCTCTAGGCCTTGGATTCAAGCTTCTTCAAGTGGAGATATCAGGGTTTCTCTTTGGTACTAGCTAGGGGTGGGCACCATAAACCTAAACTGCAAATTGAATCGCAAAACCGCATAAACCAAACCGCAAAATGCGGTTAACCGAATTGATTTTTGCATAAAAGCGGTTTAGGTTAACCAAACCGCTATAAGCGGTTTAGGTTTAGGTTTTGGATTTTCATAAAATGGTTAACCGCGGTTAACCGCTCTTAATTAAATTGAAAAAAAATGAATTTATTAGTAATATGAATTTAATTTAACCGTGTATCGTCGTATCGGAATATGAATTTATTAGTAATATGATTGCATTTATTTGCATAAATGTTATTGAAAATTTCCAGGAAATCGGTTAATCATAAACCGTGTATGTTAACCGGGTAAATTTTCAGATTTTAAAAGTCATTAACCGGCACCGCTTCAAAATTGTGGTTTCGAGGTTTGGTTTAGGTTTCCAGATTTCAAAAGCGGTTTACCGCACCGCATATTGCGGTTGCGGTTTAGGTTTTCAAAATCCAAAAACCTCAAAAGCACCCCTTAGGGTTGTTCATCGGTCCAGACTGGACCGAACTGGACTGGACCGAATTGGACCGAAGACCCAACTAGAGGACTAAGCTAGTTCCTTCTTGATTAGGATCAATGGGGTTACACATCTCAAGAGAAGCTTGGTTTTTGTGAAGCTTGGTTTTCTTATAGTTGGCTTTTCATTTGGCTTAGTGCTCTTTTTTTTTTTTTATAATTTGTAGTTTTATGCAAAAAGAGACACAATAAGGAAACACAATAGAAGAGATCATATAGTAGCAAAATCCAACAACTCCAAGATGACACCAACACCAAAACCATTCAATTCCTATATAACAAGATCACCAAGACAATAACTCTAATACTCCAAAGTTTCAAGCAATCCAATGAGCACAATCACTAAATCCGAACCCCACAAAATCAATGACATCCAACAGGTTCAATAACATCCACCATGATCACACCCATTTGAACTCGAACAATCATAGGGGATAGAGGTTACTAATCAAGATCAAAATACCAATATGATGAAAACACCATAGTCAATGAAAAGAACTCATAGACGATGATAACCTAGATGCTCTAATACCAAATGGAGTGTGGCGTGATGGGAAAACGATTTGCTTGAGTTGTTGTTGTATAATCGCAGTAATTCTCTAAGTATCAATAAGACACCAATAACACTTGAAGAACACTTCAAGATATGGTCACCAGAAAGATTTAATCAACTCACCAAGTATTGATAAAGTGAATCCCACCACACTACTATAAAGGATTGCCTTAAGTTCACCATCAAATTAGCAATTTTGATAAAGAAAAATAAGGCTCGAGAGAGTTTTAAGAGTGGTCTAAAAAGTACCATAATATAATCACCAAAGTTAAGTGTTTCCTCTTTCCAGTTACTCATTATAGGTAAAGGAGTGAAGTTAAATCCTTAGAGAATTAACTAAAACTGCATCTACTTAATCCAAGTTATTATAACTTACAGGCCAAATTAAAATCCTAATAGAGACAAAAGACTAAGCTGGCCAAATTTAAGACAAGGATTACAAAAAGTAATGACAATATAACCCTTAAAACAAGAGCTAAACGCCATATTTCATTAAGTGAAATCGTGGGGGTCACATGCGTGACCATGGAGGTCACGACCGTGACCCGCATGGCTTGGACAAAAGGGCACCCATCCCGTATGGGTTCACGTGCATGACCCATTGTGTCACGGTCGTAACTATGGATGGCTTAGGAAAGGGTCGTGGCGTGATCGTTCTGTCACGGGAGTGACTGTTGTGGTTACCACTATGACTCCTTGCAGAGGCGGAAGGTCACAGATGGCACCAAGAGAATTTTGAAGGTTTGAGCCCACACCTCCATGCCTCCAGGCCCTAGATTCGGGCTTCTTCAAGCGGAGATATCAGGGTTACTCTTTGGTACTAGCTAGTTCCTACTTGATTAGGATCAATGGTGTTACCCATCTCAAGAGAAAAGGTTTAGGATAGATTGTGTTTGGAAATACTTTTGTGAAGCTTGGTTTTCTTATAGTTGGCTTTGTGTTTGACTTAGTGTTCTTTTTTTTTTTTTTTTTTATAATTTGTAGTTGTATGCAAAAAAAGAGAGACAATAAGGAAACACAACAAAAGAGAGCATATAGTAGCAAAATCCAACAACTCCAAGATGACACCAACACCAAAACCATTCAATTCCTATATAACAAGATCACCAAGACAATAACTCAAATACTCCAAAGTTTCGAGCAATCCAATGAGCACAATCACTAAATCTGAACCCCACAAAATCAATGACATCCAACAGGTCAATAACGTCTACCATGATCTCACCGATTTGAACTCGAACAATCATAGGGGATAGAGGTTACCAATCAAGATCAAAATACCAATATGATGAAAACACCATAGTCAATGAAAAGAACTCGAGGACAATGATAACCTAGATGCTCTAATACCAAATGGAGTGTGGCGTGATGGGAAAATGATTTGCTTGAGTTGTTGTTGTATAATAACAGTAATTCTCCAAGTATCAATAAGACACCAATAACACTTGAAGAACACTTGAAGATATCAGGATATGATCTTGGGTAAAGATGGTTACGAGAAAGATCTAATCAACTCATCAAGTATTGATAAAGTAAATCCCACCACGCTACTATAAAGGATTGCCTTAAGTTCACCATCAAATTAGCAATTTTTGTGCACCTGAACAATCAGAGGAGGATCAGGGGCGTGACTGAAACTGTCAAGACTGTGACTCTCGGCCGGAAGGCCCTCTAAAAAGCCAAAAAATTGGCTAAGTACGTGTTACCAACGGCAGAGCCATGACATATTATTAGGGTGGACCATTTTTATATAATTAAGAAAAATATGGAAAGAATGGAAGAGAAATAGATTTGGAAAAATAATTGGGCAAAAACCAAAAATAATGTTTAGAAAGAGGTATTGAACCCTTGACATCATTTATAAATAGATGAGTTGTAACCAATACTCTACAAATATTGACCTGATCTTAATGTAAATAATTGGATTTTGTCTATCATGGGGAGGGTCATAGCCCCCCCAAAGCTACGCCCCTAAGTTACCGTGACCAGTGTGGTCATGCCCGTGACTCTAGTTTAACTTCCAAGCTCTCCTTATTTTATCTTTTCTTCTAAAACTCCTAAAAAGTCTAAAGCACCACAACATCTTCCTTATTCTTGTTGAAGGTAGAAAAACTCCCCTTAGTAGGGCTCTTCGGCTGATCCACAAGATGGTCAAAAGGATCCTCACCCGGTCCAGGTCTATGGCAAATTGTAACTCCAAAGGAACCTAGCTAGGAGACAACTTATTTAGCCTTCAAGAAAAGGTGGGAAAATGCTCCTCGATCCACCTCAAAATTGCAGCACCTTGACCATGTGTAAAAAACGCGAGTTCAGAGCATAATTTCTACAACTCTCCCTTCCTTGTTTGTCGGAACATTTGTCCTTGTCATGTCAACTTTTCTACAACTCTTCCTTAGTGGGAATAATCAGCCAACTAGCTGGGTTCCATTGAATTAAGCCATTGCGGTTGCTATCCTATGTGTTATCCTCCCAAACTAACTATGATCTTTGACAAGTTCGTTCCATTAGTACTAAGTAGGTCTCGTTAGATAAGGAAAATCTAACTATTTTGAAAAGTAAAAAGGAAAAGGACTAACAGTTACACACAAAATGTAAGCTAAAAAAATGGGTCCGTCAGTATCAAATCCAAAATTATAGTCAATCTGATTAGTTAATGTCTACTCTTATTAATTATAGTGGTCCTTTGATGCAATGTAACAAATTAAAGGCTGATATTGAAGTATTAGATGGTCCCTTATTTTGGTATTAAACTTAGTCGATCATAACCAAGTAGGATTAAATGTGTTTTCAAAAACGAAAAGTATGTTTGAATGTGTGACCCAAAACTACTAGAGGCCAAAGGAAGTTGAGGAGATGGATAATCAATTTGACAAGCTAAGATGTGCCCCCATAATTTATTCAAAAAATTACTTAGAGGTACCCTAACTTTTGAAGAAACAATTTTTTGGTACCCTAACTTTTCAAAACTAATTTTGGGGTACCCTAACTTTTAGGATTAGAAATTACTAGGTGAATTTCCGACGAAACTCCGATTGATTCAAATCATTTTCGTCCACGAAAACAAAGGGCATTTCAATCCACAAAACCACTTAATCAATTTCCCGCCTAAAACTCACCGTTGAATTCAAATAATTAGCCGAAAATTAACCTAATTATTTCTAATTCTAAAAGTTAGGGTACCCCAAAATTAGTTTTTAAAAGTTGGGGTACCAGAAAAACATTTCACCAAAAGTTAGGGTACCCCTAAGTAATTTTTTGTAATTTATTTGGTCTGTGAATGTGACCGCTTCATTCAGTTCCAGTTGGGCCTTCTCGACACTATATATTCTTCCAAGGAAGCCTCTTTCGCTCTTAAATTGTTAATTAGGGAATATAAAAATGGAATCATAAAAGTGGTAATGTAATGGATAATATGAGTTAGTAATGTATAATCTATGTAATTTAAATGATACATTAAAAGTTGGACACATTTAATATATGAATGATATGTGTCATGCCAAGTAAGATTTTACGTAAGACAACAATAGTTGCATAGAATTCTATAATTACAATGCCCTATTCGACAACAACGTTTTGAGTAGCGGTTAGCGTTTTGACCAACTCAAAACACTATCTGCTTTCAATTTTATAGTTCGGTAAAATAGCGTTTAATGTCAAAATTAGCATACAAATTGGTGTTTTGTAGACGTTAATCATGTTAACGTCAAGATAAGGTTAGCGTTTGGCACATTTCTATTCCGAATTTGTCCATTGTTTGTGGGTACGTGTGACTATGCATGTGCATATTATTTGCAACCGTGCTTGTATATTTGGTGAGAAGAGTAAAGGGATTGGGTTCTAAGACTTGTCCATTATCATTATTATTATTATTATTATTATTATTATTATAAACAAAATTAGAAATTAACTTATCCAGAATTCTTATTACTATTCAATATATTGTATTATACTCCTTCTGTTCCTTTCTATTATCATTTATACTTTTTGAGAATTATTTTTAATCAATAATTTCTCTCATAATATTTTTATATAAAAATAAAGTACTGTAATTTTTTTAAACAGTAACTTTTTATTACGGATCTAATGATAACTATTTTGTATGACTAATCATTATACAAATTAAAATATTAACTTTTAAAGATTTTATCACGAAAATCCAAGTGACAGTAAAATAAAAACGCAAAGAGTAACAACAACAACAATAATAATAATAATAATAATAATAATAATAATAATTAAGTTAAGTTAGTTCGGTTTAATCCAACTAAAAACTGTGCTTAAATTTAATGCTCTACTTTTCTTTTCTTGGCCAAGAGAAAAGTAGGTCCTAAAATTTATAGGATTGGAGCTGAAAAAGTGTCGACGGACTCAAGAGAGGCATTTTGATTGTGTACTTGTTGATCTTTGAGCTTGGATGTGTATTCATAAAAAAATATTCTTTTTAAATATGAATAAAAGACAGACATTTGTATTTTATGTACACGATTTAGAGATAAACCTTTAACGAAAATGATAAACACTTTTCCGTGAGATCCATCTTGCATGATGTGGCACAATTTACAATCACTTTTTTTTATTTCGTGCTAAAAATATATTTTCCATATCATACGGACTTTTAAATAAATAAATAAATAAGATTATTGGGTTCTTGTTATAAATATGAAGAGAAATAACTAATTTTTTAAAAACAATATTTTTGTAATTATTTTTGAAAATTTTAAAATTATTTTTCGTAAAAGTGATCATTCATAAAATTATTGAATATTTTTAAAATTTTAAGTTTTTTCGTAAAAATAACTACTTTTTTTTATTTTCTGGCAAAAATAAATTTTAGTTAGTTGTAAAACTTAACCTTTTATTATTTTATTATTATTGTTAATTTATAAATTTAGATTTATCAAAAATCTATTTTTTTCAGATAGGTCCTTAAAATTTTGTTTAATTATAATTAAAAGGTCTTTGTGGATTTTTTTAAATTTTCTTAATCATAATAATGATGTGACATTTGTTTACAATAAAAAAATAAGTTATTATGTGGATTCGCCATATCATGCAAGATGATTATTAACCATCGTGCAACAAGATATATATCATCGTCGTTAATTATGAGATTGTAAAATACTCCATCATCCTCAAATTATTTGTCACTTTAGACAAATTCACAAAACCGACAAAACTTCTACTTTACATTAATCTGCATTGTTGGAAATGTAAAAAAGTGAATGAAAAAGAAAAATGATGAATAAATAAGAAAAATTGAAGCAAAAGAGTACTTAATAATAAGGTTAATTTGATAATTAGTTAATAACTTATGTGTTATTGAAATTGTAAGGTGGTAGATATTATGAAAAAAAAGAAAATTAGTTAAAATGATAGATAATGTGTGAAGTAGGGAGTAAAATTTGCTTTGATTAAGGAGTTAATTGAAGCCTACCGATAATCATTTATATTCTTCTTTATTAAAGATTGGAATATTTTAAATTTAATTGGGATAAAAAGATTTTACTGGATAAAGGGTTTTCAAAATCAGAAAAAAACTATATAAATTCATATATATTAATTGACATATTTCAAAAAATTTTCACATACCAAGGTTTAACTAAAAAAAACTACCCACATAATTAAATAACATTATTTTTCAAGATATTTTTTTGGATATTAATGTGTAGTAGTGAGAGAATGTAAATAGGAGTAACACTATTATAATTGATAAATACATATGATTATTAAAGAAAATATTAATAAAATATATAAAAATGTGAAATATATGGATAATTCAAGATAGTTAATCGTGAGTCAAGATGATTATCTCCTTGTCTAAATGATGGGATGGGGGATTGAAAGATGGAGATGATATTGTGGGTGATAAAGTATTAAAGGTGGAGACAGAAGAGCATGACCCACATTTGGGAAACACCTTAATTAAGCTCCCTTAACATGATCCTTCAAGTTATGATCAAGAGTAACATGTGGGTCCTCCCCCAAACCAAAAACTTCAAAAAAAAAAAAAGAAAAAAAATTCTTGTAGACTTGCTAATTTTAATTTCTTCTTTTTTTTATTTTAAATTTTAACTTTTGGAGGTATCTCATTGAAGACAAGGTTTTTTTTTTTTTTTTTTGAAAAGTTTTTGCCGCAAATGTAAGCCTTAAAAGAGTTTATGATCCTTTTCACCTAGTTAATTTCGATTTTTAGATGGACTTGGCACTACAAAAAAAAGGTCTTTTGCCAACAGGGTTTATCTGTTGGTAAAAGTACAATATCTGTTGGTAAAACGTTTTACCAACAGATAATTATCTGTCACTAACCTGTTGGAAATAAATCTGATTGTAAAAGTATTACCAACAGATATTATGTTCTGTTGGTATTGCTAACTAATGCCAACAGTTTTCCTCTGTTGTTACTGGTAAGTTTATACCAACAGTTAACGTCTGTCGGAGATACATCATCTTTACCAACAAATATAAATGTTGGGAACTGCATTTTTGGGCGCTAAAAATATTTCCTACACATTATATCTGTTGGTAATACATTTTCCGCCTAATTTGATAGACATTGTCCAATAAATATATCTGTTGGTGATACAATTGACATAATTTTAAAACATAAATATCGATTGAAAATAATGAAGATAGTCATACGCAACTATAAATATGTCATTACAATACACTATACCTGTAGTACACAAGCAATTAATTTTAGTTACAATATCAGGATAACCTCAAATTGAATTTATTGGATGTTCAGAATTGTAAAACACAAAATGTCAAAATTGAAATGTCAATTAAGTGCGAAGTAACAAAATTATATTTACTAATATTCAAGAATACTATTGTAAACAACCTAAATCACCCAATCTAATATTCCTCATTTACACTTTCGTCAACGATATTCTTGTAATATTCATCAGCATTGCATCAGCATTGACATCGACACTATCTTCATCTACATTTTCAAATAAATTGCGAAGATCTTCCGGTATCTACTGCGAATTTGCAGGAAGTCAAATTCATAATCATAATAAATATAGACCTTAATTAAACACTGATACAGAAGTTATTTTTATATGTTTATTAGTCGGTATACAAACAAGAGATCTAAGCTATAATAACAAGTTTCTTCACAAAGGGATATTTCCAGCAAAAGTCTACTCATAATCACCAAGAACTCAAATAGAACTTTAGTTTCCAAGTCAAGCACAGTAAATACAAACAACGTAATTACTCCATTAATTTGAGAATATCCATACAATATCTTTTTGGTACTAGTACTTCTCTCATTTTCATATATATTCTATAGTCTCACACAAGAATAATTTGAGAAGTTATAATATTTTGTTGGTACTAAAGATGGATAATTTGAGAACTTATAATTACTCAAGAAAATGAAGGCCAATAAGACAGTCAAAAAAACACCTCAGTTTCTTGATATATTATACTAAAGATGGAGAAAATGAATAAATGAATAACAAAAGCATCAAGAAAAAAATTCAACTAACAAATCATTTCTAACGTACATAACCTATAAAAAATACAATTCATCTAAACTATATAATAATGCACTGACTATTTATAGGTTCACACCTAGAACTAATTTTTGTTTTAGAATTGGTCCCAATTGAATGATATTAGTACTGAGGTTCTGCTAATTAAGATTGAACATAGAGAGACCTGAACGTCAAGATTAAAATTTGGTTAAAATTGTAAGCCCAATTAAATATATTTTCTGTTTTCTTTTCTTTTTTATTTTGGCTAAATTTTGTGATATATTTACTTTTATTACCTACAGATTTGGTGTATATATGTGTGGATTTTACTGCAGAAATTTGGCACTGTTAAAAGGTAGAGTAAAAAATGTTATGCCTCAAAATTGGTCACATCCAAGGAGACAAGAAGTCAATCTCTTTTGGCTATCCTGATAGCATCAGGGATAAAATCCAAATTCATTGCTGCAAATCTCTTTATCAACCACTGGAGGAACAAAAATTCAGTGCAACATCAACCATTTGTTGAATTCTAAAGTTTCTGGAATGGCACTCGCAGACATTTCATTTGCATACTCGAGAGTTGTTTGGATTGTCAAAGAAGTTTAACACAACATGAAAGGAAATTAACTCTAGAATCCAAGATTAGTCAAGACTCTAGGATTAATCAATGACCAAGGATGTTAGCATGCACTAAAACTTTGTAGGACTATGCACAGGGAAAAAGGATAAATACATAACTTACGTCGAATAGTTTTGGGGTTGAGCCTTGCAATGTTTCCTACAACATCAATTGGATCAACATCTCCCAAACTGCACATAAGAAAATAAGAGAGATATTAGGAACAATTCTACTTGGTGGCTCAAAGGTATCACCAACTCATTTCCATAGCCATAATATGACAACTTTAGATACATACGACAATCCGTCAAAAGTATATTTTACCTTAAGAAATCAACCACACAGGATGAAACTTTGGATAAATGGAAAGGTCAGGCCCTGGCCATCAGGGAGAGTAGGGCACATAGGAGGATCCTTCTTATTTCTTCAATTTGTGCTACTAACAAGGTTCATGTATTCTAACATATCATGCCCCTGAGTAGAATCATAATTAATTTTGGAGTTTGGTTAGGATGGAGCAAACGAATTGAAAAGGAGCTAGAGAATTGAAGAATGAATAATTAAGAGATTAAAAAAGAGGGGAGCACATGGGATTAACTTAGCATTAGTCCAAAATAACTAATTAATGGATTCTTAGAGGAGTAATGGCGATTAAGTAGGAGAAGAAGCATATTGAAAAAGACAGAAAGAAAGAGAGACAGAGAGAGAGGTATGCGAAGGCAATGCTATTAAAACCCACCACTTTGTTTAATAAGTTAGCCTGTGGGTTTGTGAACCTGTAGTATTTGTATACATCTACAAATCATTCATCTGTAATCTGTATCACAAATATCACATATAGTCATAACAATGAGGCAAAAGCCAATGCAGAAGCACAAAAAAATCAGTCCTTTCGACCAAAGAGCAACAACACAAATAAACTAGCTAACATCAAATGACCAGGTCACGCCAACCAGACCATAGCAAAGCAGGCTAGACACAAAAGGCCTGCAGACCTGCCTACAGTTAAGACCAAAAAACAGTCAGCCCAGGACAACCACAAAACCAAGAGGGGTTGTACCAATAGAATCCCTTGATTTTCTGCTGATGCATTTGTAAAATGTGGAAACTCAGGGAATAACTGAAATGCAAATGCCATGCCAGCAAGTCCAAGTACTCCACTATTGCGAGAAGTCTCAGAATAAATAACTCAGCCTGCATAAATTTCATCATTACAATAAATAGTCACTTAGAAATCCATGAATGTTGCAAATAACTTGTTTATGGACTCTTACGATTATTGCTAAAGAATAGTAAATTGCTAAGGTAAGGCTGAATTCATGGGAGTCTAGACCTAGTGATCCGCGTGATCTGCAATAAGCATGACACCAATCTGGTGCCGAAAGCAAACTTCTTGGAAAATCTGATACCTGAGCATCCAAAGCAAACATTGGCGCTCTACCTGAAATACACGAGCTGAACGAGTCACTTTCTGATACTATATCAACTCCAGATTTTAATACAGTCAAGTTGAAAACCACTTAAGACTTCCCCATAATTAAATTTAGCAAATTAAAGAAATCGACGCCAACCCAAGGAGATGACGACAAATTGACTGGAGACCGACGAACTGAGGACGGAAAAGATTTTCGGAAACGTATTGAGCAGCGTGAGCACCACCATGGCCGTCTTAAATCCCAACGAAAGTAGCATTGCGACTAGTTTCAACCTGACTGGAATCTTCAATGGTCTGATTACCCGGCAAAACAGCGAACTGTCCAGAAAATTGCTCCTCAAGATCACAGGACCAGACCAAGGAGACGACGACAAATTGACTGGAGACCGACGAACTAAGGATGGATTGGAGAGATGAACAACCGAGAAGAAGCGGTTGCTGTAGCTTTTGTTTATTTCGAATTGAAGAGACGAACTACCGGCGGAGAGGTAGGCTTTAGGGTTTCCAATTTGATCTTTCTGATGGTTAGTTTAAGGCTAATTTTATATATTGACTGGACCTAATCTGTTGGTAATGTCTTTCTGTTCGTAAGACCCGTGACTTAATTCAAGATGGACTTTGAGCCTTGTTTTTATCTAATACTAATACCAACAATAAATTTGTATCTGTTGGTTCTAAAATTATTTTACCAACAGAAAATATAAGTGTTGGTATTGTTAAAATAATACCAACAGTTAAATTTGTATCTGTCGGTATTAAAATTATATTACCAACAGATAATACAAGCGTTGGTAAATTATTAATAATACCAACATATATCTAATTTGTTGGTAATCAAACACTTTTACCAACAGATAAAATATCTGTCACTAGCAATCTGTTGGTAAAAGCAACTTTTTTTGTAGTGTGGGCAACTTTCGAGGCTCAACAAGGTTTTTTAGGGGCCGTAGTAGCTTCGGTAAAAATAAGAGGGTTGGAACTAAGCTCAGTTTCAAGTTTCAAAGCTTGGTTTCAATTTTGGCGCCAGTCGAATAACAATTCGATGCAGGGGTATTTTGGGTATTTTGACCTGCAATAAAAACTATTTGTATAATTTTTTATAAAGCTTTATAATGTTATAGTTTTTGCAATTATGTATATAATATTACTTTTTATCAAACATTACAACATTAGATTTTGCAATAATTATGTAAAATTATGTGAGTGAAACGACTTTCTTTCACTAACTGTACTTTAATTATTAACTATAAACCTTTAGTTTATTTATTTATGACAATGACATAATTTTCATTTACCAACAATATTCGCAATTACTAAAAAACAATAAAGATCTCAAATAAAATAATATCTAATAAATACTTGCAAGAATTCTCACAAATATATATAAAATATGACAAATATTAGATGCAACGCGATAATAATCACATATACTATGCACCATAATAATAATAATAATAATAATAATAATAATAATATTTTTCATGATATAGTAAATACTATATTAAGCACAAAATATTGATAATAATATACAAACCTAATACATAATTGTAAAGACACAAATATAATACTAGTAAACAATAAAAGTCGAGTGATCCATGACAAGTTTATTAATTGGTATAGGTAGAATCACTCAACTTTCTATTTAGTACTGCATATTAATGTTCACTCAATACATTCATGGAAGCTATATATATATATATATATAGATAGATATAGATATATATATAATATATATATAATTGATTATTATTATTTTGTTTTATTTGTCCATCAATGTCCAAAATTTCTTTTTATTATTGTTGTGTATCTTTACTATCATTACACTAACAATAATATGTTGCTTATACAAATTAAGTCTGGTAAGATCTAAATATAGGCAATTTTATCTCAAAATGTGTTTTTGTTTGTTGAGAGATTGTATCATTACTATCATTGAATCATTTAATTAGTTGAAAAAGTTCTAATATATCTGATTGAATCTGCTAAAGTTTTTATTTTACTCTTTTTTTTTTACACCTTTTAGATTTCAAGTAGAAAGCAATGAATAACAATCATTTTACCATGCAGTGTGTAAATTTTTTCGATTGGTTTTGAATGAAACAGGCTTTATTTCAATATTAATCAAATCAACATTTGCGATTTGTTTCACAATATTTGTTGGCATAAAATTACAAATAAGTCACTAATTAACCCCACAAATTAGAACTGAAATTCATTTAACTTAATTATACTATGGGATAAACATTAAAAATTAGAGTGCGGAGGATGACATTTATCTATTTTACTTAGGGAGTGTTTGGTAGGAACTCTAGGAAAATTTTTTCCGGGGAAAATTTCCCATGGAAAGATTTCCCTTAGCCCCCCTTAAGGGAAATTTTCCATAGGAAAATGGAGAAAATGGTGGGCCAATCGTGAAAACTTTCCCGAAGTCAACCCGCATTCAAACATGGAGAAAGTCAACCCGGGAAAATTGACCATTTTCCCGAAGCTATTGACCAATCAAACCCACTCTAAACAAAAAGTCATATACAATCATAGACTTCTGTTGAATATAGTATAGATTTACTTTAAAAGCTTATTTATAAGAAATATTTCATAATTTAACTTATTTAGTAAACTTATTCTTAACTTAGGTGTCTGCATTTGTATTCTGATCTCAATTTAACACAAAAATAAATGAAAAAGAGCATCGCCCTAATTGAATACTCGCATGGGGATGAAGTAACCCCACAAACCCTCGTGCGTGCTATGCTTTGTATCTATCTATCAATGGCTGTTTTTCATTTACACCTATCTCTCTCTCTCTCTCTCTCTCTCTCTCTCTCTCTCTCTCTCTCTCTCTCTCTCTCATTCTAGTGAGTAGATGAATTATCCATGATTAATGGCATGGCATGCCTCCAAAACAGAACCCTTGTTCGTCATCCCAATCAAGGTCCTCCCTGTCTTGTCACCTTGCCTTGCCTAATTCTAATTGCTTTGCTGCTCTATTATTGATAAAGGAGAGTAAAACTAAAAACAAATATTCAAAAATAATGAAACTAAAATAATAAATAATAATAAAAGTGCTACAGAGGCTAGCGGTGTGGCAGACAAACCACAAACATTTCTCAACTGTTTAATTTTAATATTGATTTGACTTTCGTATAACTATACAAGAAAATACTGATACTTGATCCATCGGGTAAGCGATTAACGTATAATCACTCATATATACTCGGGGAATTTCGCATTAATCGCACATGGTGACAGCAAGAGATTTAAGACAACTCCAGAAAATAATGCTTATACTGATTCTCTGAATATACCAACTTGTATTATAAATTTATAATACATCATCAAAGCAAAGAAAATAAACGAATCATGTACGAAGCTTAAGTTCGAACAAAATACAATTAAAATGATGGATCTATCATCTATATATTCATCTTCATAGTTGATAATATGAATTTTGACCCAAGATAATTTTTGTGTCTTTTTTTTTATCAAATTAATGTTTATTATAATTTTTAACAAGGGTTTTTGGTTCAAAATAATCCGAAGTCAGAGGTCATTTGCTGAAAATAATCCAAACACACTTTTTGACTAAAAATAATCCAAACTTTTAACCTATTTACTCGGACTAAACCGAAATCGATTTTCAGCTTCGGAATGCTGACTGGGGTTCTACAGAAGATAATGAAAAAAGAGCTAGAGAAGACTGAGAGGAATTAGAAAAAAGGCAAACAGTTAGGGTTGGGTCAAATTTTAAGTTTTTGTGGTTGGAAAACTAAATTTATTATGTTAAAGTGTTTTTATTTTTAATCCATTGCCATGTCACTATAAGTTTAAGTGAGTTGGGGTCTACGTAAGCTTAAAAAAAATTCAAAACCAAAATCAATTAAAGAAACACGTGCTTAAGCTGCCCAGTCAGCATTACGATGTCGGAAATCAATTTCGGTTTAGTCTGAGTAAATAGGTTAAAAATTTACAAAATTTACTTATACTATTTTTCAAAAATTAATATTGAATAAAATTATATTTACACTAACACAAGATATACTTGATAAAAATCTTATACCAAGAATCACACCATTTTCAATTCTTTAATTATATGCACATAATATTCTACATACTTTAGATTTGTGGGGAATGGCTATGAACTGAGTATCAAAAGGTGGGACCCACTGAATAGTAGGTCTAATATTAGTATTTATAGAGTTACAAGTTGTTCAAAGTTGTGAAAGCTTTCAAGTGTCAACATTATATTCATTCCCCCTCATTTTCATTCATTTCCCCCTCTAGCTCCCTCAAGGTTTGAGAGTAGCAATAGCAATGGCGGATGGAAGTGGGAGAAGAATGTGTTGTTGGATACCCGAAAAGCTGCAGCTGCACGCAGCCATGCTGGCGTTGCAGTTCGGGTATGCCGGCTTCCATGTCGTCTCCAGAGCTGCCCTCAACATGGGCACCAGCATGCTTGTCTTTGCTGTTTACAGGAACATCATCGCTTTGCTTCTCCTCCTACCTTTCGCCTATTTTCTTGAGAAGTATGTCCTTTAACTTGTGTCTAAGAGTAAAATTGTGCAAAGTTTCCTTGTCTTCTGATCATATACGTATGCTGATCTCGATCATTGCATTGATCTATCTGACTCTGTGTTTCTGATCAGGAAGGAGAGGCCGGGTATTAACCTTTCGTTCTTGGTTCAGTTCTTCTTCCTCGCGCTTGTAGGGTAAGATCGATGCATAAAACTCGTACTTGGTCAGTCGTTGAAATTAGTGTACGATCGATGGGAGTTACGATTTCTTACCTTGTACTCACAGGATAACAGCAAATCAAGGATTCTACCTGCTGGGTTTAGACAATACATCTCCCACTTTCGCCTCTGCTGTGCAGAATTCTGTCCCAGCTCTTACCTTCCTCATGGCAGCCATTCTCAGGTAACCTTCGATTATTCGTCTTTCTTCGATCATTGAAGCATAATTTACCTGGATTCTTCATTTCATACCAAATACTTTCATTGATCACTACTTGAAAATGGACACTCAGACACACACTTCTTTGACCTGGAACATGCAAAAAGTTCAAGTGAGTCAGTGCCTGTGTTGCAGACTTCTAATCAAGTCTGATGAGTAGCATAGCACATATGCATTTTTTTGTCAAACTACCTCGAAACTTAATGTAACACTATCAATCAAGAAATCAACCAAAAGCTTCAACTGATGATTGAATGTTTGGGAAGGAGGTTTTAATGTTTTGATATCTATACGAGATCATGGCCTAAGCTACCACTTTGTTTTTTTCCCCCCAAAGTACCACCCACTTTATTATTTTGGGTCAAAATTATCACTTATCAATTAGATAATCAATTAGATGACCTTCAACAGAAGGTTAAACTTATTTTTTCCCCTTTTATTTCTTTTTGTTTCTATGAAATTTATATTTATTATTGTTCGGAAATTAAATTGTAAATTTTTATATTTTAAACCATTCCAAAAACACTTCCAAATGATTTTTTCTTCTTCAATGTCCACCCATGTCACAACCCAAAATTTTAAATGTTATAGTATTTTGAAATATTTTAGTATACAAAAATTTGCTATTAGATTTTGCCTACAATAACACATAGCATTTCGTAAGGTAAATAAAAAGAAATAATGGGAAAATTAACTATTACTTTCTATTGAAGGCCATCAAGTTGGTTGGTGGTAATTCAAGTCCAAAATAATATACTGGGTGGTAATTTGGAAAAAAAAATAATGTAAATTGGAAAAATATTGAAAACATGGTGGTAATTTAAGCCATGAACTCGTATCTACACTAGGCAAGTGATAAAATTATTCTGGCGTTTGTTTGTTACTTTCTGATATGCAGGATAGAAAAGGTAAGGCTAGACAGAAAGGATGGCATAGGGAAGGTGATGGGAACAGTGCTGTGTGTAGCAGGGGCATCAGTTATAACACTATACAAGGGTCCAGCAATATACACTCCAACGGCAGCACTCCACAAAAGCACACCCCTGTTTGTGTCGCTAGGGGATGCCAATGGGAAGAACTGGACCTTGGGTTGCATATATCTCATTGGACATTGCCTTTCTTGGTCTGGCTGGCTTGTTCTACAGGCACCTGTTCTTAAGAAGTACCCGGCTCGACTCTCAGTCACCTCATACACTTGCTTCTTCGGCTTGATTCAGTTTGTGATTATTGCTGCCCTCTTTGAGAGGGACATTCAGGCTTGGAAGATTCAATCTAGTGGGGAAGTCTTCAGTATCCTCTATGCTGTAAGTAACTAACTTGAATTTGATCCTTCACTTGGTAATTTTAATCCATGCAGTCTGTCCAACCAAAATCGACATTACTAATTAAGCACCAAATGCATTTTAGTACCCACACGAGCGGCCAAAGCTCTCACTCACTCAATGCTTAGGTATGATCCAACCTTGTGTCTGTCTGTCTGTCACCAATGCGGCTATCAATACGTGGGGACTTTGGGTAGTGAGATGTGAGCCACACGCAGACATACAACTGCTAATATCTGGCATGACACAAACCCATCAACCATTCCAGTAACGGAGACATCAAATCAAAAGACAACTTCAAAACAGCAGATTTCAATTATTCTGTGCATAACTAACTAAACATGCACGGGGACCAAATTAATTTAGTTGGCTTTAATGCATAGCGACCTTCGGACCCCTAAACATCATCAACTGCAGACTGCAACAAACACCACAGAGAGGACTCCATTGAATTCCTAATGAATGTGTAAGTTTACCCGAATAGCCTCAGAATGATGTTTGTATGCATTTAGATAGTATGGGTTGGCAAGGGAGAAACACGGAGAATAAACCCATCAAAATAGACACATTGGGTCATGCAATTAAGAACCAAAATGAAAGAATTCAAAGATTGCATAATTAGTTCACACCATTGCATGCTGGCAGTGTGCTAAAGTCACATAGACAAAGCAATAAATAGTCAGAGAAATAATAATGTTAAATATAAATAGCAATAACAGCAAGGACCACCATCCTCAGCCTTGTCTTCATGATGGTTGTTCAACAAAATTCCTGATCCAGACTAAATACTGAAATCCACTCCCCCCCACACCCAACCAACCTCCAGAGGTTCTTTCGTTTTTCAATGAGTTTTGTGAGTGAAAGATCACATCTCACTAAATGAAGAATTTGTGTTTTAAAAATCTTAGCTTGTAGGAGTTTGTAGTTATAAAACAAAACCCATAACTTTCTAAGTGAATCATTTCATTCGGTGCAATTATAGCAACTGATCATCAGGCTATCAGTAACATAACTTACAAACATGATAAAAAAAATACCAATGCGAAAGATGGAATGGCATTTAATTTATTAAACTGCTTTGTTTTAAAACCAACCCAAAACCAAAACTACGGAATCCCGCCCATGCAAAGTATGACGGGGTTGGATGTATTGATCTTACCCTATGTTTTACAATATAGAGATAGGTTCTAGGGGTGAAATCGATACCTACATATTGGGTACCCACCCATAATAGGTGGATAAAACCCATTAAGGATGGGTAATGGGTAGGCTGGGTTTGGATTACCCACAATTTGGCGTGGGTATCCATTATTCATGGATATCCATATACCAATTGATGTCTTAACCATGTGAGAATTTGATATCAAGTTACATTGCGTTTAAGTACTGAAATTTAAGGCAAAATTCAACTTTAATGGTTTGACATGAAACTTTGTAATAAGGTACTATTGATTAAAATTAGTTCAAATATAGTTTTTGAGCTCCAAATATTTCAATCTGATAACATATATCGCGACATATATAAAAATTTGTTGTCACTAAAACTAACTGAAACTTTTAACTTTAAATTCAATTTTAACTATTTAAATTGAAATTTTATAATATGATAGGATATATTAAAAAAAAGTTCAAATATGAATTTTGAGCTCCAAATATAAATTTATTATCTACAAAGTTAGAATGTAAAACAAAAATGGTTAGTTGAATACTTTAATACTAAGGAATACCCATGGTAATATCTATGAAAGTACCCAAATGGGTATTAACCATGTGGGGTGATACCCATATGGCTATTAAGAGACGATGAGACATGGATAGGGTATGGGTAGAGTCATATAATCTATGAATAAAATGTGGGTATGGACAATTCCGATTCATAACCACCCAATTCTCACCGCTAATAGGTTCCAATGGACTTAATGCCGAGACAACTATAGCATGACCACTAGATTAAGATGTCTTGGACCAAATATAGTAAAGAAATCAAAATGAATTTCACTTTCTTCCCACTAGATATGCACAAAGATTTGGAGAATGGGGGAAATTTAATTTAGACTGTTGGTTTCCATTCCATTTAAACAAATTTTAGAAATGCCAAAAAGATTTTATGTGCACCTAATACTGACAACCTAATTTCGGTTAGAAATACAAGGGTGTACATATGATCCATTCGTTATCAAAACTTCATCAAACTAAGCATGGGTGCTTGATCAAACTGGAAACACCCAGAGGTATTCCTATATTGAAATTCCACCTTACAACAACTCCCATTGGAGTCTTGCATACCGCGTTTGCACAAGGAAAGTTCCACTTTAAAAGGAATTAAGCTTCAGCTAAAACAGGAAGTTCATATAACAGACTCCTGTGCGTTAGTCTCATTAGTAACTAAAAACCAAAACCAATACTCCGAAATCCTGCCCAAGCGGGGTATAAAGTTGTTGCATGTAGCAGTCTTACTCCTAAGTTTTGTAATTTAGAGACATTGGTTCCAATTGACCCAAGAGCAAAAGTTTAAGCCTTCTTCATAAATCATAGTAATCACAGACAATTAATTAAGATTTTAGAGTGATACAATTCATACATACTACCCATTGAGGTTGAAATAGTATGCATGGGGAAAAAAACCTCTTCACCTTCCAAATGTAGGGACAAGCCTTCATATATCTATTGTCTGACATACATCCTACCAAGGTAGGACTCCAAGGGACCACTTTGATTTGGATTTTTCTTGGTTTCGTTAATACAATATTTACTTCCTATCCCATTAATTTAATGTTGCAATGCAGGGAGTGGTAGCATCAGGGATAGCTTTTGCAGTACAAATATGGTGCATTGACAGGGGAGGCCCGGTGTTTGTAGCTGTGTATCAACCCGTTCAGACTCTGGTGGTTGCTATTATGGCCTCCATTGCTTTAGGAGAAGAATTCTACATGGGAGGGTCTGTCCCAATCTGTTTCTCTCTATCTTTCCCCCTTTCTCTCCCCCACATTATACAAACTTTTTCCGGTCATTTTTCACTGTCCTAGCCTACCTCTAGACTCAAAACCCCACAACATTTAATCATGCAACATGCAAGACCCATTTGCATTGGTGACTCATTCCCTAGCAACGTTAGGTTGCATTCTGTAAGGCTTGATGGTTGAACTCATGCATGTAACACCTTGAAAGTGACTAGCTAATCCGATCCCACTTGCTTTAATCTTATCAGCCCTAGTGTTGTGATAACAGAAGGCTGGACATAGTCTCTAAGTTTGAGTCTCATATAGACAGAGGTAGATTAACTGACACTTTGCCTGCATTTTTGGACAGGATCCTTGGGGCAATATTGATCATAGCCGGATTGTACCTAGTCTTGTGGGGGAAAAGCCAAGAGGCAAAGTTTGCAAAGGCGACAATTTTAATTCAGTCTCCAGCAACCGAGCATGGGCACAACAGTTCTACCAACCTCTCCAAGTCAGCCCTCAGTCAACCACTTCTTCTCCAATCCTCGGAAAATGTCTAACAACAGCAATCAAATGAACCTCAACATGGATTCGCACAACTGTTTGTCAGCCAGACAATTTATCCTGCCTGCATCGATGAACATAATTTTTGTTTTTTTGGGTGCATCTAAGAAGTGTATCAGTCAGGAAGTTTAAATGAATTAGATATTAGGGAAGTGAATGTGATCAGTATTTTATCCAAAGATATGTATGATAGGGTGGGGCTTAGCTTAATAAATTCTGTTAAACCCCACAACACCCCACCTCCAATTCAACCTCCAAAAATGTGAAAATCCATTTGTTATGTTGAAAAGTAGTTTGTTTGATTACAAGAAAATTTATGCACAGGGTATCTATGGTGAATTGGTGATACCTATTTTAAGAAGCCCAATGTGTTTGGTAACCTTCATACCAATACCAAGTCGTTATTCAAGCATCATCATAGATCTGACGCTATTTCTGCATTATGGTAATAATTATTTTCTGAATGCATATTTTTATGTTGCTGGGGAAAAGAAAGAGTCGGAACTTATGATGAGAGTTCCATATGCAATATAATCAAACAATGCATTCAGATCTATGATGCTTTAAATTTGATCATGCAGTCATATTTTTTAACAGATCGAAGAGACGTGTTAATGCATAAATTTGTTGCCATTCAGTTTCTGATTGAGTTAGATTCCACTTTGAACGAGAGCTTAGCTGAGTCCTCATAATACATGTATGTGTACGGCACACCGTAACTGACAATAAAAATAAACAAGCGCGTGGTCTCACATATTGTTGTCACCAGCTACTGGCCAAATCTAAAGACTCTATCTAACGCCTGGATATCAGAGGTGAGAATAGGACAAGGATCCCAACAAGGTATATTGGCACAAGTGTGTTGTATCTCTTAAAAGTTTGAACATGTATGACTACTTGATAACCCTTTGAACATGTATCTATGACTACCATGGTAACCCTGCAGAAACGATGTCTTCTATAGTACGCTTTTTCTTTCATGATACATTATTTTAACTGAAATGGTACTAATATTTTATACCTACTGAAGTAACTCACCAAGCCAACTGGTAAGATTTGTTTTTCCTGCTATCTATTTACCACGTTCATGTTGAGAACTCTAGAAGGAAGAAATAAGACAGTTGAAATAGGGGCTTAGGGCCTGTTTGGTGAACAAAACAGGAATGGAATTGAGTAGGAATGGGTTCTGATTCCTGTTTTTTCTGTTTGGAGAGTAGTTTCTGGAATGGAATTGCAATCCCTAGGGATTTGCTATCCCTCCCAAATAGGGGGATTAGAAACCTCCCAAACATGAGGGGAATAGGCTATCCCTTTTCTTTCACAACAACAAACCAATAATAATAATCATAATAACAATAATAATAATAATAATAATATTAATAATAATAATTAATAATAATAATAAAATACTAATTATTAATAATTATAATAATAATTATAATTAATAATAATAATTATTATTAATTATAATAATTATTATTATTATAATTATTAATAAATAATAATAAATTTTATAATTATTAATAATAATTATTATTATAATAATAATTATAATTATTATTATAATAAATAATTATAATTATAATTATAATTATTATGATTAATTAATAATTATTATTATAATAATTATAATTATAACTATAATTATTATTATTTATTATAATAATTATTATAATTATTATTATAATAATAATTATTATTAATTATTATAAAATTTATTATTATTTATTAATTAATAATAATTTATAATAATTAGTAATTTAGTAATATAAAAATTAGTAATTAATGGTTAATATTTAATAATAAACATATATATTAATAATTAATAAACAATTATAATTATTAATAATTAATAAATAATTATAATTATTAATAATTAATATAATAAAATTACTAATTGATAAAAATGTCAACAATTAAAAATTAATTAATAATTATTATAGTTAATTATTTGCTATTGATAATAATTATTAATTAATAAAAAATAATAATTTATAATTTATAGTAATAATATTATTAATTAATATGTAATAATAACTAATTAATAATTGATAATTATTAATTATTAAAATTTATTATTGTCATAATAATGATAATAATAATAATAATAATAATAATAATAATAATAATAACAAATACTATAACTTTGATTCCATTCTACTGTTCACCAAACACTTTCATTTCAGGGTTCTAATTCCATTCCCAACCCCCTAGGATTCTAATTCCATACCCAACCCATTCCACTTTTCTCTCCAAACAAGCCCTTAATGTATTGACATCTGACACAGTTATCGATAAGTGTATATTTTTATAGTTTTTATTAGGTCATTAATTTGTATATTTTAGCTAATTATGTAATATAATATTGTATTTTTATATCAAATTCCATGATTTCTTCATTTGATTTAGAGATTGGTGAGTTTTGCAGATTTAAAAGAAAAAATCTATATAAAACCAGGAGAATTAGAAAGAAAGGGAGGATGAAGGGAAGAGAAGTCAAGAAATGAAGAAAACAAGAAGAGGAGCGGCCCACCCAAGGACATTCAAGCCTAGGAAGCACCTACTAAAGGCACTGGCTGCGCCCTACATAACGCGGGCCGCGTCTAGCCCAGAACAAAAATACACGGTGAAGATCCTAGATGCTGGTTGCGCCTCCTTGGACACCAACAGCATCTGTGCCTGATTATAAAAGAAAACCACGCCACAAATATTGAATTCCATTCATACTTTAATTTTAGGTTTTCCTTATGTTCTCCCTTCGGGGATTATTCCACCGTTCTAGTAATTTGGGAGTAGAAGAGGGGAAGAACGAGATCGACTTGGGTGACACAAGGTGATTGAATTCAACGCTTCGGATATTCGGTTTAATTCTCTATTTTTATTATGCTTTGTAATTCAAATTTCAGTATAAGGTTTCAATCCAATTGTTTAATCTTCGTGCTTCGTATGTCATGGTAATTGATTGATCACCTTTTTCTTGGTTTAAATTCTTGACATTGGGTCGAAAGATTGTTATTTTAAACCGGATAGACAAAGATTAAATAGGTATAGAACATAGTTAGAAATAATGGGTTCATGCTTAGGATCGTATTATAATCTATTCTTATCTTTGATTGAATTAAATAGCCATGAGAATAGGTGTTTAGTTTAATCACTGTAACTCACCCCAGATCGAAAGATTGTTGTGATAGGTCTTAGAATGATTATAGACCCCGACATTATCAATATTACCCAGTACTGGAATTAACTCCTAATCGATTAATTCACTAGAGTGGACCCCCCTAAACTCCCTTAATTATCAGTCAAAGTCCTAAAAGTTTATTTCTTTCCTAATTTTAGTTTAGAAATCTACAAATACGACAACTCTTTGGACGACCTAACATCCTTTGTAGTGAGATAGTTTAGTGCGTAGACTGAGCAAGTCCCTGAGAGAACAGTCTTGATATACTACAACCTTATACACCGTGTACTTGCGGCGTATTAGCGATCAAGCTCAAAAACAAAGAGAGTTGGCAGGGCTGGAATGAAATAGCCAAAGCGAACCCTGCAATAGGACTAAACCATGATACAGAGGTCAGGCCTAATAGAAAAGCAAACATTGGCTGTTATTTGTGAGCTTCAGGAAGATACACATATGAAAACATAGCTCATCATCAAGGAACAAGCAAACTAAGGCAACATACTTAAAGGGCCAGTTCATGAAGTTTCTGTGAGCCTGAAGACATTACATAATTACAATATGAAATGTGGTCTTACTCTCCTTAGTTTAGTTTGTTCATGTCCAAGAATATATCACTGAAATTTCTGGTTGTGCTCCTCCGATTGAACTATGTAACACAATACATCCATTACATCTGATATTCGGCTTAACTATAGTTTCCATTTTCATTTTAATAGTACGGGTTAGAAATGAAAGACGCTCGGAAGATGACATACCTCACTGTATAGTTTGTATTGCTAAGTTCTGACTATTCATCAACATCCAGAAAAATGCTCTTATTTTCGTTTTTTCATTGTATAACCCGAATATATAGCACTGCCAATAGCAGTGTAGCAGGTAAAAATTTGTCGGCAAATCAGAAAATGACACGTGGGAAATAAACTAAATTTACTTGGCCAATTATTATCCGCCACGTGTAAATTTAATTAAAGTGGTCCATTTATTAAATTTTAAATGGAAATGTAACATGACCAATGACATCGTGACACGTGTCAGTTCTGATGCATAAAATGATAATTATTTCTTTATTTAAAATTAAAGAAATAATTAATTAACTTGACCCCAAGCCCAAAGCCCAATTCAAACCCTAGGGGCTAAGCCTCTAGAGCCTATAAATAGGGACCCTCCATTTCATTTTAAACTCCCCCTGGCATTCAGCTTCTGTACTCTAAAGGCTTCAGAAGATCGAACTGCAAGTGACCTTCAGCTACCAAGGATCAAGGTCTGCAAAAGCTCTAAGCCTCTACCGCGTCAAGATCAAGAAACAACTTTTGTTCTTCATATCAAAGATTGCAGTCGTCTTCCTCTCTGGTTCATCGATCAAGTCCAAGTACTCAAACCCTCGTATCCAAGCACCGAGAGAACAAGAACCAACAGTCAACCTTTAGACGGTTAAACTCTAAGCAGCCTCCAGCTACCAAGAACTAAGAGGATCAACGCTCAAGACCTGCAATTCAAGAACTACCACAAGAGGTCTTCAGCTAGACCTGCATTCAAGATCAAGTGTCCGCGACCTCGGCTCACCCAAATTTCAAGAGATTGAATTAGATAACTAATTTACTGTATTTGATATAAAGATTGTACCTGCATACATATTAATACAAATTAATTTATTTCTCAATTTCCTGTCTTATTAAATTTTAGACTCGAAATTTGTGTTTACAGTCAGCATGGACACAATTGCTCAGGACAAAAAAAAATACACGATTGAAGTTACATAGAACATCATTCCTATGGAACCCACGGCGGCAGCTGATGTGGAGCAAGGAGGCACAAACAGAGAAGGAGAGGGTAGGTTTTGGCCTAGCTTTCCGGGGGGTTTTCCGGGGATATTTCAACGGTGGCCGGTAAGTAAAAACTCAACACCATGTCTTTTGATTAGGGATATGGGTATTGATTTTAGGGTTTTGTTGTGTGGAAAGAAAACAATGGTTGGAATTGGGATTGGGTTTTGATTTTTATTGAAATTGAGCATGTGGTGGACATTGTAGTGGTTGAATTGGTGGGCCGGAGTTGTTGGCAGGAGCAGCAGTGGTGATGGTGGCGGGTCATTGCTTAGTGGTGGTGGCTGAAAACAGAGGTGATTGTGGGACGATGGTGGTTGCAGTGGTGGCCAATGAGCAGAGGATGAGTATGGATGTTCTCGGTGATGAATTTTCTGATCTGGTATAGGGTGTTCATAACAATGGAGCTGGAGAATTTGTGATTAATTTGTATATAGAGCAGAGGACGAGTATGGGTGGTTGTGTAAAAGCTATGGATGCCACTGAGTTTGGGTTGAAAAATTCTATGTTACAAAAATTAATTAAAGTAAAAAAAAAAAGCTTCATTCCTGTATTTATCATGATGATTTAATTATCCCAATAGTCATGTTTGTGCATTGTGCTTACTACTTATGCATGTTCTATTCCCACTGCCCATATTTTTCAATCCAGTATTTTTCATGACCATCAAAAGTCGCTTCCCTTTAATTTCAATCAATTTGTATACCACACAATCCTTGAGACAATTCTCACCCACCATGTGACGCCCACAAATCAAAGAGATTTGTAATCAAACAGATTTGTAAATCACACACTAAGTCTTCTTTCTTGTAAATTAATGTATAAGTGTGAGCTATAATGACTTAAAATGCAATTTTATTACTTGGACTACACGAGGCTGTAGCGTCCCCTGCCAACCCCACTGACTAGTCAACTATCACGTGTTATTGGTGAACGCGCGACCGTCTATGACAACTGACAACTGTTATTGGTGAATGCATGCATGGGAAATCCTATAAATAAAAGACTTTTTTCTGCCTTAGCAAACCACGAAATCTTACTCTCATCTTTCTATCATAAAATCATCATCTTACTCACTCCATAATCACTTCATAAAATTAGGGTTTTTTTGACGAACTTTAGGGATATTTATTTTCTGAACTCTTGGTTTTTAACATTAATTTTTTAGACCTTAAAGTTTGTATGTTGAATAAAAAGGACCTTAAAGTTTTTGGACTGAAGAAAAAGGCCCCTGTCTCAGTCATTAATTATATATATACAAAAATTGCAGTTTTACTCTCAAACAATATACTTTTAATTTTTTTTAAGCGGGGTCACATGACCTCACGTGAACCCATGTTAAATTCGCCCCTGGTTAAAACTGATATTGAAGTTATAATACACCTCTCTTATTCATGTCGGGGCTACTTAGACCCCTGATTACAGGGGTTTAAGTAACTCCAACATGAATAAGAGAGGTTTATTGTAATTTTAATATCAGTTTTATCCTTAGTCTTGAAGTTTGACGCCAATCGGGAGAGAAATTCAAACATGGAAAGAAAAAGAAAAACGGGAAACGAGCATTTTTTTCAGCTCACAAACTTTAGGGTCCTTTTTTTCAACTTGCAAACTTTAGGGTCAAAAAAATTAAAGTTAAAAATCAAGAGTTCAGAAAATAAATATCCCTCAAATTCGAGGTCTAAAATGCAAAAAATCATCTTCTTACTTCTCATCAGTCATCATTCTCTCATTGTTCTCATCATCTTATTCTTTCATCTAGGGATGGCAACGGGGTGGATCGGGGACCAGGGAGTTTATCCCCGTCCCCATCCCCTCTCCCAAAACTCGTCCCCATCCCCGCTTCGGGGAATGATTCTAGACCCATACCCATCCCCGCGGATTCCCCATCCCCAACGGAGATTTTTTAAAGCTATCCAAAATCTAACCAAATTTTAATCGGACTCGGTTTTTAACCTATTCAAAATACAACGTATTTAACTTTCTCAAGCAATAATACATCAAAATCAAACAATAATACATCAAAAGTGTTATTCGGAAAAAAATTACAATAATACATCCTCCTCAAGTGTGATTCGGAAAAAATTACTACTTTATCCTTGCAATTAATATATATATTGAATTAGAATAAAAGTTATTTGGTAGTTTTAAAATTTTCGGAGCGAGGATTCGGGGATGGGGACGGGGAATTTTCCCCGACGGGTAAAATTGGGACGGGGATGGGAAAAATTTTGTCCTCATCCCCGCCCCGTCCCTGAGTGGATTTTAAAAAATTATCCATGTCCCCATCCCAATCCCCAATGAGGGTGGAGATTTTTCCCCAAAGCGGGGCGGGGCCTCGGCAGGTTCAGGGATTCCCCACCCCATTGCCATCCCTTCATCTTTATCATTAAAACCTCTCATTCTCATTAGCCAAACTTACTCCACTATATCCTTACTTCATCTTTTATCTCTTTCACAAACGAGCTACAAAAATATCCATACTTGATACTTGGTACTTGAAGGCAAAAGGTGTTGGAGGCTAGGCAAAGGTTCCCGATCCTTCTCGGTTTAGGTATGATTTCATATCTATTCTTTTTAAGTAATCATTATTTAATTTTTGCAATAATATGATATGTCCATTTTTCTTTCATTTTAATGTATGATTGAATGATTTTAAGATGTAGCATTTTACTTTATCTCCCTTCCAAATCTTACAGGAACAAACCTTTAAACTTTTAGGCCCTGTCAAATTCATGGGTAAGTATAACTTACTCAAATTTACCAGCTTTTACCTAAATTTACCTAAATTTACCAAAAATTACCAAATTTAAAAAAATTAAAAAAAAATTAATTTTGATATATTGGCATCAATTTTTCCAAAAGTTACTAGAATTTACCAAAAATTACCAAAAATTATTAAAAGTTACAAAATTTAACTTTTACCCAACTATTTTTTACCCTTAATTTGACAGATATGTAGAATCTTTCCATAAGTGAGAGGTGGATTCAAAGGTCTTTATAGGTGGAGTCTTTTTCTTAGGTTTTCTCCACTTTTCCCCTTAAAAGGTTCAGTGGTGACTCTTTAGGAATGCAATGTATAGTTTTAAATAGTTGAAATTGACTAAATTGACTTTTTTCGTGCCTCAAACTATAAAAATAAGATAATCAAATTTAAGGAAAAAAGAGCAAGTGGTAGCTCTTTCTTTAAATTTGGTTTAAATATTTCCAAGGTGTTCATAGTAAAGGAGATGTGATTTTGCAATTAAGGCCCTGTTCCGCAAAATTAGTGTTTTAAATAGCGAATAGAGGTTTGTGTAGCATATAGCGGTTTAAGTAGCGGATAGGGGATGCCTGTTCAAATAAAAATTGTGTTCGGTAAATTTAGTTGTTGCATTAGCAGATTAATGTAAATTGACATAAAAGGATATCAATAATTTTCAAAAATAAAATTTTTAAAGGGTATTTTTTGACCGAAAAATATGAAACGCTATACCCCAAACGCTAAACGTTAATTTTATTAGCTTTTCACAAAACGCTCCTTAAAACGCTAAACACTCCTCAAAACGCTAGCTTACCGAACACTAATATTTACGCAATTAGAGTTTTGACTTGGTCAAAACGCTAAATGCTACCCCAAATGTTACTGCTGAATACAACCTAAACTATTCATCAAATATAAAAACCAACAAAGCCCCAAAATTTCCAATTCAATGTAAGACTCTCCATCGTGGAAGCTCTCAGCACACTAGTGTCATTTGGCATCATGAAAGTAGTACTCCCATTATTTTATATTAATTGATAGATTGATTAAATTTTAATCATTAATTATTATAAATGAAAATGAGTTATTAATAAAATATCTTTCTAGTAATGGTAATTTTATATTGTAATTCATTCAAATTTATAAGTAATTAACAGTTAAATTTTAGTTAAAATATCAATTAATTTGAGACGGAGACAGTGATACTGCAGTAGCTAAATTCGAATAATGACGAGGATATTCTTTTGATGAAAGGGACACACAAATGCCGATCTTTTGCCCAATCCCTGATTCAAAGATTTCAATTTTGCCACCTGCTACTGCTCAGAGCCCATTTTCGTAACTTCCAAATCTTCTCACAATCATCTGTTCCTGCATATCAATCATCTATTCCCGCATATAAATGTAAAACCCACTTCGAAATTAGATAAGCCTATCCCGATTTAACTTCTGGGTCGGATTATAAGGGGAAGGGGAGATGATTTTGAGGTGGGTTTTTGGTAATTTTACAGTTCTGCTTGTCATAATCTTGAGTTGTTCAGAGCTTAGCTATGGTGGTAAGACCAGCAGCTTCTTGAGAAGTGGTGATCTTTCCCTTGATATGCCCTTGGATAGTGATGTATTCCAAGTACCTCCTGGTTATAATGTTCCTGAACAGGTATTCTAATTAGTACTGTTATTATTCCTTTTTTTTTAGTTGTTGTTCATGATTTTTTGAGCTTTTTGTGATTATGTTCCTTTGTTTTTTAATTGTCGTTTTTAGGGAGCCGTAGTTTGTTACTTTAAGTTTTCAGTTACGATTGGTTTCCTACTTAATTAGTTTCTGGGTGTATGAGCAAAAGATTCAGCTGTAGTTTGTGATTAATTAATTTTGATGCTGTATAAATTCTGCTGGAGTTTGTCAACGTTTGTTTCCAAATAGCTGAAACTGTGAAACAGAAACAGTTTTGTACTTGTTTTGTGTACTTCCTCCTTACCATTTTATATGTATCTTAGTAGTAACTAACTTTCTATTTTTGCATAATATTTTTTTTTATAATTCCAATAAGACATTAGTGACTAATTTATCAAATCAAGCTTATCAATTGTGCATTTTTCTTTTTATTCACATTTTTCTTTTTTTATTCACCATTTTATTCAACATTTCTATATTTACAAAGAAGTAAATTTGACCCTTAATATATCAACATATACAATGTTCTATTATACAAAAAATACTATTATTAGATTTATAACGAAAAATACTATAATTAGATTTATAACGAAAAATACTATCATAAGAGTACAATATTATGATTTTTTGATAAAATATGCTATGAGAAATTGTCAATCAAAGAAGAATATCGAACACTATGTAGAATTTATTAAACGACAGTAATTGTGAAACGGATTGAGTAATGTGGAGTGGAGGATTTTTCGGTTTTATAAATTATGTCTAAAATGACAAATAACTTGGGGAGGAAGAAGCAAAATTTTCACCTTTAGTAAATTGTCGTTTGCTTTATTGATTCGTTGACTCTACACCAATACCTAAACTGAGCAATATGTATGATACCTATTAGTAAAGCTTGGAAAAATGGATTTTGGACATCCTAAACCTTACCACTTCAACTATCTTAATGATAAAAGTGATGTATGAGTAATGAGTATAAGACTCTTGTGAGTTGTGAATGATAGACGAAGTTTTAGGAGTATCCTACTTGTTTTTGCTTATATATTATGAATGTGATTGTTCAAGGTTCATATAACACAAGGTGACCTTGTTGGGAAAGGGGTGATTGTCTCATGGACAACCCCTGAAGAGTCTGGCTCAAACATTGTAACCTATTGGGCTGAAAATAGTGATGAAAAGAAAACTGCAGAGGGCATTGTTCTTACGTACAAGTTTGTCAATTACACTTCAGGATACATCCATCACTGCACTATTACAGAGCTAGAGGTATAACAAACCTCGAATTTCTCTTTCATTTTTACGGCTTGTATGATAGACGTGTTTGTCCTAATTGAATGGTTCCAATCGCAGTTTGACACGAAATATTACTATGAAGTTGGAGATGGGGATTCCAAGAGGCAGTTTTGGTTTTCAACACCCCCAGCACCTGGTCCTGACGTACCGTATACTTTTGGACTCATAGGTATTGCTTCTCCTACATTATGTTGTATATGGCTGTCCGCACTGTAGTCCATCCTTATGCTTTCTTTTTACTGAGTTACATAATGTTCCATACTCAGAAGGAAACCATTGTGATAGCTTCTCATTGGTTCATTTGAATTTTTGTCAATCGTTATGTGAACAGGGGATCTTGGTCAGACGCATGACTCAAACAGGACGGTAACTCATTATGAGCGAAACCCGATGAAAGGAGATACACTTCTGTTCGTCGGGGACCTCTCTTATGCAGATAACTACCCAGCTCATGACAATGCAAGGTGGGATACATGGGGAAGGTTCATTGAAAGAAGTGCTGCTTATCAACCCTGGATCTGGGTAGCTGGGAATCATGAAATTGACTTCCTTCCCCTTCTGGTATGATAACTTGTGTCTCTTAACTTTACACAGCAACAATTATCAGTAACCTTTTGGTGTTCTCTGGATTGCTCTTCCTAGGCCTGCATCATTGCATATAGTAACACCCCTGGAACTGATGTGTATGCTTCTTGCAGGGTGAACCCATACCCTTTAAGCCATACACATACCGGTTTCCAACACCATATAAAGCTTCTCTTAGTACGGCCCCCTACTGGTACTCAATCAAAAGAGCTTCAGCCCACATCATTGTCTTGTCTTCGTACTCAGCTTTTGGTAGGTTCATTGCTCTTTTGCTTTTGTTTCTTTAGTATATTGTTACTTGTTTGTGTTTCTTTAGTGTATTGTTACTTGTTAGTGATGATATCCATGTCTGATTTGCTGTCATCATTGCTATAGGTTTGTTTTGGTATAAGATGAACTTAACTGAAGTGAGTTAAAATTGCTCTAGTTTTGTTTAGGCTTTGGCTGTTGTTATTTAGTGTCAGTAATACAAGTCAATGGTGCTGGACAAATAAGTAAATTTTATCATTTGCAATAGACAGCAAACATGGTGATCCTTGAATAATCTTTGTTAAGCTAAGTAGTGCCTGTCATAAATGGCTCAGTGCAGCGAAAAGTTGAGAAATAAAGTGTTATATGGTATTATGTTCTGTCACTTGCAAACAAATCAGATGTTACAGTCATGTTATTGACGCACGTCCATGGGAACTCTATACTGGGATGTATACTCCTCAAACGAAGTGGTTGATGGAAGAACTTCCTAGAGTGAACAGAGAAGAGACCCCTTGGCTTATCGTTCTTATGCATTCCCCCTTGTACAGCAGCTATGTGCATCACTATATGGAGGGAGAAACCATGAGAGTTATGTACGAACCATATTTCGTGAATCACAAAGTTGATGTTGTCTTTGCTGGTCATGTCCATGCGTATGAGCGATCTGTAAGTATCTGTATTCCAATCTCCAACCCCTTATCTTTTTATCGGTCCCTTCATGTTTGGAGAACTGGAGCTTTGTTTTTATTTTGTTTTGGGGCCAAAATAGGGCCAAGTGAGGTGGTGGTCAGGCTTGGTTCAGCTTGATTCTAGCCTAACACGAAGGAGCATGAAGTACTTATGCTTGCGTATCTTGATGCAGGAGCGAATTTCCAATATACAATATAATATCACCAATGGTGCATGTTCTCCAAAATATGACCCATCAGCTCCAGTTTACATAACCATTGGAGATGGGGGGAACCTTGAAGGATTGTTGTACGAGTAAGTCCTTTTTTCTACTTATGTTTTAGTCTCTTATTTGTGATTGAAAAGGTTGCATTACACAAGAATAAATGATAGTTTAAGAAACTAGTCAAACATCTTTGTTCATGACCATTGAAGACTCCTTAGTTTTGTTGTACCTAAACGATCAAGCAGTGACTGGAGAAGGTCCCAAGTTCAAGATTCGTGAGGAAAAGAAAGACGAGTAATAAATATGTTCTCTGTCACAAAACAGAAAAAACCTTAATGTGGATGGTTTTTGATGCAGAATGACTGAGCCACAGCCGGACTATTCTGCATATCGAGAACCCAGTTTTGGACATGGCATTTTCGACATCAAGAACAGAACACATGCTTACTTTGCTTGGCACCGTAATCAAGATGGATATGCTGTGGAAGCTGACACGCTATGGCTTCACAACAGATACTGGCTACCCATCCGTGAAAAAGATTCAGTTTCTTCAATCTGAGACAGGATACAGTTCTGTTCCTTTTGAAATGTTTGAGAACCTCTCAGACCAAATGTTTTCATGCAAGGCTTATGTTTTCATATAAGGTTTTTAGAAGATATGCCAAGTTCGCATGTTGCAGTGTAGCTTGTAAGATTATGTAGAAAAGCACAAAGTATGTACCACCTTGGGAATAAAGACTTTGTTTAATTCCTGCAGATGATTGAGAATGAGCAGTTTTACATTGTTGAAGCAAACTCAAGCCTCTTGAATGTGTTTCCATTCAGCATTCTGCTGCCACTGTTTCTGCTTTCTAACTCTTTTAAATTTTTCCGAGAGACACATCAAAACTGCACTAGAAGATGTGGTGAGCAATAGAAGTATCAATCAAAATTCAGTAAGTTTGGCTGACAGCGATTTTGGAACACCAGAGCTGTCACTTACCAGAGGACGGGGACGATCATTGCAGCGCTACAATTGCCGAGAAATTCAGGAACTGGGCTGCTTTCTTGAGACAAACCTATGACAAAGGCGACAAGAGTCCCATTTCTAGTCTGAAGAATTGCCTGCTAAGGTAGTGCATGCAATTTTTGTGTCCATACTAGAATTTGAGTGACCTCGATTTATATCATAATCCATCAAAGGGGCCATAGTTACGTTGCCCCTTTTTTCACGTTGAACGAGGGAAACCAAGAAGAAAAAACATGCGCGTTGAGGTTGGAGTTCTGTAAAGTAGACAAAATGGTGATTTTCAGCCCTTCATTGTGCATTAGGTGGAAACCATGAGGATTTGAGACTTCATAGAGCTGGACTTATATATTTTGAAGGAATTGTACTGTTTGTCCGATTTCTGTTTGAAAAGGGAAATTAATGATACTGTGTTCGTCCGATTTCTGTTTGAAGAAGGGAAAGTCTGTAAGCAGTCGAAGAAACACCGGGAATGGGTGAGATGATAATAGCCATGCAAAATAGTCAGCTTCAAGAATGTTCCGAGTCTATGCGGCCTGACACTTATCTTGCCAGCAATAAAAATGTTTATTACAACTTGAATCTGGAGTAAATTCGCTACACAAATAGTTTAGTACACAGAGGGTAAAAATATGGGATGACATTAAGGTCTGGATTGCTGCTTGAGATATCATCCTCGTCGGACTTGGGGATTATTAGGTATTGTGATTCTGAGTTCTCTTGTGTGTGTGTTTTTTTTTTCCTGGTTTGTTCATTAATTGCTTGACTGCCCTATGTCGATTGATTGATTCCTGCTTGAATTGAAAAATGTTGCAGGTGTAGGTTTGTGTAATTCAATTAGTAGTCTCTGATTTCTTGTGTAGTTTTTGAGTTCTCCCGTCTTTGTTCAATTTGTTGATTCCTTGATTTGCAATGTCGATTGATTCTAGCTTGAATTGAAAAATATTGATGTTGGGGAGATTCAAGGCTGAAGCCCACTTCAACCAAAGCCCATGTTACACAAGTTAAGTGAGTTTCGTGTTTTGATTCGTAATTAATTGCAGTTAGCTCACAAGTCACAACATTGATGATAACAAAACCAGAAAAACATGTTGCCAGACACAGTTGCAGAGCAGTGCAGCATGATTATATTTCCATACAATCAGACTTTGGAAAGGATGAGATTACTTTGTTCCCCATGCCTGTGTACGCCCCGAATTCATCCAGTGACAAAGACTGAAATGCCAACCTGCAATCACCTTCTTAATTGTTAACAAATCATTCCAGGTAAACATTAATGATGAAGTCGGACTAAGCAGGCTGTGATGTCAAACAACTAAAGCAAGAAGCATACCTTTGAAGCAAAAAATTGTCCCTGAAACAGTTGTAGCGCCATCTCCTCCTGAAGCAACCTAAGAAGAAACATGGGTAACCTCATTTTCAAGTAGAATTTGAATTAAACTAGGCAGATACATGTATGGTTACATTGTTCACTGCTGAAATTTTGATGCCATATACTGTGAATTACGTTATTCATCAACCAACACTAAATTTTAACTTTATGCTGATCCAACTTATGCAACACTTGGTCTGCCTAAAGTAGTCAGCATACCTTTTTTTGACAAATTACTAAGATGGTCCAGATATGAACAGGGCACCTGGGTTTGGTCCGATTAACTAATCAGCGAACACTACACTACACTGCTGCTGTAATATTCAAATGATACCTAATCCCTACAAAAATATTTCAAATCCCACAATCAGTATATAAATTGCTAATTTAAACATAATCACTAAATAATGAGATCACTCTGTTCCTTGCAATATGCTATTAAGGAACGTGTAATCCGAAACCTAAACTACTAAATTAGTCGAATAAATAACCATTTGTAATCCCTGGTATCTATAGGAATTGACAAGGTTAGTATACCAAAAATATCAAAAGATAAGATGGCGAATTAGCATAGTCCCATAACTGAGCTTGACTATTGGATAATGGATAAGGCAAAATATCACAAGTATAATATTGGGTTTCACACTGACTGACAGAAGAGTGGGGCAACCCAGCAGAAGTCAGCCATCAGCACACCATCTCATCTGTGACGGCCACAGCAGAGATTCCAGTGGCAGCATTTTCATGGGGAATCTCATCTCATCTCATCACATCCACATCTCCCTCACTTTCACTTTCACAGACCCCAAACTTTTCATTCTGTATGCCGGCAAAAACAGTAATTTTATCCCAATTCATTAGGAATTCTAGAATCATCATTTGGAAAAGGAAAGATAAGAACAAACAAGCAACTGTATTACTATATCAAACTTAGAAAACTTACTATACATAAATATATATCTCTACTATTACAACCCATATCACTGCCCAAAATAGTGCTTCTATAATAATACTTTCATTTCATATATATATATATATACATGTCACTAGTTCACACTTCACCCAATAGTGTTTACCCTCCCAACTCCCTTATTCCCTTCTAGTTGAGACTATACCATATACACTACTTGATCAAACTTCTTCCCCCATTCCTCCTCTTGAATGCCCTGGTGATGTGTTTTTAGGAAGACCATGAAAAGTGAAAGCTCCCATCATAGTAATCCCCTGGAAGAAGTGATGGGTCATCAACCATGGGGAACTCAGGGGGTTCCACTATGGGTGGGGGGAAGCCGAGTGCCATTGCTGTCTCTGCCCACAAAGCGTCGTCGAGCTCTGGGAGGCTGGGGTTGGGGTTCTCCCAGAGGCCGTGGTTCGTCATCATCCCAACCTCATTCTCTCCCCCACAGCTCTCAAGGCTGGAATTGGTAATGTCACTGCCCACCGAGACAGAGCTGGTGTCAGAGGAGGAGCAACCGAGCGCCTGGATTGGGATGGCTTGAGCATTGACAGGAGGGACAGGACTCATGCTAGGGGATGCCTTGGGCGGGTAAAGCTCAGGGAGGTTCAGCTTGGCATCCGACCCGTAGAGCTTTCGAGCAGCGGCGTCATATGCCATGGCAGCCTCATGAGAGGTGTTGAAGGTGCCTAGCCAGAGACGAGCCCCACGGTTCGGTTCGCGAATCTCGGCCACCCATTTGCCCCATGTCCTCTGGCGGACACCCTTGTAGGTGCACAGAGCGTTCTCGGGGCCGCCTTTGCCCCTCATACACCCCTTCCTTGAGCTAGCTTGGCACCCTTGTTGTTTCTTCCCCTGTTTTTTCTCCCCTACAACCACCTTGGAGTCCAACATTGTGCAAAAAAGGAACAGAGAAACAAGCAATGACACTGAAACAGAAGAGAGTGTGCGTATGTGTGTATGTATGTGTGTGTGTTTCTGTGTGCCTGTGAGTATTTTTCTGTTTATATGCAACTGATAAGTCCACCTTTAATTCTGGAGTTATATAACCTGCAAACTAGAAGTGGGACTCGCTGTGTTAAATAGGTGAAACTGGAAGGGTTTTTCTTTTTTAAAATTTTTCCCCTTTTTTTTCCTAATACGTGTCTAGAGTGAAACCTGGGTTGATACCTGTCAACAGGAACCAGCTCATCGTGTCTTTACCAGCCTGCCTGGTCCATATAAGTTCCACACTTGGCAGTTACAGTAGCTTTAAACTTCACTCAGCCTGCAAAAACAACACACACCATGACACAAAAAAATGATTTCACTTGACTGAGTGAATGTGAGTTTTGGATAGGGCTCTGATGAGTCTCCTATTGGGTGCAGTGTCAAAGTTTTTCACTCCCTCTTTTCTATCCTACTCTATCCCCAGAAACAGAAACAAACGTGCGGGGGTGTGAATGAATGTAAGGAGATAAAATGCATGTGGATAAGCACGCATGCACCTGGGAAACTTCACCCAGAAAATCTCCTCCTCTAGGTTGCCACTTTGCAGAAACTGTCTTCCACAGAATACCATCATGCATGACGTGAGCCAGCTCTGTGTGCTAATAATATTGAATCCTAGGGAGCTGTGATGCACAGCCAAACAGTGGCGGGTCCAACTGCCCTTACAGTTGTCGCTAAACGGGCCAGCCACGTCATACTCGCCCTCGTTTCCGGAGAATTGGGCGAGGGGGGCTGAAAGTATTGTGTATGGTACATGTTGGGGTAGGAGATGTTTTTTGGCTCATGACACTTATGAGAATATATCTGTAAGAGAATATCATAATGTGAACACCACAAGTAGCATAAATCAGATGAGCAAGTTCAGAGACAGATGATTGTATTTGTATATGCATGTTTCACACTTGTACGTGTACCGAATAAGTACTAGATTCAAGAGTCAAGGAAATATATCTAATTAGATATGGCAATGTGAGTGTAAATCATAAATGTTTCCATCCAGCTTAGGTTTGAAACAAGTCAATTTCAGCAGGCTACATAATTGTAATGTTCAGATTTGATTCTCTGTGGCTGAATTCGTAAAACTTTCTGGTCTACGCGTTACATGCAGTTGTACGGTTAAAATATAGATGAAATCAAAATCAATATCTACCTCAATCTGTATTAAGTCTGTCTGGTCAGTAACCTTTATTTGGCAATTATAATCACCATAGTAAATCAATGTGCTTTATTTCTGGTCATTTAGAGTATGTGTTATCAGGTAAGAACAAAATCAGGTTAAAAGGTAAACATGACACTAATGACAGTAACAGTAAGGTATAAGCAGCAATCCTATTTAGTCAACGCAAGCAATTTTCGGGTCAGAAACTACTTCCCCTCATTTTACTCCAGGGATGCTGATGAGGAAACCGCCTAGATGCACCGATGAAGGATCTCTCTGGTACTTGAGGGCCGAGGGATTTGCATTTTCCAATGAAAAAATGACCTGTAATAATAACAAGGGCAAGAACATATTATTGTTAAAAACCATCGACATATGAAAAGCCACTTCCAAACAAAGAAAGACAATCACAAGTACCTTATACTGCTAATGATCATCTGCTGCATAATTTTACAGTTAGTACCTAGCTAATGTTTAGCTCATGGCTTGATCAATGAGATACAAAGAAGCCTAACAGTTTGCAACTTAGGCAGCAAGCACAATTCTTCGGCACTGTCAAGCAACAATATGCTGAATAATGTGGTAAACCATAAATACTTGGTCCACAATGCTGTAATTATTTACATAAGTATACTGTCATAGTAGCCTTCTCACCTGCACTGCACAATGTCCACATTGTTTCATAAAGACCACCATGCTGTGCCCCCCCCCCCCCCCCAAAAAAAAAAACCCAATAAAAGGGAAAAAAAACACCTAAGAGAACAGAAATCAGGAAATGAAACTTGCTGCCATGGGATTACAGAGGCTTGAATCTTCTCAAGTAGTAACCACACTGTAAGCAAGTGTATATCATACCAATACATCCATCATTCAAAAAAAAAAAAAACCCAACATTATGTCTTGTAGCACAAATTGTTTACATAGGTAACACAAGAATTCCTTCCTATAGGAAAGAAATGGGGCATCAGCAGTCACAGAATGTTTTCTGACGCAATAAAGAGATCAGACATTGAATTGTAAATAACCCACACGTCCTGGTAAAGTTTTCAATACAAGTTTCACACCAGCAACAGTCCTGAGCGAAATCAAATGCATATTACCTTATCTAGGTTGGGCTTCTATAGATAATTTAAACACATCTATATCATGACATAAAAGTTCAAGCACAATTCTATTCTCCAAAAAGTAACAAATTTAACATTTCCTCCATTCCATGTATGTAATGAAAACAAGAGGGCATGCACAACTAAATCAGTGATAGGATCCCCTGAAGACCACAGTCGAAACCTGAACACTAAAGCAACAATTTATATGATCAGTTGATACGCGAAAAAGCAATACCTAAAAATCTGAAATCCATTCATGAATACAGAAATTTATCACTTTCAATACCTAAAATGTTGATTTCATCAGATTGGGTGTACCAAAGTAAAGAGATAAAGTTTACAGTAATTGCTTCTGGATACTTTAATCTTCTTTCTTCTAATGTCGTCTTCTGTCTTTGACTGCTATGCATTAACATTTTAACTTAGTTACTACCTCTTTTATCTTTGATAAAATGTTTGATTTTTGCGAGTTTTCTCTAAGCTAGACGCACGTTTAAGTTACTAGGCGAGATGAAGTGTCCAGAAAGAACACTCACCTAGTGTTATGTTTTCTTTTTTTCCCCCCTCCTCTTTGCTAAATGATAGCATAAAAATGACTGAAATGATATGAGAGTATCTCTGTGCATCCCTTACAATCAATACTATTTAACCACTTGATTTTATTAACTTTACTGTTCAGATTGATCATAATGAATATTTCCCTCCTATTTGTTTTTTTGGTGCTCTTTTACCTGCTTTGTTTTCTGTTTGTTCCCTTTTTATCTAGGGATGGGGTTTGCAAAAGATTAAAATGGAATTACCTACTGAGTACTAACAGAATCCCCATTCAATTTGACATACAGTAACAGTTTAAGCAGAAGTGTCTATGTGGTGAACTAAAATTGTTGCCATAAAATGTCTGTCTATCATAGTACCATATAGTAATCCTGTCACAGGTATTGCACTAATACCCTACATTACACAATATACTAGCCAAGATACACCACATTCTCATCAATCAATCAAGTCCTAAGCTGAAAAATAATTAACCTTGTTTAGAAAAGCATGTGGCTAATGATGAAAATTCCGCATCAAAAGTGACATATGCGGCTTCCCCTTAGTCCGCTAAAGTGCATCATCTAACAAACTGATCTAACACTTGGAAACTTGTGCTAAATAATGTCAGTGCATCACATTGAGGCCACGAAGCCTTTCTTCTCAAAAAAGAAACATAGTTGGTGTAACGAACTCCTTCAAATTTGCGATTTTTCAGCACATAAATGATATAGTAATATGAATGTGAGTCTGATCTACAATCCCAAAATTTACGAGGAGATGAATATGCGCAAATTGGACGTATGTGCACGTGAGAAGTTAAGGCACTCAGTGAAAGCAACAAAACAGGTAAGATAGCAACAACTCTAACATGGTCATGCAGTACTAAGTTGGAGACAGAGCATCACAGTCATTGCCGAGAATCAGAATGATGCTGACGAGAGTGAACATGTGGGCTTGCAAAGTTTATTTGACGCTAGAGATAAAGTAGCTGATAACACGGAGACCGTATACCAGATCCTGAAATTAATGATGACTCACAAGACGCTCAATCCAACAAATGTAGGGGGCTGCGGATAGTCCCCAATTTCCTCATCTCTTTTGTCATCTACAGAAACTAAACCAAGCATATCATCATCTTTCTCCAACGTCCATAAAAGCTTAGCTGTATCTTCACAGGTTACTTCATAGCAAAGTACACCAGGTACATTGTCCTGACCTGTAAGAACCACATGGGTTAGCAGCACCATTAACAAAAGAAAATAAAATGCAGTGAAAACTTTGAGAGAGAATTCATTTTCAATCTTACTTTCACATCCAAAATGAGGCCTATGTTATGAAAGAAAACCTCAGGGCTAAAGTACCAATGTAGTTTCATTATAAGTTTCTTTTTCCTTTTTCAGGGTCTGAAACTTCCATATAAGATAATAGTGACAATACTGAGGCAACTTCTTCTAATGACACAAGAGTAAATTTTAATGTCAAGCTAATAATTATTGCCAAAAATCATAAATTACTGACTATGGTAAATATTTTACTGCCAGGATCGAGACATACAGCATTGCCACTACTTGACCACGCATAGATTAACAGAATAAAATGTAACATTTTCAACATTTGCTTTTTCTTTCTTTTTTTTTTTTTTTTTGCACAGGGGGGGGGGGGGCATTGGATGCAGATTCAACTCACACAGCAATTGCCCATAGGCTGTACTGTTTCACCCCTGATTTAAAGGCCATTAACTACTTCATAAAATGTGATCCTCTTGTTCTGTGGTCTGTCCCTAACAATCAGCATAAGGCTCGTCGTTATTGTTGGTTTTGAGGGATGAACACTAACAGCCAGTTCCTTAAGCTAAGAGTATTTGGAGGCCTATATCTATCCCAAGGCTCTTGCTAAGCATGGGGTTAATATTTGTCCCAACTGTTCTGTTTGTAATGACACTGTTGAGATGGTGAACCACATTTTATTTCAATGTTCCTTGGTCATCAAAGTAAGGAGACAGATTGCGTGTTGGCTACATATTTCTGGGGAACACAGCAGCATGAAAGAATGGATTAGAAGCTGGAGCAATCTTAAGAAAGATAAAAGGAGCAACATTCTAGCCACAGCAAGCATCACCGGCATTATTGGGCCTTTGTGGGATGCAAGGAACTTGTTTGTCTTTAAGAACACTCCTATTGTTGATAATATTGTAACCAAAAATCAAGCATACCATACCACATAGGATCCTATACTTAGCAAGAAAATCGAACAGATATAAGGAATGGCTGATATACTACTATGCTACTTCTTCCAATGTAAAAAGTGAATAACTCAGGTTAGCAATATTTACTAAAGTTCATAAATCAATAACTATGTCCAACACATTACTCCCAGGACACTTAAACAGTATTGCCATTTGATAGCACAATCAAATGAACACGAGTTTACTCTATATTTTTATGCTTGTCATTTCACAATGCTGTTACAAGTTACAAGTAAGAAAAATAGCATCCATGTGTTGTACATTGCCCCAGTGCATCTCAAGAACACGAGACCAAATACCTAGGTAGAGTTTTTGTAGTTCTTTCTTGTTCTTTTGGAATTTTTTGTAGTGGTTGGGCCTGGGCGGAGGTTGGGCTTAGTCACATTGAATACTAATTATTCACCCAGCAATTGCACGTGTTCTTACTGCTACAGCCCTTACGGAAGGCCATTAATAAACACGTGCACAGTACAATTTTGTAACATCTCATTTGATCGAGCGTAATCAAAGTTAAATTTGCTCATTAATCAATCATTAATGGCTTTCCAAATGTGATCAGCATGAGCATAAAGAGCACAAAAATGGAATAAAGTGGCATAATGCCACAATCATAATTGACATCACACCTAAAGAAGATCCTTTTATGCAGTACGTACGATGACAGTACCCTGAAAGTCTAACAATACTCAGCCGTCATGCATCAGCAGTTCCTCCTTAAGATGCACGGTAAAATCAACGCACAAACAACAACTATAGTCCAAACTAATAATATTTTCGTCAAAAAACATTTGGAAAAAAAATGTTTGATGGCAAAAAAGATGGTCACAGTAACGATGTCTTTTCCAGTTCATCATATAAAAAGCAGCTCCAAATAGTCAAAAACACATTACATCAAGAAAAACATAGACAAAAGGTCGCCATACTTAGACAATTCATGGTAACATCTGAATCATACACATCAAACAAAGAGACCTTCATATAGCCATCAGAACATTTCAGATATAACACATATTTTCCCTTGAAGATACTATACACATCCTGCTTAGGGCCATGACCCAGAATGAGATTGGTGATTGCTTTGTTTAGAAAACTGCAGAAACTTTAGTTTCTAGGGAAATACATCTGATCACAGCATTACTATCATAAGAAGAAATAGAAGCAACTTTGACATAAAGATCGATTGACATTAACTTTAGTTTCGATTGAGGAATAGATAATTAGAGAATCTTGTTTTTGATATTTCTGTTCTCCCTTTTTTGTTCCTTCATCATCGTTGCTTAGTAAGATAGAGATGTGTTGTAGATGTGTAGAAATAAAACTTGGATATAAAAGATGGCATCATCTAAAATGGAAATTGACCCTAATTAGAGATAAGACAAAGGCATAAAGAACAGACATGTATATGCACACGAAGAGATATTGCGACAGGAGGGAGTTACAGACAAGACTTACAACCACAGGAAACGCTCCTTAACAAGGATGTGTGGTAGTCTGGCGTTAAGAGTTGCAAATCTTGTGTGCCTGATTGATCGTGCATTCGTGCCACCCAATTGTCATTCAAATTTTTATTTGGACTCGTTCTTTTGTACGGTTGGTTGCGGTGTGGTAATAGTGTGGTGTGGTGGAATTTGAAAAGGTGTGGTAAATTGTGGTCGGTGGGGTACATTAAGAGAGAGAACGTGAAAAGGAAACGAGAAATGTGAGGAGAGAAAAAAATAAAAAGATATATTGATAATGATTGTGGTGTGGTGTGGTGAACTGTGATCGAAAATTAAAGAGGGCAGTGCGTTACCTACCACATAAAAGAACGGGGCCTTATTCAAAATTGTTGTCACTCAATTTTTTAAACCTCATCAATATTTCTGCTCAATTTTTTAAGCAAAATAATAAATATCTTGCCACAAGATGGTTAATTGTCATCTTACATTTTACCTAAATCACTCATAAAGTTAAATGTAAGTATCTTTAAATCATTATAAAAGTATGTTTCATTACTTTGAAGGTTATTACAACTTATAAACAATATAAAAATAATTATTTCTTTATATTTTTCATAAATATAAAACCATGTATAAAATGTGCATTTTCTACTATGATTAATAAAATTAGGTTATTATTTATATTTTTTTGACCTAACTAATAAGTATTATACTCTTATAATTGATAAATATATATAATTATTATATTAAATATTATTAAAAGTTGCAAAAATTATAAAATATGGACAATTCAAGATGATTATTAACCATCTTGACTCTTGAATCAAGATATATATCATTGTCCATTTTTTAAATTGAATAAAATTGTCACACCAATCAGCTATATAGGTCAATTTTTTCAGTTATCTTTATTTTTTCGGGGCAATGCAAATGAAATTGGGAGCCTTAGATGCAAATATCAACCACACATTTCCTTTTTATAATTCATCATCTTTCTTCTTCTCTTTCAATTTTTTCAAGGATCCTAATTTTTATGGCCAAGTTTTATATCCAATGTCGTTGGAAACCCAAAATTGAGTTAGGGTTTTGTTTAGCTGATGATTTCGAGCAAATTTAACCCTAAAGTGTCTAGGAATGTTGTAAAAAGTGTGAATAACTCGTGCACAATGAGAAGAATTGGAAAGACAAGAAAGAGAAATCTATCCTCGAGAGAAATAATATGTTCTTCCAATCACACTCAATTTGTTCGACAATTGTAGGTCACAATCTCTCCTTCCACCCATGATAACATGTTGTCGTGGCAAATTTGATCAGTTTAAAAAATTAAATGGCAATTTGACTAAAAAAAAGTTGGGAGACAATTTTGATCAAAAATAAAAGTTGGTGGCATAAGTAATCATTCACATTGCAAATCTTAGATGAATACCTTCCGAATATTTTCCTTGGTTACCACTTACCAGCTAGCTAGTCACCTTTATTCTCTTAGATCTCACACTTGCAACTTGGTTTGCTATTACAATCTGTTGCCCTTCTCTAATAACTGATTGCTAATAACTTGATGCCTTATACTTTTCCCCATATGTATTTCTGTTACAAGAACTGCAGTTTCAGTTTATATAACATGTTGTGCTAGTAATGCATTTTATGCCTCAATTGCACTCAACCCCAGAAACGCTACTTGTGCAAGTCTCTAATCATTTCATATCCTTATATATACTTTTTCAAAAGATCATAAACTCTTTAAAAGCAATTTTCAAGAGTTTATTGTTCAATTTCCTGGAAATTCCTTGACTACTTAAATATATAAGGTTAGATATATCTAGATGTACTCTTCTTTGAAATTCTTTGACTACTTACATAGATAAGGTTGTGTTATCAATTAGATCCAGATTGAACCGGACTTAATTTTGCAGTGAAAGCGAACAAGATAATAAATTTAGAGATATGGATATTGACAAAATAAACAAGAATAATGTAGTGGTGATTAAGACAGAATTTTTACGTGGAAATCCAAAACGGGAAAAAACCACAGGAGGCAAGATAAAATTCACTATGATGGAGATATTACAAAGGGTATCCCAAACGGTTTTATAACACAACGAGATCAAGAAGGAAAGATCTCAAACGGTTATAGCACAATGGGAGTAGACATATCTGAAAGGGAAGGTAACGAGATATAAGAGAGATTACAATCTTATAATAAAAACTCTTAAAGTGGAATAAACAAAAGGAGATCTCACAAGGGTGCCGAAGAGGCACATAATTTCGTCACACCAAATTAGGTTGAATAGCCTAGTATTTATAGCAAACCCAAGTAGACGTAAAATAATCTTCTAGTTGAAATCAACTACTTGGAACCTAAGCAGTATTAATAAGGAAAATAATTATTTATTCCCAAACTTGCACTACAAGAAAATACGCATGCTTCCACACATATTTACCCACGCTTATTTAAATGAGGGGGGAAAAATCGTGCAAATTTCTACTATATGCAATGGCCACGCTTACTAAGAGTGGTTAAACGGTAAGCACACATATAAGCGTGCTAGCGCGTTGTAAGAGTTTGGCCACGCTTAATAAAGGAGGTTATAATATTCTCCCAAACAAACCTATATTTTCACATATAATATGCGTGGCAGACAACAATTTTACATTATAATTTTTTTTTTGCAAAAATGTAAAATATTTTAACTAGGCACTAGGTTTAATTAAGGAATTAATTTAGTCTTAAAAATAATTTCAAAAAAATTAAAAGAAACATTATGGATTATTGAATTTTGGACGCGTTGATATTAGAAGCCAAGTGGTATTTGTGTACATATAGTATTATATTAATTTTAAGAATATTTAAAAAATTATGATTATAATTTTTTTAATATACTCATCTATTAGTTAAAGCTAAAATAGAAGATAAAAAAAGTCAAGTGGTAGTTGTGTATATATAGTATTAAATTAGTTATTAGAATCAAATAATCTTTAATACTCAAGCGGTAAGGGTTTGGTTAGTCACTCATTCTTATGTACTGTGGTCGGGGGTTCGAATCTACATTCAAAACAAAAAATTATAGTAGGTGGAGAGCTGCTCATCTATGCACGCTTAATAAGCGTGGCAAAGTTGCTCCATGCACGCTTATTAAGTGTGTCAAAATTTTCCCCACACATTCCCTTTCCACGCTTATTTATCCGTGGCAAGGATTCTCAGCCTCGCTTATAGGCGTGGCTAGAAGCCGTTTTAAGCGTGGAAGGAGGACCTTTTTTTTGGTAGTGTTGAGTCTTAATGGAATTGGGACACTACCCACCCAAATCCATGAAGATACGACATCACCAAAATTTCCTTGAATGACAATCAAATCATTAGGTGTAGGAAAGACCTTGAAAGGTTGATCTTGTAGAAAACATCAAATTAAATAGACTCTTGATTGAACCCAACTTTGCAGGAATCTGAATCCGAATATGATTGAACCTAGTTGTATCTGAATTTGATAAACTTGGTTGAACCTGGCTCTAATACCATTTTTTAGGAATTAGATCCAAATTGAACCAGATCTAATGTTACAGCGGAAGCGAACAAGATAATTAATTTACGGATGTGGATATTGACAAAATAAACAAAAATGATGTAGGGGTGATGAAGATGAGATTTTTATGTGGAAACCCAAAATGGAAAAAAACCACGGGAGGCAAGATAAAATCCACTATAATAGAGATATTACAAAAAGTATTCCAAACGGTTGCATAACACAACGAAATCAAGAAGGAAAGATCTCAAATGTTTATAGCACAACTGGAGTAGACATATTTCAAAGGGAGGGTAATGAGGTATAAGAGAGATTACAATCTCATAATAAAAACTCTTAAAGTGGAATAGATAACAAGAGATCTCACAAGGGTGCTGAGGCTTTGCCCACACCAAACTAGGTTGAATAACCTAGTATTTATAGCAAACCCAAGTAGACGTAGAATGATCTTCTAGTCAAAATCAACTGCTTGGAGCCTAAGCAGTATCGATAAGGAAAATAATTATTTATTTCCAAACTTGATTTTGAATGGAATTGGGACACTTCCCAACAAGGTGAATACATCTAGACGTCCTCTTCTTTGGTAGATTCAATACCAGAGGGAGTATTTGTTGTGGTCGTTAAGAAAGGAGTATGAGTAGTACACAAAGCCATATGCTCCTTTAAGCGCTTGAGCAACCAAATCTCCACCCCCCCCCCCCCAAAATCCATTGTATTCATGGACAACTTCTTTGACAGGTCAGCAGTGTTTCACTGGGTCAAAAGTAGCAGATATTGGGATAATCAAGTCCTTGAGTGACTTAGGAAATTATAATCCAGATCATAAAGAACTGAAAGGATTCATTGTAAAATAATCTGTAGATTGCAAATAAAGTGGAAGCAAACGCAGATGACTGAAATTACGACGAAAGTCATGAAAGAACACAACAGCAATGACAAAACAAGAAATACGTGGGAAACCAAAGAACTTGAAGAAAAACCCAGGGACGGAGATAGTCAGAAACAATCCATTACGAAACGAAAGGAGTACAGAGTGATCGTAGTCACAGTGTGTGATTCGATCTGCAGTAGCAATGACAAACAAATCTGAACACTCAACTCGCACTTTCCAATAGTTTAGGATTACAATAGTGAAACCTCTCTTTTCTCTCTCTTTCTCTCTCTTTAGAAAGAAAACTGAATAGCGTTGTGAACACAAATTTTTGGGTCTAAAATAACTAAAGACAAAAAATTAGTGAACAAATATAATTGTATTAATTTCAAAGGAATTTGTTTACAATCACTGTATATTTGTTACAAAATAAAAATGTAATTCCTCCAATTCGATCTCCTTGAATGAACTTGAACAAGTTTTGAATAAGTATGATCTTGAATGAATATAATCTCCTTGAATGAACTTGAACAAGTTTTGAATAAGTATGATCTTGAATGAATGTGGTATTGAGTAAATATAATCTTTGGATGAATATGGTCTTGAACGAGGGTCGTAGAGACTTGATACCTATCAAGAGGAAGCGGTTTTATCTTCCACGAATGAATGACACGAGCTTAAATTTTATTGTGCTTCTTGTCTTCGAGAGAGAGAGTATGTGAACCTTTTCTTTGAATGTTTTTTCAACCTCCTTAAAATGAAGGAAGGTTGCCAAGATGATCTCTATTTATAGAGAACTTGAGCCAACATTTAGGCCCATTTAATTCCTTTTAAATAAAATAAAATGAACAAATATTTATGTGTCATTCAAGACAAGTGACATAATTTAATTGGCCAAAGAATAATATCATTTGATGTTTTAATTAAATGATCCGCCATAATTAATTTCGACATATGATGGATTATAATTGGCTGAATTAAAATCATTTAATTTCAACGTGGTGAGTTTTGATTGGTTGATAAATTTTTGCCTTCTATAAATGTCCCACCGAGAGTTGATCGCGCTTACGACTTGGTAGTACTGCTGCGCTCAGATCTCGAAACTTGAATATGAACACCATTTAAACATTGCCCAGGTCAAAATTTGACTTGACAGGGTAGTAGATTTTTCTTTCAAACATGTTGACGAAGAATTATGGGATATTTTCCCTAAAAAATGATTACTTGCTCATTTTACACATATCAAGCATCTTATTCCACTGACTTTACAAATTAATATCAATTGGAATCTTGATATAAGCATGATTTAGGGTGTAGTTGCACAACCCACACCGCCCCTTAATTGTTCAATGATCACATGACTGGTATAGTGCTTTGAACGAATCTCAACCAGTCTATCATCTTTCTCTATCTTCCATGGCTGATTCTGATTATCCTCAAGCTCAGCTATGGTCGATTCCGATTATCCTCATGCTCACATGCATCCGAATTACACCAACAACACCCCGGCCGGCCCACTAATCAAGAGACGATATTAACAATGAATTTGGGACCTCAAAATACACCAACTACACTGTCCAAATACCTCCTACCCTCGACAACCAGACCATGGCGGAGCCCAAGATTCATGTTGACAAGAGTTGATGAGCACATGACTCGGGCTCTTGCTGGGCAAAACGCTACAGTTGAGAGAAATGAAGAGTTTAAATGCTTCATCATAGATTCATGTATTCTCCGACTTGAGCCTTGTCCATCCTCCTTTTTTTCTTTGTTTTTCTTTTTTGCAGGTTTAGATTCATGTATTCAAACTCTCCTTGTTACAAGTAAATTTGCCATTGTTGGAAAGCCCAGATTGTTGTTCAAATTTTGAATGAATGAATGAATGAATGAACAAACTTTATCAGATTCAAGGAGATAAAAAGAAGGCAATTTAAGAGCTCTTTAATTTTGCCCACTTTTCAAGAAAGGTTGAAAAGGGACGTCATCCATATTTTCCCATTATTTATAATGGTATAATGTTTCCTTACTTTTTTTTTTTTACTAGGGTTAGGGTTAGGGCTCTTGCCTTAAGGGTTAATTGTCTAAAGAGAATAACCATTAATCTTATTGGAATTTATATGCAATTACATTGAATTTTTTTCTGGTAACTTTTTTCTTTTCTTTTTTCTTTTTAGAGTTTGGTTTGGGTTGGAATAAGTTACATAACATTTAATTATTATAGTTAATTTGATCAATTAACATTTCCTGTTAAGTGAGTTGTAATTTGTCATCTACACATAATGTTTGCTCTTAAATTCTGAAGTTGTTTTCATACAACAATATATTTCACAATTAAGTGCAACAACCATTTTCATCAAACAATTTAATCAATAATCCAAAAAGTAAAGTTTGTTTGTAAGGACTAGCGGTCAATTTTACACTAATTTTAACTTTTTTTTAGTGTACACTCATTTTATTCAATCTTAACTTGAGATGTTTATTTTTCACTATTTTAATTTACATGTTTGTATATAGCTAATTTCAATTTATAATATGCAATGTTAACGTTTTCGACTTTTTAATGATCCTTAAAACTATTTTATACAAACATACATAATGAGCCGATTTGAAGTATATAGGGTTAGTGGAGGACATGAGATTGGATGTGATAGGGGTGTTCGGCGAGATAGGATTAAGGTACTCGGGTGAAGGGGTGAAAGGTTACGGTTTGGACTATGCTTGGCCTTTTTTGAATGTTTTTTGTGCTTTCCTTGTGTGTGTCTGTGTGTGTGTGTATGCGCACGCGCGCGCGCGTGTGTTTTCCCCTAGGGACGTCTGATGCATTATCTGCGTACTTAGTGTTTTTTCTTCTATTTGTTCTCAAACAATTTTCCTTATGGTTTTCAAAATGGTAGCTTTTAGTTTTTCCAAAATGTCTTTTCAGAGTCTATTAGAATCACTATTTAATGCACTAGTGTGCATGAACGAAGGACTGCGTACCTCTGGATCCCCTGATACCCTGAATTGGCAAGACTTTATTGAGAGTTATTTTTTTCTTGTTGTTTGTATAAACGATGAGCTATAATGAAGAAAAATCATTGAGGATAAAAATAACATCCTTTAATGATTGTTTATCTCGCGTAGGCATTTGAATTTATTACCCCTGAATCTATTTTTATATAAAAAGAAAATGTTCTACACTTTTTTATTCCCAAATTTACTATACATGTGCCAATATTTACAGGGAATATGATTATATAACGGATCGAATGATATGAAAAAGGAAGATGCCATGAAGAAGGTTTTTAATTGTTAGAACTTTTATATTAGATAGTCTCATAAGCTCATCAAAGAGATGCAATGATACATACATTAATGTTAATTACCATGCACAAATGATGTAATAATTGGGAATCACCTTAATTATCATACAAATATTTATTTTTCATCTATCCCATAATAATAATTTGATATATTCGAGGGTTTAATCTGATCATAAATAATCATCGTAAGGACACTCAGCTTGGACACTCTTCCATGCATGCGTCTTAGGGCGCCTAAGCTTGAATCCGGAAGCATCAACTAGTATAGAGATGCCTTTTTGGCTACACCATTTCCCATCACCTCGTGCTTCAGCATACAACACTGATTCGCACCCATTACTAACCTCACCTCTACAAACTCCTCCTATTCCAAGTTTTGGCACCGTGATCACTTGGTCTTTTTCACCAGGTTCGATCATTCGTAGCTCCCCTTGGATTGTCTCGTACACACAACTCACTTGAATTGGGTCCTTATGGTGATTTGTGATTGGTATGGTCATGGTCGGTTGAGCTACTATTGGCTCGGCGCTCCATAAAACCAAGATGACTAGGTTAGGGTTAGGGTTAGGGTTAGGGCATTTGCCCTTATGGTTAATTGGCTAAGGAGAATAGCCATTGTTGTGGGAATTTTTATGCAATTAGATTGTAATCTTTTTTTTCCTGGTAGCTTTTTTCTTTCTTTTTTTTTCCCCCTTTTTGGGATTTGGTTTTGTATTGGAATGAGTTACAATGAGGTTTATATATAGCAGCATGTAATTATTATAGTTAATTTGAACAATTAACATTTCTTGTCAAGTGAGATGTAATTTGTTATCGACGTGGTAATGTTTGATATGAAATTCTAAAGTTGTTTTCCTATAACCAGTCATTTAATAATTAAGTGTAACAATCATTGTCTCAAATAAAACTCTAATCAATAGTTCAAAAACTGATGTTTATTTTGTAAGGATTAGCTGTCCATTTTGCTCTAATTTTAAGTTTTTTGGTGCACTCATTTTATTCATTGTTGAGACATTTACTTTTTAAGTCTATACTAGTTTGGGCAGCGAACGCGTGCTGCGCACTGCTGACCCGACAATAATAAATATCAATTTTGATATTCAAATGTTAAATACAAATTTCATACATAGCATGAAACATTAATTTAATTCTAATGTAATTTGATGAGTATATTATTTGCATATTGAAAAATACAATAAATATTCAAACCATATTAGTTTACCAGTACAAATTAGGTATTTGCTTGGAGTTGTCTTAACATAATATTATGTGAGGATTATTAATTGGATTATTGGATGATAATACACTGAACTTTAGGAGTATTGGACAATAATGCACTGAACTTTTTTCTTGGACTCTAATACACTGAACTTTGAGGGTATTGGACAATAATGCACTCAGACCAATTTAACTAGTGGTTGACGCGGTGGATATCCCACTTTGGGTATCGTTTGTCTATTTTTTTCCAAAAAAAAAATATTAGTAATTTTGCTTATGTGTACTTTCTTACACGGCAAAAGTTTTTTCCTGAAAAAAAATAGAAAAACGACACCTCAAAATAGGACAGCCACCGCGTCAACCACCAGCTGAATTGGTCTGAGTGCGTTATTGTCCAATACCCTCAAAGTTCAAAGATTAGAGTGAGAAAAGTCTAAAGTCGTCTAAAGTTCAGTGTATTATCATCCAATAATCCTTATTAATTTAACAACTACTTGTTTCTTATGCACATTGAAAATATATAGCAAACTGACTAAAGAATAGTTTTGTTGGACTAACAAATTATTATCATCGATCTATATAATATATATAACTCACTAATTATTATTTAATCACAAATCAAAAAAGTATATAAAAATATTATATGATTCTTGTGTCCATGAATATAAATATATTTCATTAAAGAGCTCTGGTACTTAAAAATGCATCACAAATATTGTGGCTTAAGAATATAAAGAGATTTAGTTTTCTTGGATAATTGAACAATTATAAATTTAAGGAATTATCCATTTTCTTTACAATGGTAAACTACTCACGACATTTTTCAACCTACTTCTACCTAAATTATATTTTTTCTAATTAACATACCTAAACCTATATAAGTTTTCTACCTTTTAAAACAACTCGTTACCTACTTCTAACTACTTTTACATAAACTACCCAAACCTACTCAAAGCTACATAACCTTACTTACCCAACTTTTACAAACCCACCGAAAGAACATATGGTGAATATTATTATAGCCAATATTCATAATGATATGTAGGGGTGAGCTCAAAAAAACTTAAATCGAAAATCAAATCGGTAAACCGGTAAAACCAAACCGGTTTGACCAGTTAACTGAATTAATTTTTGTGCAAAAGCAGTTTCGTTTAACTAAATCGGTTTGACCGGTTTAGGTTTTGAAATTTTCTAAAACGGTTAACCGATTTCAATTAACAAAAAAAAATCATAAGTCTGAGGCTTTATTGTGCGTCGCTACATTGGTAAAAAAATGGGTGAGTTTTAATTTTTTTTTTAAAAATTTCAAGTAGAAAACTAGGAAAGTGAATAGTTTTTGTTACGATTAACCATAAACCGCGGTTAACCGCATATAATATGCGGTTAGCCGGCGATTTCGGTTTGGTTTAGGTTTCCATATTTCAAAACGGTTAACTGGTTACGCGGTTAACCGATTATACGGTTTAGGTTTAGGTTTTCAAAATCCAAAAACCGCAAAAACGGTTAACCGCATATAGGTTTTCAAAATCAGACAAATGACTCTCATATATGATCGTTATGTATAATTCTACATGTCTAACATTGGCACTTATCATATCTCCACATGCTTATATTGGTAGTTTCAAATATATTACTAATTAAACTAAACGTCACATTATCGTCAAATATTATAATCTCAATGTTAAATTTTCAATAATCATCAATACTGTTACTAAAATACCTCATTTTCAACTAAAAAGTGTTCATTTGGTAGACAATCCTTTCTCCTTCACCATAATGCAAAACTTCGTCTCAAACACAATTACACAACCAAAATCATTAATATTTCAAATGATTGATACAAAATATTTAAACTATTATTTAATAAGAAGTTGAAAATAACAAATAATATAATAAAGACTAATAAAAAATATAACTATAACTTGATTATGCAGTGAAAAAACCTATCAGTTTGAAAATATAAAAGAACATAACTAAATTGAACTGAACAAAGCATGTTAAAATAAATGAACCTTCAAAAGACTCAAACATGATAACCAAGATATCAAATACAGAAATGATATTAGAAAACAAATCATTATAAAGGAGCTAAGAAAATATGTTGAAATTAGGCTTAAAAAACATAATTAAAAATTGAACATAACAAACTATGTTAAAATCAATGAGCTACTTAAATATATAAATGATATTGATAAACAAATTGGTATTAAGGGAGGCAATTAAGAAAAAATGTTGAAATTAGGTTTGAGTATACACTTGATTTATAAAGGTGTGGTGGTTGTCCTACTTTGAGGTGTCGTTTTTCTATTTTTTTCAGAAAATTTTTTTGCTGTGTCAGAAAGTACACATAAGCCGGATGACTAATATATTTTTTCGGAACAAAATAGAAAAGTGTCACCTCAATATAGGACAGTTATCGTGTCAACCACCAGCTGAGGTCTTGTTCTTTTATGCGGTGGGCTGCAGTATGGCGCGGTATGGTGTGGTGAAATTGTGGCGGGTATGGTGGAATTGTGGTGGGTTATTGCCTTATTGGTAAGTTGTGGTGGGTTTTTTGTATATATGTTTAAATATTATATTGGTAATTGTGAAAAAGTAATTAGAAAAAGTGAGTTGAAATATTGTACTCTCTTTGTTCCATATTAATTGACACTTAAACTAACTTTTTTTGTTCTAAAATAATTGTCACTTTCCATTTCCCAATACATAATTTAATTATTTTAACTTTAACATTTTTGTTAACTTTTTACCTTTTCAATTAGTAAAAACTACTCCTACTTACATTCTCTCACTACTTACACCTTAGTATCCGAAAAAAATACTTTGGAAAATAGTGTTATTTAATTATGTAGGTAGTTTTTTTAGTTAAACATTGGTACGTGAAAATTTTTAAAATATGTCAATTAATATGGAACGGAGGGAGTATTATTTTTGGATGATAAATATTGTATTGATAATTGTGAAAAGTGAGTTGAAATATATATATAAATGTTGCATTGGTAATTGTGAAAAAGTAATTGGAAAAAGTAATTTGTGGTGGGTTGTGGTGAATTGTGGTGGAATGGTATGTTGTGGTGGGTTGTGGCAAAATGCGGTGAGCTGTGGCACCGCAGATTGCCAGCCGCATAAAAGAACAGGGCCTGAATTAGTCTGAGTGCATTATTGTCCAACACCCTCATAATTTAGTGTATTAGAATCCAAAAAAAAAGTTTAGTACATTATTGTCCAATACCCCTAAAATTCAGTGTATTATCATCCAATAATCCTTAAAATAAAATAAGATGTAACTTATAAAACATAGAAAAATTCAACATTACTTCATAAAATCCTAACCTCTCCAAAAAGTAGAATTATATGAGTTATAGAGAAGAATTTTTGTTATAGAAAATTTCCTGAATAACTTGAGTATATATTTTTATATATTAATTTAAATGAATTATTGGTAGGGTTGGCAAAAATCTGTCTGACCCGATAATCCGGATTTGTCAGACCCGGAAAAAATCGGGTATGGTCATAGAATTCTTGTCTCAATTTTGATATTCACCAATTTGACCAAAAATTCACATTTTATTCAAATTTGTATTGTTCGAACATGATTTAGAATTGAACTTATGCTTGTCCGACTTGTCAATTTGTTCAATTCGAAAAATATATGAAAATCTGGGTATCTGACATCAAATTTTCATCTGATGTCCGATTTGTCTGAACCCGGAATTACCCGAACCAGAAGTTTTGGTAGCTCTTAAAAGTGGTGATACTTTTTACAATTTTAATTGATGATAGTGATATTTTTTTACTTTAAGAAAAATTGACAGTCAGTTTTTTCCAAATATTAGATAAATTTTGAATATTTACCCGTAAACTTATTATAGAAGGTAAAAATAGCATTTATTATTATTATTTTTTTTTAAAAATTAAGTGACATTAATAACCGTTTTTAAAAATTAGTGACTCTTTTACTAAAATAAAAAAATTGGATGACAAGCAGTTGATGAACAACTGGAGATGATTTCTCGCCTTGTCCAATATTAACTCGACAGAGGATCATTGGGGCAAAAGGGGGCAATTGCCCCTCCCCCCACCCTAGAGAAAATTACATATTAAGTCTGTTTTGGGGCATATTGTTGTATGATTTGTTATTGGCATAACTGGTTATTCTATACCTCCATTAACTTGAGGTTCCATATTCAAATCTTGATGCTACAATTTTTGCATTGTTTTTTTTTTTTTTTTTTTACTTTCATGACAAAATCAAAGGCTTATCTTTTATATTGGATTCTCTTTCAACTTTTGCTTCTATAATTTAATTTTGTTTTACATTATCTTTATTATTTTATTTTTAAGCCTTTCCTATGATAATTATATATACTGATATAATTTCATCAAATCTTTTTATAATTTAAGCGCAAATTATTTAAAATGATATATTAAATTATTTATAACTTATGAAGTTAGAGTATGTCGAGTATTGTAGCTTTTGATGGTTGTAAATTAAAAGTTATTAGTAGCTATACTTGCATCATACAAAACTTATTATCACTATTTATTTTTAAAAATACATTAAAATATTTTTGTAAAAATATATCAACATAATTAAATTCTTCTTATATAACAATTCTATTGTATTTTTGCAAATTTTGTAATTTCTAACTTTTTCTAATTATATTATAAAATTTTTAAATTAATAATTTGTCCACCTCGCCTGACTTTGTACTTGGAAAAGTAGTACGTATAATGAATACCTTTTGTCGCATTCGATGGCTGTATATCATTTTCGTTGTTACCAATGAGTGAAATGGCAGTAATGACAAAAAGAATAAAGGAGATGGTGGGGTTGGTCAATGCTCTCGTCTTGCCAACGAAAACGACGCTTTCCTGCTTCTGCAATACTTCTTTACTCGCACAATCTCTACCGTCACCTGTCATTGTGGCTTCTCTGTCTTACAAATCTATAAAGAATGAAACAAGAGAATAATATATGAATGGTTTCAATCAGCAATAGTGAAATATCAACACCAACCAAATATAATAAGCTTTTTCTACCGTGCACGGTACAATATCGTGACTCTACATCATTATCATTCTAGATTAATTGACTTTAATTTACAAAATACTTGGTTTCCAACTCACGCAGCAACAATTCAAGACTATTCCAAGACGTGCCACCCTCCTCGACGGCTTTCCTAGCACCCTCACTTAACTCCTTGACATTTTGACGAAACACCTTCCCCATGCCATCCATTGCCATCAAATCCTTAACCATCTTACTCAGTCCTTCCCACCCAACAAACCCTCTCACTGAACCATCACACGTCTCAACCCTCAACCCTGCCTTGATCTCGTCAGTCACCATCCTTGCATTGACATGTTGGTCTGCCATCATCGGCCATGCCAAGATAGGTACACCCGCACATATGCTTTCTATCACCGAGTTCCAACCACAATGACTCAAAAACCCTTCAACACTCTTGTGTTCTAGTACCTGTCTCTGCCCTATCCACCCTCTAACAACCAATCCTCGATCTTTCACCTTCTCTTCGAATCCATCCATGACCCTTTCTTGCTCAGGCTTTATCCTCAACGCCCATAAGAAATCCACCCCAGAGTTCTCCAATCCAACACACATTTCCTTCAACTGCTCATCTGATATATAAACCTGCGATCCAAATGCCACATACAAAACACGCCTCTGTTCAGTCAGCCGTTGGTCCAGCCACTCCATCCAAGCAGGCTTGTCCGACTCGGATGATGACAACAACTTAGACTCCTCAGCCAAGCAAAATGGGCCCACGGTCCATGCCTTGGGGACAAAATTGGCATTCCAGTAATCTACAAACTTGGACTCCATCTCATAGAAACTATTCACCAGCAAACCATAGCTTTTGGAGTTGGATATACTCGACTTAACTAGAAGATCAGAATGTGGACTTTCAGCCTCAGGGTGAATAAATTCCCTACCAAGATCATTCCTTGCGAGCCTAACCCCAGGGAAGTCGGGGACCTGAATCAACTCATCATCCCCAACCTCGGCTCCAAGAAAAGCCTTGTTTCCAGGCAAAGCCCTGAAGAGAGTCTGCGTATAAGAGCTCATCCCACAATACACCAATCTGGGTATGTCGAACTTGGAAGCAGATTCCTGGGTCCAATAGAGGAACATATCTGAAACAAGGAAACACTTTTTCGTCTCGGGGGCATCTTTGTGGAGGTCACGGAGGGAGGTTTCAAAAAGGGGTTGGAGAAGGGTGACAGCTTGAACGAAGGGAATGAAGAGGTCGATTGAGGGGAGCTTGTCAGTGGATTCGACACCGGGTGGGATTTCTGGGTGGGTAGGGAAAGGGAAGGAGACGACGGTGAAGTGGTGGGAGGGGACGGAGGAAGACAGGGTGGACGATATGAAGTGGTGGTTGGCGGTGGTGCTGAAGATTGTGAACGTCGCCGATGGGCGGTGCTTGTGGATCAGATTCGCCAAGTCTAGGAGAGGGATGGTGTGGCCCTTTGCCATGAATGGGAACAACAATATGTGTAGTGCTGAACCAGATGCTGATGATTGCGATTGTGATGATAAGCTACCCATGATAGATCACTAGTTATTTCTGTAATCCCTGGCTCTCTTCTGTAGTATCTCCCTTTAACTTACAAACTTATGTTATGTGTATGTATATATACAAAGTAAAATCATAAACATCTTAGTTCTTAACCATCTTAAATCTCATAAATAATAAATAATATAAAAATATTTTTATTTTTATATTTTTTTATAAATAAAAATTATGTATAAAATATACATTTTCTACTATAATTAATATAATGAGCTATTATTTATATTTTTTGACCTAGTTAATGATTATTATACTTTTATAGTTAATAAATATACATAATTATTAAAAAATATTAATAAAAATTAATAAAATATAAAATATAGACAATTTAAAATAATTATTAACCCCGCTCAAAATATGTATCACTGTTCATATACAAATGAATAAATGACGTGAGCGCAGGGCATATATACGTTGAACTTCCCACGTTAGCTCTTACTATTGATGGACGGATACCCACTATTCAATCAAAGTGTAATAAGGTCAATTTGGTTGCTCCTAACATGCACTCAAATCTAACTATTTAATATGAGTGATGATACTTGTGGCAAGACAATCATTAATGTCCTACTCCTTATAAATTTTTGCTTAATACTTATCTATCATTTTCAATCACTATGTTTTTTACGATTACTATTAATTATAAATTAAAAGAAGCTTAAAATGTACGGTCTACATCAACAATTAAAATTGACATCCTAACAAATGAACCTCATCCGTTAGGCATATTTAAATTTTTTTTTATAAATTTTTAAAAATATAGATAAAAATGTGATTTTAGACCATTTATATGTATTATTATAGTTATAGAAGTCAATCATGTAATTTTTTTTTTCAATTTAGTTTACAAATATATAGGTTTTATACAAGGACAATGATACACATCTTGACTCAAGATGGTTAAGAACTATCTTGAATTATGCATAATTCACATTTTTGTAACTTTTAATAATATTTTCTCAAGTAATTATACATATTTATCAAATATAAGAGTATAATATTTATTTGCTAGGTCAAAAAATATTAATAATAGCTTAATTTTATCAATCATAATAGAAAATGCATATTTTGTGCATATTTTTATATTTATGACAAAATATAAATAAATAAATAAATATTTTATATAATTTATAAGTCATAATAACCCTTAAAGTAATGAAACATACCTTTATAATGATTTAAATTTATTTACATTTAATTTTTTGAGTGATTTACATAAAATGCAAGATGGTTAATGACCATCTTGCGTTAAGATGTTTATCATTTTCGTATATACAAAAGTAAGACACTTAAGATGTGTCTTACCCCAAGATATTTATCATTTTCAAATTAATATTTCGAAGATATGAGACTTGGGACAATTTGGAGAGTTAAAATGGAGAATAGGGGTTCATAGGAGTAGAGGAGGGTGAAGGTATGGGAGGAGAATCAAAATGGAGAGTAGAGGTTGTAAAGGAGGGTGAGAGTATGAGAAGATTCATAAGGGTAAACTACTTATCTCTGCTTGCGAGAATAATTTGGAAAGTTCATAAGAATAAAATGTTAATTGACGTATTTGTCCTCTCATATTATATGTAATTCAATATAATACCCATACATTTGCTCTAATACTCATTCTCTTTCTACCCCCCCCCCCTTTCTCTCTTTCTCTCTCGAACTGTCTATACTCTCTGAACAACACTTTTATCTCTCTCTCTCTCTCTCTCTCTCTCTCTCTCTCTCTCTCTCTCTCTCTATATATATATATATATATATATATATATATATTTCTCTCGATCAATGAGAGAAAGAGAGAGAGATAGAGAGAAAGATCAAGAGAGAGGGAGGGGAAGAGAGAGAGAGAGAGAGAGAGAGAGAGGTTAGGGAGCAAGTGAACCGTGTGGGGATCGGTTTACTTTTGGTTCATCTATGGTCACCGGTTCGCTTCAAGCCACTCTCTCCTATCCTTGAAACTAACTCGATTTCAACATCCATTTCCTGGTGGATACGGGTCTTTTGAGGGTCGTTATGGTCATTAAGGGAGCGGTCTTCTCTTCTAAGAAGAGCTCGGACCATGGGATGACATCTTTGGTCTTTCTCAGACCATTCCCGAGCCTTCTAAGGGGCTTCGGGACCATCGGCAATAATAACCAAAAGGGTCAACATAGGTAGTTGAAATGGATATGCCTTCATTCTTTCAACCATATCTCTTTCAATAAAACTCCGATGAACCTCAAATTTTGGAATCTTAAAGTAGACACCGAGAGCTTTCTATTGATAAATTATGGGCTCAAAATGGGGTCCGGATGAAGAAATTATGTGAGTTTGAAATCGGCAGAAAACTGCCCATAAAGGTCGCGTGATTCGCGCCCGCGACGCCTAGGATCGCGCTCGTGAAGTCCTAGCTGCTCAGAACTGTCGCGCCCGCGACCTCCTCCTGGTCCAGTGCCCCCTTCGCAAGAAAAACCATAGCGCCCACAACGACCAGCGTAGCGCCCGCGACGGCCCTGTTCCGGAACTAAGTTTCGTTTTTCCCCTTTTCTATAAATACCCTAAGGTTATATTTTGCAAGGGACTTTTTTTATGAATGTTTAGGAATTAGATTCAAGAAAAATCCTCTCAATTGGAGAGTTGTAATTGTGGGTTTTCAAATTCTAATCAATGAAAGTTAAATACTTTGGGTGGACATTGCTTGGTGATTTCTCTTCTTTGTGAGTGGGTGTTTTTCCTCCACTCTTGGTGAGATTTCTTGGGTGTTTCAAGACTCTTTGCTTGTGGAAGATCCTTGTGCAAGTGATTGAACTTGTTAGTTCAACTGGGTGAGTGATTACTGTTTACAATTGTTCATATCCCTTTTAATTCTTGTTGTATTTGTTGTTCATCTCCTTAAATCCAAAAACCCTAAAAATTAGTTTATAGTGTTTATAAGTTCTATGGGTGGATTTTCCATCATCCACGTGATTATCTACAGACCCTAGGTCCTGCTCACTCTCCATTTAGTATTAGAGCTAATGCCCCTCGGTCCCGCTCCATCTCCAGAGAGAGAGAGAGAGAGAGAGAGAGAGAGAGAGAGAGAGAGAGAGAGACAAAAAAATTAGAGAGATGCGAGCGAGAGAGGGAGAGAGACAAAAAGAGAGATGCGAGTGAGAGAGAGAGAGAGAGAGAGACAAAAAAATTAGAGAGATGCGAGCGAGAGAGGGAGAGAGACAAAAAGAGAGATGCGAGTGAGAGAGAGAGAGAGAGAGAGATGTGTGTAAGAGAGAGAGAGAGAGAGGGAAAGATGTGTGTGTGTAAGAGAGATAGGACATGTTTCTCAACCAGAGAAAGGCATCTCAATTGCTGCTTACAAACAGTTTTTATAAACCCAGAGAAGACGGGCTTCTTACAAACAGTTTTTATAAAAGCTATTTTTAATAATTATTCTTATAACTATATATGGTCTTACTTAACTATAAAATTCTTTAAATTAAATATTTATATATCAAAAATGTACTAAATACCATATTTATAAAGAAATTAAATAATAAAAATATCTAACATAATATTAAAGATTCTAACATAATATTAAAATATTTAAATGCTATCTTTGTAAGAATCAGAATATTTATTTGAAATTATGAAAACTAATAATTAAAGAATCCTATAAATTGAGTAGAGATTAGTTTATAGGAAGCAGAAGCAGCAATTCACTGCTTCTGCTTTGGGAGTAATTTTTGGCCAAAAACTGTTTTTGGAAAACAATTATTAGCTTCTAAAAAAAACACTGGTTGCATACAAACATTCTTCTTAATAGCAGCATGTATTCTCACTCCAATCCAAAGCCTGATTTTGAGGTGCATGCCACACAGAAGGAAAACTGAAAACTATGGGCAGAGATCAAAAGCTGAATAAGACATGCTGAATATCTGATAGCTCATTTGAGCTTCCAGTATATATTACACTTGCAAAGCTATTAATCTGAGCTACGAGGTCTGCTTGATAAAAATGTACAATCTGTACAATTCAGCATCTCAACTGCTGCTGCTGCGGCTGCTGTTTCTCAACCAGAGAAAGGCCAAGTCCAAGAAGAGCAATATTCATTGGGGACAGACATGTCCATTCATGACTAAAGCTTATGTTGAAAACCACTCAACACCAAACTCATTGTCCATCATTACCTACCTTTGTCCAACTTCATGCAGCTTGCTTTTTGTTGCCCATTGCAGCCAATACCTTCAGTATTACTCAATTTTTTTTCTTTATGAATTCCTCCAAAGAAAACAAAGATCGGCCCCCCTGCAAAGTACACAACAACCAAGAAATTACTACTAATTATCATCCTTCAGAAACCCAGAGGGTGGCAGACATTGCCCAATATCCTTTTGCTCATGTATCGACACCCTTGCAAGTAATAAATAAGGTTTGCTTCATAAAGTATAAACTTGCAACTTGCAAGTGATTTGCAGCCTTTGAGGGGGGGAGGAGGGTGTTTATCATGTATACTCTGGTTTTTGATAAAGAAATTGCCCATATCTCCAGAAAAAATTTCAATCTCAAGAAACAGAACAAAACATCATTCCAAATTTTATAATGTTAAATTGGCCATGAAACTTGTACTCCACATCCACAGAAGACAGGAGTTAGCTTGAAACCGCTTCTTTTGCTTTGCATACCATTCAACTTCTTTTCCCTCTTTGGATGGCAATGTAAGAAACATTGAACAACTCTCTAGTTTGTGGATTAAAGTAAGATGTGTAACAAAGCTTCATTTTACTTCTTTGGTTGGACTGGTAGACACTTAGACATTCCATGGTTTTAAGTTTAAAAGCCCAGCAGAATACCGTCAGTCTCTCGCTGCAGCCAAGACAACAGTTAAGGTTTAAATAACACCCCCCCCCCCCCCCAAAAAAAAAAAAAAAAAAACCCACCAGTACCAAATAAAAAAGAAAATGAAAAAGGAAAAGAGTAAAAACACTTTCAATGGAAGAGTACACTGGTTCTATGACATGCATATACATCTAGCAGCAGACAAGGATAGAACTACAACGTAAATATCCAATCCATTTCATGAAATGGATACAATCTTCAATTCAAACAAACTAGAAATGTACCAGAATGTCTGAACTCACTGTTCAATATGATAATACACTATAAGTTCAAATAGCTAAAGGCTGCTAAATAGTGTCAACAGAGTAAACCTTCTATTTCCAGATGATTCTAAGGAAAAGGTTGCTCAGATGCAGTATCCTCCTCTGCTTCAAGCAGATGTTAAAAGGGGAATGCTATAGTTCAGAGAAAGTATAGCCGATCCAAAAGTGAAGCTTTAGAAAGTTTAGAGAGGCTTACACATTACTATGTAGTATGGACACATTGAGTCCTTGGCATAACTAAGTAGAGGACAATAAGCTAATACAAATACTAAACAGGGAAGTTACATACATGGACGCATTGGTATCAAATCTAATGCTAATTATCTTTATGAACCACCACAGGCTTATCGGGAACAAAATATGGCTGGATATACCCACAGAGCCAGAGAAAATGACAATGCCATCAACAACTGGGGGAGAAAGGAAGAGCCGGGGGGCAGGGCACCAAGTAGCTATCACAATATTAGCAATGAGCTGAGAAACATCAACCAAAACTACATAGGGAAGAATGAAGCAGTGCCCAATAAAATTCGTGATCCAAATAACTTATCGTAGTTGTCAGGGAAATTATCCAAACCAAACCATCAAATGAGAATTCTTCCCTAACCACCCTTGTTAGGAGTTTGAGCCTTTGTTTCCCACTGGCAGGGGGGCACATGTACGCAAGCTTTACCCCCACAGGTGCTGAACAGTTATTTCCGTTTTACCTAGATTTGCAAGGTATTGACCATCTCATCTATAACTCTACAAAAGACATGGGAGCAGCTTAACGACATATTTTCAGCTTGATATTTTGCTGGACCTGAAAATCATCCAACAATGGGCTCTCAAAGTGCCTAGAAAGTGAGAACACTCTAGGACAGTGTTTTACTGACGAGTACTGGGATTGCTAAAGTGAAGCAAATACTTGTTTGGAAAAACAAGTGTGACGAAGCAACAATATCATTCATAGTAGGAGTACCTTGCCATGTTCTTGATTCAACTGTTGCCCAACAACTGTAGTCTGCTGGATCAGCCTTTCCAAGGATGAATAGCTTGGTTGATTCATATGGTCTGCAACCAGATTCCACAAAAGAGTGGATATGTCAAATTCCTAGATGTACTCTCTATTACTTTCCTTCACTTTCCACTATTATTCTTTCTTATTTTTCTTTTTATTTCTTTTGGGGGGAGGGGGAACAGAGAAACTTTGGTTTGGGTTTTGGCTGTTCTGAACCTTAGCCAGAAAAAGCATTTATTTCGTTTCACAAAAAGGGATTAAATAATGTCAAACATAGTCTAAAAAACAAAAAGAACCCTGTATGCCTTTTTCCTCCAGCATCATAAACCATATGAAGTTTATTTCCACAAAAGGCATAAAACATTTCAAAAGTGGAGATGACCCAAAAATGCACTTTTATGGGCTTTCTTCCCAAATTGGGACAGCAAAAAAGATTGCATTGATGTTCCAGTTTTATATTGAGCCGTCTTAGGCCCAGACAAAGCAGACCTTAGAGTTCATTCTTGGACAGTAGTACTTCGTGATTTGTTTGGTTCTATGTGATCAAGCATGAAATGCAAACACATTGAAAATATCATGTTTGATTACATATGCACCAGGGAATCGCGATCATATAAACCATGTAACTGTGATTACATTGTAAAGAAGATTACCTCAAATTTTATGTAATGTGATTATGTCCACCTACATAATTTCAATTGCCATGCTGAAAGAAATGTAAATATCGTATATCATGTTTATGTACCCCCCCCCCCCAAAAAAAAAAAAAAAAAAAAAACTGATGCACAAAACCTGACTCTCACATAATACCAAATTCAAGGAATATGACCAACTTATTACATCATCAGTTTTAAGAAAGAAAACATGATAATGTAATTACTTTCATATTACTTTGCATAGTTAAAGGCATTACAGTCTTAGAGTATTGCATCCAACCAAATGCCAAATTAGGATTCTTTGATATTAGAGAACAAAAATGTTAATTACCCTCACGTCTAAATAATCTTGTCACTTTTCAGACCCTGTCTGTCTCCTCTCAATACTACCGCCAACAAACACAGTAACCATCATTAATGTACTCCCCAACCACTTCATATGCTGATACCTTAACCCATTGCCATCCCATCATTTGTACCACCAATAATTGAAACGTAATTCTCCATCAACAATGCCATGACGCTAAGTTAACTGAATCACAGCAAGAAAGAAGACATGATCTAAAGGAAACTAAAACGGGATCAAGATTTCCACCATTTGATCATTTGAAATTTTGTGAGGTAAGGCAGAGTACCTAGGGAGGGTTTGTAACAAGGAGGTTACAGATAAGTATGTTTGGAAACGACCGAGGAAACAGATAAATTATATAATTTCTTCTAAATTAAGGAACACTGAATATCACAGGCACGTCTGGAAACATACCAGAATCAAATTTACTACAGACGAGTGAGGGACAACTTAGGAATGGGACACAAAATTATTGAGGTCACACATGAGGACTAAAACACCTGAAAATAGCTATTGCTATAATATTTGGAATCTCACCATAGCATTTTTGAGAGGAAACACTATAAGGTGCAGAGTTAGCTTATGGGTCAAAACTCTATGCAACCAAAAAAGACTGACAGTATAAGCAGTGGATCCCACAAATCACAACAAAATGTACTACAATATACATTAGACTGGCCAAGTAATTTTTCCACCGGTGGCAAGAAACTGCAAGAATTAAAAAGGAAAGAAATAAATCTGACTTATAGAAGAAGTACCTAGAATCGCTCGGTTTAAGTTATCTGCAACCACTTCTCTACGACTAAGGTTGAAAAGATGAAACATTGGCGACTTTTCGGGTTCCTCATATGCAAGCAAAGCCATAAGATCCTGCCAGAAAAACCACCTGTACTTGGGCAACTGAAACTGCAAAGGACTAAAAATATGGAGCAGCGATCCCTGAAATATATACCTCAAGCTTTTTAACATAAGTTTGCACCTTCCCAAAAGGGCTCAGATTCTTCTGAGCAAATTCAAGAGCTTCTGTGCTGCCAAAATAATCTTCAGTTAACTAAACAACTCATGAAAGTTCAAAAAAAGCATTGTCTATTTCCCTTACCATTTTTTAGAGCGCACAAGCTCAATGAAGTGCAGGCTCAAAAGTTCAAAGTGCAAAGCCTCATTTTTCTCCAGTAAGTCAGGTGCCAGCTGTTCTGTAAGCTCAATAGCTTTGAGTGCATTTCCGTCCAATGCAAACTTGATAATTTCTAACAGAAACAACCAATCAGAATATTAATACCAAAAGCACACCAACAGCGACATGTTTAATGAAGCAAAATTAGGATAATGTATGACATATCACAACATTGCCTTTTGCGTTAGAAGCAAAGGGGTGGATTATTAATTAACAAAGCAGGCAAAGAAGATTCAGTCACTTTTTCTTCTATCAATATCCTCAAGACAATCTGCAGGCTTCTTTATTCCAGTAGAACAAATGAAAGACTCCACTGTCTCTTTGAAGCAGTTATGCACGAGATATGACAGAACAATGTTGTGTGTATCACTGTCACTCACAGCCTGCCAAGGGCAGAAAAGAAACCTCAAATTCAGAACACTGGAAACTGGAAACATATATCCCTTAAGTTAGGAATGTACATATCAGAAAGGAAGCTAAAAGGACAATATTTTGGAAAGACTATTTTGTCATGTCAATAGAATGTAACCTATCTATTCTAGAATATAAACTCATAAACCTTTCTATAAAAAATAAAATAAAGGTCTAAATGTCTAAATGAAAGCCACCTAATTACAACCATAATTCAAACATAGGTTGACCAGAATTTTTCACTTCACCTCAAATATAACACGGGCAGAGGCCCTCGACCTAAACATTTTAGGTTTAACCAAAAAAAATAACAAAAAAAGAACATCTCAGAAAATTGGTGAGGTTAACGCTACCAATCATGTTGTACTATGGAGCCGAACAGGGGTATATCAGTCCACGTGAGACGGGCTTGAAGATTACACCAACTCTTCAATAGACTACCTCATATAAATCCTCAGGAAATATCACTTTATTAGCTACAATAATAGCTAATCATCCTATCACCCCTCCAACAACCTCTTATATTCTGTTACTGCCCTCTTCCCTTTGTATATATATAGAAATATATCAGGTGTAATATTCATCTGTCAATACTCTCTAGCAATAAAATTCTGTCATTGATGTTCTCTCTTCATTCTCTCTTTTCTCTGTAATTCAATTACTTCTGTTTCTTCATACATTTCGATTCTTAGATGAATCGTATCATGGTATCAGAGATTACAATCTTGCTGACAGATTCTCTCAATTGTTCTTTCTCTTTTCTGGAAATTGTTTCAATCAATTTCTTGTCGTAAATAGCGATTTCAATTCGAGCAGCAATTCCGATTCCAGAAACCGGTCCTTCAAGTTCTAGCAGCAAGTCCAATTCCAGTGATTGGTCCTTCAAGTTCGAGCAATTTCAGTTCCGAAAATTGGTCATTCACGCGTTCCCTTTCTTCATCCATCAGAAAATCCAAATAGTGTTCGTGTCAACAGTCTGTTGAATGGCAAGAAGCCAAGAACTATGGTTCTTGGTGCAAATCAGTCGAAATTGCTCTCATTCCCAAGAACAAACTCGACTTTATTACTGGAAAATATCCCATGTAAGAAGATGAAAATCCACCATTGATGGCTTTATGGGATCATTGTGACAAGATGGTGATTACATGGTTGTTGTATGATGTTGAGTCTACCATATCTGATAGTATTCCCTACTCAAGCTCTTCAAGGAAAATCTAGATGGACCGCGAGCAGCGATTTGATCAATCAGGGCACAAAGTTGTTCCAAGTAAAGAGGGATCTCTATTCCATCTCTCAAGGTAACCGTGGCATAGCTTCTTACTTTACTTGCATTAAAAGTCTTTGGGATGCACAAGATTCAATGGTTTCCATTCCCATGCGATCAAAAAAAAAAAAAAAAAGTTTCTATTCGCACATGCTCTTGTTGTTTAAATTGTGTTGCATACAAATATGTTCATGAGATGCTTGCTAAAGAACAACTAATACAACTCCTAGTGAGCCTCAATGATGCATATAAATCTGTTAGAGGCAATATTTTTCTGAGTAGGCCTCTTCCTAATGTCACTGAAGCTTATAATATGCTTTTTCCAAGAAGATGATTAATTTGAATGAGTTCCAATGTCCAATTTTATCTTAGTCTGTAGCATTTTCACTCCAATGTCCATTCCAATTCCTTTCCTCAATCAAGATGTTGTGGTGGCTAATCATGCCAATTTTATTGGAAGAAATCCGCCACAAAATCAATATTCTGGCCGCAGAAACAATAGTTCTAGCCTCTAGGTGTAAAGCCCCTAAACAACATCCTACTCAATCTAGAAATCCTAGAAGGTATCAAGGAAAGTCCTAGAAGGTATCAAGGAAAGTCATCTGGACATGGTTTAAAGAAACAGTTGTTTTGTGATTTCTGTAAGATGCAATGACACACTGTGGATAGGTGGCATAAACTTCATGGTATCCACAAAGCCACAAGCAATATAAAGGAAAATGTGCAGCAGCTGCTGTAACTCAAGATCAAGAATCAGAACCATGGAGCACTAATACACAACCAACTGATGAATGAGTTCCTACAGCTATAGTTTCTTTACCTCCTCTAACTGCTCAGCAATATCACCAGCTACTCACCTTTCTGAACAAGGCAGTCTATGGAGGCTAATCACTCTTCCCCACCTTCTTATCAGGTACTGGTTTCATGGCAGGTACACATTTCTGTTTTACCAATTCTTCTAATAATCATGATTGGATGGAGGTGCTAGTGACCACACTACATCTTGCACTGAGTTTACTTTATATAACCATGCCTAATGGAAAGCAATCTAGAATTACTCATAGTGGTTTTGTCCAATTAACCACCAACATTCTTCTACCAAACTTTATTTGTGCCTGAATTTCAATTCAACTTACGGTCAGTATACATTTGTCTATAATCTAAATAGTTGAAATAGACTATTTTTTCAACTTAGATTGTAACTTTGTAATGGACTATACTAAAATGCCTCATTAAACTTCTTTTACTTCTTTTCCATGGGGTAGTAGGTAGTGAACGATTTCTAAATCTTAGGTTCAATTAGAAGACTGCTACATCTAACCCCTCCATACCTCGCCTGGACGGGATTTCATAATATTGGTGTTGAGATATGTCCCAAAAATTCATAATCTTGCTCACATAAAGGAGTTAGTACTTCACTATTAATTTCAATTGAATCATGCGTATATGGGCATATCAGTTTCACTAATTTTAGGTTACTAGACAACTTATTAAGTGTTGTCATAAAAGTTATAAAGGGGTAATCGCATTACATTTTATCAATAACGTAGCCTCAATTAACTAAGGCTTACCAAATGCAGAGAGCAATCACATGGTATATATAAGTTTGACCTTCATGAGAACTTCAACCTCGCAAACAAAAGCCTCTCCATTTCAGTAATTATCATTAATTATCATCCATTTTAAATTAGTGGGTTAGGCAAGGGATTAATTTCCCCTATCAAAATCTCCATCTATTATTTCATCTACTCTACTATTATTATTTTGAGAGTTGTGAGATTAATTTGAGTGTTGTATTAGTCTCTTGTCGATTTCTTTCGGGCTAATTGCTTTGAGATCAATTCTTGTACTCTCTCTCACATATAGTGGATTTAATCAGCTGTGTCCATGGTTTTTCCCGATTTGGTCATCCAAACTGGCTATTTTTCAATACAATTGGTTTTGGTTTTGGTTTTACTGTCAGTGTACAGACGGGGCCAGCAACTTAGTAGTAGTGTGATTTTTACAATGAATGTACAATTACGGGACCAATGTTCCAGGTAGTGGTCCTCAGTGAAGCTCGTCATGGACTCTATCATGCAAGGCAAGAGTCTAGTACAAAGGTTGGTAGCAGAATGGTCATGCAGAGTGAGCTCATTTTTCACCCAAAAAGCATCTTCACTGAAGCAGATTCTGGCATTTTAGACTACGGCACCTACCTTTGGATAAAATGAAATGTATTGATATACCTCGTACCAAAAAGAAACAATTTGTTCAATATGTCCTAAGGCTAGACTTCACAGGCAGCCCTTTCCCCTTATTGCTTCTAGATCTACAAGAATTTTTTAACTCATTCATGTTAATAATTGGGGTACCTATACATGTTCTACTTATAATGGATACAAATACTGTCTCACCATTGTGGATTATTGTTCTAGAGCTACTTGGATCAATTTATTGTCTTGCAAAAGTAATGTTTTCCCTCTATTACAATCCTTCATTTCTTATGTGGAGAAACAGTCTGATCTTAATGTCAAAACTATAAGAACTGTAAGGGTCTGGAATTCAAGGACAACACTACTATTCAACTCTACACTGATAAAGGCATACTACATCAGACATCATGTATTGATACAGCACAAGAAAATGGTATAGTTGAAAGGAAGCACAAGCATCTATCAAAGGTAGCCCATGCTTTAATGTTACAAGCTAATTTACCAAAGAAGTTTTGAGAAAGTGTTCTTACATACACCTACCTTATCAATAGGTTCCCATCCTCTATTCTTGATAACAAAACTCCATATGAAGTTCTCGATGGACACAAGCCTGGCTATTCTCACTTAAAAGAGTCTTTGGTAGTCTTTGCTATGCGTCTACCCTCAAGAGAGAGACAAGTCAAAATTTCAACAAAGGGTTGTTCCATGCTTTTTTATTCGATATCCTTATGGGCAAAAGGCATATAAGCTATATGATCTAGAATATAAGAAATTACTTACTTCCAAAGATGTTTTATTCTACAAGTCTTACTTCCCTAACACACACTCAAAGGAAGTTTCAGATTTGCCTCTGCATTATCAATTCAAGATGATGTCACTTACCCTACTGCAGCACAACAACCACAGCCTCAACTATCACAACAGAAGCCTAAAGCTTCTACTGCTCTTAACAAATTCTACTGCCTTACAACAGCAACCACAACCAAGAAGATCAACTAGAAATAACAAGAAACCATTTCATCTGGCTGAATATCAATGTTTTTCTGCCAAACAAAGTTGGTGGAACATGGTCGCCTTGTCTTCTAACCCACTGCTCTCTTATCTGCTCTGGAACAATATCCACAACCTACCTCCTATGAACAGGCTGCAGCCCATCCCGGTTGGGTAAAGGCCATGGAAAAGGAGAGAGAAGCCTTACAAACCAGTAACACATGGGATGTAGTTGATTTACCTAAAAGAAAGAAATAATCAGCTCCAAGTGGGTCCACAAGACAAAACTAAAAGCCGACAGTCCGCTTGAAAGGCTCAAGGAAAGACCCATTGTTAGAGGTTTAGCACAACAATATGAAATTGATCATCAAGAGGTTTTTTCACTGGTGGTTAAAATGGCTACTATAAGAACTATTCTAGCACTAGCAGGAGCTAAAAATTGGGATCTCTATCAGCTTGATGAAAATAATGTTTTTCTCCATGGGATCTCCATGAAGAGGTATACATAAGCATATGGTATCCCCAATCCAAAACACAAAGTTTCCAGATTAAGAAAATTTATGTATGGCGTTATAAACAGGCTAGTAGACAATGGTTCACCAAGCTCAAAGATACTCTTCTATCCATGGGTAATCATCAATCAAAAAATGATTCATTCTTTATTCTTGAATAAATCTTCTACTAATATGACTATTATAGTTGTGTATGTAGATCACATTTTGATTACAGGATCAGACACCAAGGAAGTACAAGCTGTGAACGACTCTATGAACAAAAAGTTTGGTATTAAAGACCTTGGCAAGCTTTACTACTTTCTTGGTCCGAAAGTGGAACTACCATCAGGTGTACTGCTGTCCCAGAGACAGTTCACCAGAGAATTCTTAAGAGACTGTGGGCACTAATTTAGAAGAAATGAATTCACACCACTACCATTAATAGCAAGTTACTCCCTGAAGAAGGAAAACACTTATTTGATAATACCACCGATGGAGCACTTGTTGGCAAGCTCAAATATCTCGATCATTCGTACACTTGTTCTTCTCACTATCAAGCTCTACCATACACTCTCAGCTATGTAATGGCACCCCAACTCAAGGTATTCTATTCAAGGTAACACCTCAACTCACTTTGCGAGCCTTCTCTGATTCAGATTGAGCAGCTTGTCCTGCCACTGGGAGATTTGTTACTGGTTACATATTTCTCTTGGGCTCCTCTCCAATCAGCTGGAAACCCAAGAAACAAGGCATTGTTTCCCAAAGCTCTTTCAGATTGACCAGCTTGTCCTGCCCTAAACCTAACCATAAACCTTAAGCATAATAGATAGCAATGGCACAAGCAGCCGCTGAAGTAACTATAGTTAGTGTACTTGAAGAACTTGGAGTCTTAGATTAAAAGGGCAAAGGCTACTAGGGCTCGGGGAGCATGCTCCGATGCACGGGCAAGGGCTCTTCGCACGTAGGGCGTGCATCAAAAACCCAAGAACAAATAGAGAAGGAAGTTCGAGTACTAATTAGCAAAAAAAGAAAAACAAAAAGAAAAGGAAAGGAAAGATAGAGATGTGGTTAACAAAGAATTCCACCAAGGTAATAAAAATAGATGAAGAGACAAACTCGGAAGAGAAAGAAGTAGAAAAGGGAGAGAAAGCTAGCCAGACAAGTTACAAAGAGAAAGAGGAGGGAGGAGGAGAGGGGAAGAGGAAGAAAAGAGACCCATCCAGAGGCGAGAGAAAGTTGCAGCAAGCAGGGTGCAAAAAGCCTATGAGCTCCGCATCCCGCTAAAAAATGCAGAAAAGCCCAAAAAGCTCGGGCTTTTCAGATGGGACTGAGCTTCAGTGTGAAAAAGTACAAGGGGGGCGCTCTGGGCTTTTTTGCACCCCAAGTGCGCTTTTTGAAGCTGAGCTCAGGGTCTCTGCATTGCCACTTGTCACTCTAAATTTTGATAACTAGTCAGCTCTCTATATTGCAGGCAACTCTATCTATCTATCTATATATGTGTGTGTGTGTGTGTGTGTGTGTGTGTTCAAATCTGTCAATACTCTCTACGAACCAAAATTCTCTCATTGATGTTCTCTCTTCATTGTCTCTTTTCTTTGTAATTCAATTTCTTTTGTTTATTCATACAACTTTATTCTTAGATGAATTGTATTTGTATCAGGCCCATCACCATATCTCAACTATGTAACTTTAACGCCCTCAGCGTAGACATTGCAAATATGAGATTGCACATCCGAATGACCTTACATTGACATGCTACCACGATTGTCACTAAAGAAGATGACAAATGCATAGGAATGAGATTGTTTATAGAACTGGAAGAAGGCTGAACCTGAAGTTACGATAATTCATTGTTGGACATTCCTTCCCAAACTTTATCATTATGTAAATACAGGCACACATTTGATCAACTGCAAAATCTCCCAACATCTACAAAAGGTCAGTCATGAGGGTGGAACACTCTCGTTACCAGTCCATGTGAGACTAAGGTAGTAGTGTGTACAAAGCAATCAACCCCAATTCAACTTTTCTCATGCTTCCATCAACACAGTAATATTTGTTCTCTCATTCCAAGCATATGGGCAATATTGTAGTCTCATACTATGTGCGTAGTACAGAACCGTAGAGAACAAAATCACATTATCGATATCCACTTCCAACACATCCTTCTCGACAGCAATTCCGACCCAATAAAATCACAAATAAAACCAAATCATATCACTAAAAGTAGGGTTTTGAATTGACTGGTTAGATGATCATCGCGATCAGACCATGACAAATGAAAAACAAGAACAGAATCCGAAATTAGAAAACCCTAGAAGATTTTATTTGTTTAAAAAAAAAACACAAAAAAGACTACTTACAATTTGGTCGTATAGCTTGGGATCGAACTCCATCGTAGTTGATCGTTTTACTTTGAGCCGATTGCTGAATCGAAGGGATGAGAAAGAGAAGCAGAGGGAGAAATGGATTGAATTGGAGGGGTTGAATTGGGGTTATATTATATGCAGACTGCAGTTGTTCGTCGTCACAGTCCGACGCTCCTTCCGCTAGCGCTACTATACTGGCGTGTCCTCCTCCGCCAATATATGTTTTGATTTATTTTATTCCATTTATCTTTTATTTTAATATAAATATACTGTATTTATTACTATTCTTGACTTATTCGTGTTATCAAAGACATGTATGTTGATGATAGAACTAGTATCCAGACGGTGGTGGGGTGATAGAAGATTTTCCCGTCTATATTGGGTTACACCAGGGGTAATGGATGAGTTGATTAAAGGAATTTAAGATAAGTTACCGTGGTGTATATTTTTTTTTTTTTGCAGATGATATAGTGTTTATTGATGAGTCACGGGAGAGACTAAACAACAAGCTAGGGAGAAGGGTTGGAGGGGAATTAAGGAATGTGCTTACTCCTCATTACTCCTATTTGCAAAAAAAAAGTGACATGGGAGTACCCATCTTTTTGTGGAAATAACTTTTAGGACCCCATAATTTGGAAATTGATTATGGAGTCCCCCCTTATCTTTATGGTAAATATTTATGGGGTGTTTTCCGACTAATTATTTTTCCTCTGGTGAGAAATCAAACACATTGACATTTAATGAATTTTAATTATCCTTAAACATACAGAACATCTTACCATCTACCCTCTCACAAGGAGAGTGATTACTCCTCCTTAACCCCCTATTTGCAAAAATCATGACGTGAGAGTACCCTTCTTTTTGTGGAAATAAATTTCAACACCCCATAATTGGGAAACTGATTATGGAGTCCCCCCTTATCTTTATGGTAATTATTTATGGAGTGTTTTCCGGCTAATTTTTTTTCCTCCGGTGAGAAATCAAACACATTGACATTTAATGAGTTTTAATTCTTCTTAAACATACATAACCTCTTACCATCTACCCTCTCACTCCCATAAATCCCTAAATCCATCCATCCCCATTACGCAGAACTTCCCCTCTACCGTCTGAGTTCTCTCATCCATCCCATTGTACTCTCCTACGTACTGTCATTGAACCCTAATTCTCCTATAACCATCTAGGATTTGTGAAGAACTTCAAACGAGTTTGTGGTTGCCTCCATTGCAACGTTCGCTACAAGGGAAGGTAAGTAAACTTGAAGAGGGATGGGGGAAGGGGAAATAAGACAACGAACAAAAGGGAAACGATTTGGTGTCTGGCTCTATTGATAAGAAATTGCAATGTTTTGTTATCATTTTGTATCTAAAAATGGAGCTTGGAGTTGTAGATTTGAAAGTTATTTTGAGTTGGGTGGTTGTTTATGGAGCTTAGAGTTGTAGATTTGAAGGTTGTTTTGAATTGGGTGGTTGTTTAGGGTTGTGAAGAAACGATAAGGGTTGTGTTGGTGTAGGGACTTTACAAATGGAATATTGATGCTTATTTGTTTCGTAGGATAATGGCTTCTTCTTCTTCAACAAGAACATATGGGCAAGATCAATTCGGCAAGAATATATGTGGACTATGTAATCTTCAAGGTACGAGGAAAGTGTCCACATCAAGGGATAATCTTGGAAGAGTTTACTTCAAATGCAATAGGTGCGATGAATTCATACTGTCCATGGGAACCTACAGAATGAAGGGGTTTCAGGGTTGCAAAGACAAATGTTGAATCACATTGGAGTACTTAAGAAGGATGTAGAAGTTATTAAGAATAGGCAAGCTTGTGTGATTGTCCTACTTATAGTGGTGTTGATTGTTGTAGTTTATAAGTAGCCAACTGTTAGATATGTATGACAAACATTGTGAATCATGATTTGGGGGACAACCAAGCTCTTGCTACAAGTTGTTAGGATTATGTATGTCAAACAAGCATTTTGTAGTGAAAGTAAATTAAAAATGCATCTATTTGTTGTGATCAGTGTACAACCATTTTTCTCTTGTACTCAAGAAGAAGGTTATAAAGCTGAGACAATTCTCTGCTTTCCATTCCTTTATCAATTCTAGTACTTAAGAACAGACACCCGTCATGGTCATCCACCTCCCAACCCGAGGTGATTTTTCTTGTGACCCGAAAGAAAAGGAAGACGGTTTCAATAAGCACAAGAGACTAGTCAACCGCTGATGTCACAGTGACGTATAGCTGGACTGGAGGGGCAATTTGTACTCCTGCGGGAGTAGGATAAAATTTTGGAACTTCTAATCCTTACACCAAAAAAAAATATTATAGCAATAAAAATAGAGCTATTGAAAAAACAATAATATTAGATATTGTAGCCAGTCAAATTAGAGAAGAAACGAAGAATAGCTTGAAGGCATTATCATCATGTATCTAGGTCTAATTCAATTTTCGGGTCAAATGAGTTAGGACAAATATATAAATCATGGTTTAAATGTAAAAAAAGTTAAATTGATTTATACAAGGCGTAGTTTAGAGTTCACAACTAAAATACGACAATTTGAGCTCAATTAGACTTTAACCAGTATACATCTTTACATAGATCTTTTATTTTTGAATGAATTATCTTTTTTTCTAAGGATAAGTATTACAAACACAAATTACCGCCAAGATTCCGAGATTGACAAGAAAAATAAAATTTTAATTTCCACGCCAATAAATGACTAAGGGTTTGTCAAATTTATGAGTAAAAAAACAGTCGAGTAAAAGTTAAATTTTAATAGTTTTTGGTAATTTTAGATAACTTTTGGTAAATTTACACTAATATATCAAAATAAAATTTAAATTTTTTTTACTTTACTATTTTTTGAAAAATTTTGATAAATTTTGGTAAATTTAAATAAAAACTCGTAAATTTTTGTAAACTTAAGTTACCTATAAATTTGACGGGCTCTAAGCTCTTGGTTTCGAATGAACTAGCTTGAAACCTATAACTAGTAGCTTTTTTGTCGTATTAATAGTAGGATTGAACCTACTATATGTGAAAAGGCAAATACAAAGCTTACCACTACTAAACAAATGATATAGGTAAATAAGTAATTAATCAAACAGCTACAAATACAATGATTCAATCACTTCACCCCCGGCAACGTTGCTCTTACTAGAAGACACCCCTAATTCTCCCATTCCAGATTCCTCTGGACCTCTGCCTCTTTCTAACTCATCCTTTGCTTCATTTCCCTCGTCCTTCTACCTCAATCAATCATGAAAATGGCAACCCTTCTGCCCTTTCTACTCCTCCTCCTGCAGCTGTCATACACGTCGTCTTCATCTTCAAGTAGCAGTGATCTGTTTGAATCCTGGCGCAAGCAACATGGCAAAACGTACCCATCGGAGCAAGAAAAACAGTACCGACTCAAAGTGTTCGAAGACAACCTGGCCTTCATTGCACTGCATAATAGCATGGGAAACTCCACCTATACTCTTGCTTTGAATGCCTTTGCTGATTTAACCCACCATGAATTCAAATCTTCCAAATTAGGCCTCTCGTTTTCTGCTAATGAGTTGATCAGGATTAAGCACGATAACAACGTGGACTACGATCAAGAAACTGGCCGCATTCCTGATTCTGTTGATTGGAGGAAACATGGTGTTGTTACTCATGTCAAAGATCAGGGTAGCTGCGGTACGTATTAGCACTCATTGTGTTTACTATTCATTTTATTCTGCAAAAAATGACCAAAAGGGAATCATATTTTGGTGTAATAATTTTAAGGGGCTTATATTTTGAAAATAATTGTGGTGTGACATTATTTTTGATGTAAATATTTAGGGGATATTAATTCCGATCAATTTCCGGCAAAAGATGGCATGAAATAATAGTGAGTTTTTATGTTTAGACGTGTTTGTCATGTTAATAGACTTGCTTGTATATGTTAGAGTTAACTATAGACTTCAATTTAAAACACGTCTAAACATAAAACCCACCGTTTTGCGTCATTTTTGGTTGGAAATTGGCCGGAATGTCCCCTTAAATATACATTAAAAATAATATCCCTCCATAATTATTAGTCATAATACATGGCCCCTAAAATTATTGCACTAAAATGTGAGACCCCTTTAGTCGTTTTTTGTTTTTATTCTGTAATGAAACATGATAGCCATTGACATTGTCGATGGGTTTGAGTTTTGACACTGGATGAATTCCACAACAAAGCAACTTGGAGCATGGATCCCACGAAAGCGACGCAGGGGGAGCCACGGACATGCCTAATAACCGCTTCGCCACATCCACCTTGTTACTGGATAAATTCAAGTTTAGAAAAAATGCCAGCAGACACACCAAAAAATTAAAAAAAAAACGAAAAAAAAAGCAGAGCAACCCATAAACCACATGTATGCACCTATATGGCTCATCAGTGGAGTATAACCACATTAAAATAACCTACGATTGTGTCAATGCATTTGTTAGCAGTTGACAGAGTGTGGTTCTGTTTCTGTGTGGCTCTTTGTTTTCTTCTTCTGTTGTGTTTCAGATATATGATAGGGTATCAATATACAAACAGTTTAGTTTTTATAGTAACTTTTGTGACTTTGGTTTTGGGTTGAAAAATACATTTTCAGGCGCTTGTTGGTCATTCTCGGCGACAGGAGCCATTGAAGGGATCAACAAGATTGTGACAGGCTTTCTCGTTAGCCTTTCCGAGCAGGAGTTGATCGATTGTAACAAAATCCACAGTCAGGGCTGTGAAGGTGGGCTCATGGAAAATACAACACAACGAGCATAAGAGATAAGTTATATCAGTTAAGATACAGAAAAGAAGAGTCATCAGTTAATTTAAGGAAATCAACGAGCTAAAAATGGAAAAGAGTAAACTCCGGTCTACTAACACGAATTTCGAGCCCGGTGATAAGGTTACGAATCCAAGAATTAAAAAATTCTTGGATCTGCATGTGTTTTAAGAAAACATCTCTACTAAAATCGAATTTGAAATGAAAGATAGCGGGGAGAAGTTTAAAGGGTTTCACAATATTCATTATGTAAAGTATAGCATTATTTACAAGAAATGAAGTACAAAAGTCTACAAAATGATCATATGACTACATAGTAACAACAAGCAAGACAATCAAACCTTGTCTAAGGACAAATGATAATTGTGACGAGTACTTCGGATGATTATGGCCACGATATGTCAGGACCTAATGTGTGAAGGGAAACAACTTTGAGAGGGGAAAGATGATAGTGGAAGATGTTTTTGGTGAGAGTTGATGGCAACATGTAAGATTGGTATTTAAAGGCAGGAAGGTACTCAAGTAGTTATGGGACAATATAGGCTTGCAGTTTTATTAGTAGCTTAGCTCAATTACTTATTTGAGAGTAGCGTCGTTATGTATAGTGAGCATCAAAACCGTAGCAACGTACCAAAATATTACCAATTCACATATTTTCAATAAGCAATTACATTTATCAAGTTTCGGGGTTGAAACTTTTTTTAAGGAGGGTAGATTGTAATAACCCGACCATAACCAAGTATAATTAAGTTAATTAACGAACTTAATTAACACAATCACACATTTCAATGCAATTAATTGTTTGTGTTTTTATAGGACTAGGGCAATGCAACAACCATCAGAGAATACTATTATATATATATATATATATATATATATATATATATATATGTATGTATGTATATGTATGTATGTATGTATGTATGTATATACACTAGCTTTAAACCCGTGAGAAGCACGTGTATATTAAAATGTAGGTATTTTATTATTATAAAATAACAACTAAATTTGAACTTGACATATATAAATGTTTACATATTGAATGTTTAAAACTTGACATACATAAGAAAATACAACATTGGTAACAAAAAAATATAAATATAAATTTTAAGAGCCTGAACCACAGGAGCTAAGTGAAGGCTCTAGTGATGATGAGATCACTCCACCACCCACCTTGAGGAGATCCATGAAGGCTACCAGAGGTAATGCACCTGAAATATATTCTCCATCTTTGCATTACTTATTATTGACAGATGCTGGTGAGCCAGAGTCCTATGCTAAGGCTGTGCCGCCCGAGGCTCGGTTCAAGTGGAGCACACAATGATTGATGAAATTGCTTCACTTGAGAAAAACAGAACCTGGAAGCTGCTCAGGCTGCCTGCAAGGAAGAAATCCTTGTTGAATAAGTGGGTCTATAGGATCAACAATAAGCCAGTGGAAATTGTGGCTCTATATGGCCTTAGTTGGCGTCTCTGACTGATAAAAAGGTCGGTTGGTGCACTAGGGGAACTTGTGCTAAAAAGTTGAGGATCTTGGAGGTTTTGGTCTCCAAGTGGGAGATTGTTGTGTGTGGAGACCAAATGAGGAGAAAGAGGAAGTAAAAAAGGGAAGACGCATGTCGCGTCACCGGGGAGAAGGAGGCGCCACTTGCGCCGAAAGCTGACACCAACCGCACCTCTATCATTGTTTGTTAGTAGTGCATCGATTCTATGACTTTTTTCATACTTTGGGTTTTTTCCACTTTAAATCTCTGGTGTCAGTTTTCAATTTCTTTTCCGCTATTATCTTTCATTGTTTGTGGTTTGTTTGAGTGTTCTTCGATCCTATCACTTTCAATTGTCATTCTAAGTGAAGAATAATAAAAATTTAAATCAATTAATATTTCAACATTGTTAACCTCCACTAGAGGATGACACAATCAATATTCGCTTCTTTTCTTCCATCGGCAGTTCATAAAAATATATTAAATTAATTTTCAAATCCTCTAATTCAATCTATTGTAATATATAAAATTAATTTTAATTTAAAAATTTGCATGAATATTTTAATTTTATAAAATATATGAAAATATTAGTTATTAAGATAAAAATTAATATTTGTAAATGTTAATATTTATTAAGATATTTATTAAGATAATTGTTATTTTGATCAAGTGTAGGCCGACAAATGTCCTAGAGAACAGACCCATAGTGTTGAACGGCAGTTACTCAGGGAGTCTCGGCCCGGAAAGCAACCCTAAAAGAGCGTAAGAATGAGGGGGAAGTTGGGAGGAGGGAAGCCTCCAACCGGGACGCCGTCGCTGGCCTGGTCCTCCGTCGTCGTCGTCGTCTCTCTCCTCGCCGGTGCATCTGTCGTTCACAATCTCTACAAGCCTAATCTTGTACGCTTCTACTCCTATTTCGCTATTTAACTTCCAATGCAAATCACTTGTTTGTGAAAATGCCTCAAAGACATTCTGCTCACGCTGCTATAATTTTTCCCATCTAATACTGTGATAGTTAGTGCTGTCTGAATTTCCATGGAAATTCAGCAATTGGGTCATCCGTGCATGTTGGAATTTATCAGAATTGATTGGTTATCTGAGTGTTGGGTGACTTATATATATAAAAAAAAATGGTCTTGATGTGCAGACATTACCGCCTGTGGAAGAAGTAGTGACTAATTCCAAGCAAGAGGAGAAGCAATGATCCAATCTTTCTACTCTTCGTCCTTTTGTTGTAACTTGTAAGTGTGATTGAAATCTGGGCAATTGTCATCAAATGTTTCCAATAAGCTGTAATCCGTCACCAAGAATGCATTTTTTCCCCTCTCGGTTGACTGGTAAATTTTTTTTGAAGATATTGTATTCTGGGACAACTACAATTGGCCATGAATAATTGTGCATTGCTTGCGTCATTTCCTGGTTAATGAGTAATGACTAATTTGTGTTTGACAAGCTAGACTATCTTTACTTCATTTGAATCACCCACCATAAAAGTTTGCATTAATCCTTAATATAGATCAACTGTTTTTCATTCCTTGGTGTTAATGTGTTATCAAAACATGGCCTGTTATATGTGAACACAACCTGAAAATGAATCTTACCAACAGTAACAAATTGCTAGAAAATAACTAATTCAAGGATCCAAAATGCGGTTTGCTCACAGTTTTTGGTTTTGAACACAGTACAGACAAATCATTCAAATGCAACAATCTTGTTTGATATTACAGTTTACCATAATCCAAAGCCTTTCCAGTGCTGGCATTTCAACGCTGATCGGCTGCAACCCATGTACTAATGCCTCTTATGGCACTGATGCCAACACTTGCTTTCTCTCTCTCTTTTTATTTCACATCATACCATTGTTAGTATTTTGTCAATTTCTTCAATGTTTTGATACTATATTCTGCATTACATTTTCTGAAAACATAATGACCTCAGTCGTTTCCATCTAGACTGCTTACATTGCCAAAATTTTCCCTAAAAGTCAAAATTGTTTATTTGTGTCTCCTCTATATAGGATGCTTTTGTGACTTGACTTCCTTTTGCTGTACCTGATATCTTTCTCCATTGATGCACCTTAATCCTGGTATTCTAAGAGCCAATTACCTGTCTTTCTTCGGTATTTGCATACTGACAAACAATTGAATAAGCTCCTTATCTGGATGTTTCCTTATGTTTACATCTAGTTCCTGGGATCTACATCTATTTCCAGTTGCTACTCAGAGGGCATTTGTGATCATCATTTTCACTGATGGGCAAGACCAATGACTTTGTTGTCTTACAGTGTCATGCTATCTGTGGATGAATAATGCTGATGTGGCGGTGATGGTGACCTAATGTGTGGAAAGTAGATGTGGCATGAGGACCTCAAGGTTCCCTTCTAGCATTTATACAACCCAACTCATTGATGGTTGGCTTGAAGGTTTTGTTTGGATGCATCATAAACTAAAGATGGCCATCTTTTGCTTAATTTCTTTCTCCTCATTGGAAATCCCTTGAGTTTGAATCTCCTCTCCTAAGTCAAACTGCTTGTATATACAATGAGGAAAACATAGCCACATAGGTTACTTATACCTATCTAAGGTTTCTTGATGCCACCAATGTTACATTTTCTACAAACAACCATATCTTGAACTAGAATAAAGTAGAGATTTGATTTAATTAATGGGAAGCACCACCACAACCCCTGCAGAATACTGCTAGAGAAATGTGCTGTTAGATACATGGCTTTGCTATTCCTAAGTCAGTGATTTATAGACATACATTTGTCCAGAAGAACTTTCTGAGGCTTGCTATTTGTGCAAGTATTTATGCTAAGCCCAATGCAATTTGGAGTAGAGCTTCCCATTCTAAGCCATTATGTTGCCGATGCTGATGCATTTGTACTTGTGGAAATATCCATTGTGTCTGAACTCTTGATGATGATCTTCTTTATCCTTGACAGCAAAAACGAACAATAGTAACAATGTTAAGATGGTTAGGTCCAGTAATGCTGGCAAACTCTGATTAATTCGTTCCCATCATCCCAAGGGATCTATAGTAGTGGTCTATTTTATTCTGGTTAGGTCCAGTAATGCTGGCAAACTCTGATATGAAGTTTTTCAAAGAACGAAAAATTGGATTCTAATAATCTCTACTTCGGCAACTTGACGATAATAATCCTTACTTTTTTTTGCATGTTAGTGGTCTCAAAAAAAAAAAATTGTATTATTTGATATCATATCTACCTCCGTATTTTCATTTTCAGATTTTTTAAAATTTCAGATTTTTCTAAAAAAAAAATTCATTTCTTTCCCTAGAAAGGTTATGAAATGTATTTATTTAAGAATTTTTTTTTAAGAACCTAAACAATTATTATGATGACACTTACTATATCATTAAACCTTCCCTTATATTTTAAATTGGGGTGTATGAAGGAGTAAACTTCACACCTCTACACTCCACCCACCTCCACTTTATTGTCTTCCCAAACAAGAGTAGCGAATAAGTATCCCAAACAAGAACAAGATATTTTTTCCCCCTTAAGTAGAATGCCACTAACGACTATGCACGCAAGGAATTAATGGCAAACCAATCCATAGATTCTCCCAAAATGCATATAAAATCTCAAATTAATTTACAGCACAATATGATTTATGAGAAAAGTCACTTGGAATGTAAATCAGAAACATAGTTTCAGGATATCAGTCACAACACTATCAACAAGCATTAATTAAGGATAAACAGTCAACACTCATCAAGATCACTATCTAATGTCCCAAGAAGCGTTAGCATAAGGGCTTAAGCAGTAACGACTTCAACTGTATGCTTTGTTATGGCTTCCAGGAGTTCCTCCTTCCTGGCTCCAATAACCCTATCAACTTCTTGACCATCTTTCAGGAAAACAAATGTTGGCATTGCATCCACATTCCATTGCTTAGCGACATCCTGCAAAATAGAAAAGGGTTCAACAGAAATTGCGGGTGTCATTAGAGTGAGAGCTAGAGGAAACAATTGTCACGTGTGAATTTACCTTCAACTCATCAACAATCTATCAAATGACATAAGAGAATTTCTTACACTCTGCTAGGGAGGTGAATTAAAATGGAGAGTATGAGTTCATAGTGCAGGAGGGGGAGGGTATAAAAGAGTTCATAAGGGTAAATTACTTACCCCTGCTTGGGAGAATAATTTGGAGAGTTCATAAGAGTAAAATATTAATCGACATAATTGTTCTTTCATATTATATGTAATTCAACATAATATCCATACATTTGCTCTAATACTCATTCTCTTTCTACTCTCCCCCTCCCCTCGAGTAATTTACATTTACCTTACCTGACATATATGGCAATAATTTTTACACACTCGACATTTGTAATAATTTTTACCTTACCTGACATTAAGTGTTCATATATTTAAACCTCCTAAAATATTTTTATAATTGATTGTTGCTAGATTTTCTGACGAACATTAAAAAGATAAATATGAACTAACTTTTTTTTTACCTTTGATATTAACTCATATGACTTTCAATTAAACATGAATTGACGTTTTTACCCTTAATATTAATTCATATGACATTTAAACCCCAACCTTTTCTCTACTTTATTTCTTCGAAAACCTAATCCCTCCTTATTCTAAAAATGAAAACTCAATTATAAAATATCTTATAAAATATCAAGGGTAAAAAATAAATTATAATGGAAGAAATGTCCTATAATGAAAATGAGAAATGAAAATGAATTAATATCAAGGGTAAAAAAGTCAGTTCATATTTATCTTTTTAAAGTTCGCCGGAAAATCCAACAAAAATCAATTATAAAAATATCTTAGGAGTTTTAAATATATGAACACTTAATGTTAGGTAAGGTAACAATTATTTCACAAATGTCGGGTGTGTAAAAATTATTACCACAAATGTCAGGTAGGGTAAATGTAATTTACTCCCCCTCTCTCTATCTCTCTTCTCTCTCTCTCTACCCCTTCCTCTCTCTCTCTCTCTCTCTCTCTCCCCCCCCCCCTCCCCCCTCTACCTCATCCCCCCTTCTCTCTCTCTTCTCTCTCCCTCTCTCTCTACATCACCCCCCTCTCTCTCACACTCTATACTCTCTGAACAACACTTTTCTCTCAATATACTCTCACTCTACAACTCTCTCTCTCTCTCTCTCTCTCTCTCTCTCTCTCTCCGAGGGAGAGAGAGAGATGGGGGGAGAGAGAGATACGAGTGAGAGAGAGAGGGGGGAGAGATGCGAGAGAGAGGTGAGAGAGAGAGAGAGAGAGAGAGGTGAGAGAGAGAGAGAGAGAGAGAAAGAGAGAGAGAGAGAGATGCGAGTGAGAGAGATAGAGACAAAGAGAGAGAGATGCGAGTGGGAGAGGGAGAGGGACAAAGAGAGAGAGAGAGAGAGAGAGAGAGAGAGAGAGAGAGAGAGGCAGAGATGTGTCATGTGTGTGTGTAAGAGAGAGAAAAAGAGATGAGAGAGAGTGTGATGTGTGTGTATGTGCAAGAGAGAGAGAGATGTGTCATGTGTGTGTGTAAGAGAGAGAAAAAGAGATGAGAGAGAGTGTGATGTGTGTGTATGTGCAAGAGAGAGAGAGATGGATATGTGTGTTATGATTCAATTAGGGTTAAGGGTAATATGATTATTTTTTTTATTGTATGTATGTTATAATTTAATTAAACACCTCTTTACACTCCAAATTTGGGTGTTAAAATAATAAGGGTTAAGAGGGGTAAACCTCACTCCCTCTTACTCTCCCTTACCCTCTCGATCTCACTCTCTTCCCAAGCAGGGCTAAGGAGGAGTAAGTACCCTCCTTAACCCCTCCTAACCCTCCCCCCCTTCTCCCAAGCAGGCCCTTAACATAATTAGCTAGAATTGGTGCACTCCTAAAAACTCTAAAGACAAAATGATTTCTGCCACTCCTAAAACCCCAATAATTCAAAAAACGCCAACCAAACTATCCAAATAATATAATGCGGAACACACGTTTCGTATAAGTGTTCAAAACAACGTCATTCTGACATTTCGAAAACAAGAAACTGGAGACTGCGGCCTTTGCTTGTAGAAGTTTCAGTGCAACATGCTTGCAAGTACATAATAACAAGCGAAAAAAAAAGAGAATCCATCAAGGAGAATGTAATCCTTCGAAAGCCTCCTTCTACTATGCAATGAATTAATGAAACCTCAAATCTTCGATTCAAATATAATATCAACACTTTGTGATTCAAAATTCATCTACACAAACCTACTAGCACCAATAATGTTTGTATAATTCCTAAAGGTCAAGTCACAATTGCGGCACAAAAGACATTCTTTCCAGATTCGAACTCTAGAAAATCATACCCTCCAACACACAATTCAAGTACTACAAATATAGGATAAACTCTAGACTACAAAATTGAACTCAACATTATTTAACTTCAGCCGAAATTCAAAACAAATATTGATTCCTACAGTCTCGAGCACCAAATGCAAACGGAAACATCAACACAAATGCTAGTATGAGAGAGAGACAGAGTCAATTTCTTGGTTTGATTGCCGCGATTGAAGTGTTTGTTCCAATGATCAACAGAGTGGCAACCGATGACTTGTCCTTCTTTAGTCATTTGTCTCTCCTCTACTTTGACTTTCTTCTTGTCGGCAAACATCAAAATTTAAAGAAAGCAATGAATTTGATGAGTTGATGTTAGGGGTATCCGAGTTGGTTATTTATAGGTATAAATGGGCCGATGTCAAACCAAATCTGGGCTTCCCTGAACTCTATTGGACCTTCAAACGGGACACACAAATTTATTTATTTTTCTTTTAATGAGAATGAAAGTTCAACTTTCAAACTTCTCCATTTTTTAATAAGTTTTGATAAGGGTGGCAACAAAATTTGAATCGTGCTTCTTACCTATATAGATTTGAAGAGAATGGGTTTGAGTGACAAAATTTTATAGAAAAAAAAGAGGTTTCAGTCAAGTGATATTAAAACAGGTACGAATCGCTTATGTGTACAAGGTCTACTCGCCCACCATACCCAACCCAAATGGATAAAAAGAAATTCAAATCAAGTTAATTATAACTTCTTAATACATAATTCTTTCTAAGAGATTTTAGAGATTGAAATTGAAAAATTCAATTCAATTCAAGATAATTATAACTTCATAATACATAATTCTATGTTTTGATTTTGTGAGTGCCTGATCATGGTCTCCTCTTCCCCTTACTCTATTGTCATTGCTTGACTAGTGTAATTTGCGAATTGATCTTTAGTTATCAAAATTTATGAGAGTGGATGGCGGCATGTCACTTGAATTGAATTTATTACGTCGTGGAACAAGAAAAGTTAATTAAGAAAATCAGATTTAACAAGGGATGCAGTACGTTAATTGGCAATTGCACATAAAATACCTTTGCCTACATAATATATTTCTACTTACACTTACCTACCAATATTTATACTTACCTACATTATCTCCTACTTTGCCTTTTCTTTATCCTACTTACCTGTCAACAAAAAAAAAAAAAAAAAAGAGGAAGAAGAAGAAAAAATAGGGTCCTAGGTACGATATAAAAGTAGTAAAGATAAAAAGATATATGGATTTGTATTCACTCTTTCTAATAATAGATGTATAATTTTAGAAATTATCTAAAACTTTTTGCATTGACATTCTAACAGAGGGAAATATAAACAATACCATTTAATTTAGACTATGTTCTTTTCCATGATACCACATTGCACTTACGACAATTTATCACACCAACCACAGATTAATGCATTTAAACATACCATATCAAACTTTTCCACAATAACCATAATTTTCTCTCCCCTCACTTTTGTTTCTACTTTTCATTTTTCTCTTTCCTCACCTATCACACCAATCAATCTTACCATAAATTTTAATACAACTTACCACACCGTAGCACAACATACCACACTTTTCACAATTTACCATACTGGAGCATATGCGTGGAGGGGAGTAATGATAACTTGAGTTGGAGAAGGATGAGATTGATGAGAGGAGAGAAACCCAATGAACGCCCATGACCATAGAGTTGAAAATGAAGCAAAACTCAATCATCCATGCTTGAATATCATAATAATAGCCTTGAACTTGAATAATAACAATAAGAAGGAACCAAAATCAACCATCAACAAGTAGCTTGAGCACCAAATGGGATTGTATATGACCCTTGGATAAAGGTAGAACCACCACCAATGACCTAACACTCCACCATGATTATCATAAAGAAAAAATCCACTAAATAATCACTAAAGAAATGACTTGCAATACCACCAAATTAATTGGATAAAGTAAATAAGATTTGAGGAGAAAATTAGGGAAACCCTTGCTTTTCATAAGCATATTCATGTTGAAAATTAACAATGAGATGGAATGAGGTAACCACGGAAGATGGGGGATCACTTTGGGTGGCTAGGAGTCAAGGGCAAGCTCGTCTCCCCTTAAGACTTATTCACTAGACCGTTCAAAGACTCAAGCGTAAAACCTAACTTCTTGTAAGCAAAGTTACAAGATTTCTCAAAAGGACTCAAAGAGTTGCTGCAGTCAGCACTTTAAGAATGTGTTGAATGCTCTTTAGAAAGGAAGAAGAAGATGAATGAGGGTGTGGATGAATGTGGAATTCATTCACCTTATATAGAGAACTTCTGGAGCCAAAAGGAGTCAAACCTTTCCATAGACATTAGGCATAATCCAAGGGATTTGAGTTGAATAATATTGATGAGAAATCATGACTGATTTCTCAGTCAATATCATCCAAAAACATGCCCAAATACATTTCAACACGAGGCATAAATCAAGGGATTTCAAAATCAATCTCGACTGTGATCAACACGGTCCGTGTTGAAGCCAACACGACCAGTGTTGGATCAACACGGTCCGTGTTGATCCTGTGCACATTTTTTGTGCTCTCTGGACGTCAACACGGGTCGTGTCACACTGAGCACGATCCGTGTTGAGTCCCTTTTCCTTGTTAAGCTTGTATTCGACCTTTCCGGTCGATCTAAATATCTACTTAATTTAAAAAAATTATTTATTTGGTGGACATATTTATATGATGGTGACGTGGTGTGAATTTTGTTAAGTTTGTGAATATGACATTACATTTTTATTTTTATTTATTATATTTATATGTATATTTATTTATTTTTAATTTTTTTGAAAACACTTTTTTTAATAAAAAAACACTTATATAATAATGAATATATTGAATACCCTAACATGAGCACGTGCATAATAATGAATATATGAAAAAAAAAGACCAAAAAAGACCAAGACCCAAAATTGAGGTTTGTTTCACATTTACATCAGCACGTGACAAACGCGAAGACGTAAGCCCGGCCCAGCCCACAACGCGTTAACACCGGCCCATTTACGGGTATAAATACCCCCTCTCAGACTTTCGACCTCATCTTCAACTCAATACAATTTGACCTTTTAGCAGACAAGAGAGAGAGAAAGTCAGAAAAAAAAAATGGCGGAAGAGGGACAAGTCATCGGCTGCCACAACGTTGATCACTGGAAGGAGCACAAAGCCAAGAAATTGGTATTCCTTCTCTCACTCTCTTAACATTTTTCTGATGAATTCGGACATTTATTTTGATTTCCTGTTAATTCGTGCTGTAGATTGTTGCAATTAAGCTGTTTTAGGTATTTGATATTGTTTGTCTTCTTGCTTTGTTTTAGTTTTAGAGATTAATTGCCAAATTAATTTGTTCTTTTGGTCGATTTATGCAATTGCATGATTTTTTTAATCAAAATCCGTACTCTTGCTTTCATTTTTTTGTTCTTCTGGTGACTGAGCGTTTGTTTTCATTTGCTCTTAAATTCCCCCCCCCCGGAGATTGTTGATATTAAGCTGTTCTAGGTATTCGGTCTTGTTAATCTTCTTCAATTACTCAAATTTTAAAGATGAATTGTTAACCGACTTGTTCTTGCTTGATTTATGTGCTTGCTTTAATCAGCGCAACTAAAATCACGGGACTGTCGCTTTCATTTTTTGTTTTCGACTTTGTGTGTGAGTATTTCTGTTGATTTCCTGTTGAAGATTGTTGTTGTTAATCGGTTCTAGGTCTAGGTATTTGATCTTGTTCGTCTTCTTGCTTTACTCGAATTATAGAAATCAGTTGCTGAATTGCTCGTTTGTGCTTGATCTATGTGCTCACTTGATCCAATTGACGAAAATGAATGTATTCGACAGGTTGTTGTCGATTTCACCGCTACATGGTGTCCACCCTGCCGCATGATTGGTCCAATTTTTGCCGAGCTCGCCAAGAAGTTCCTGAATGTCACATTCCTCAAGGTGGACGTTGATGAGTTGAATGTGAGTTCCCAATTTGCAATTTCCCCCTCTCTTTCAATCTAGTTTTGCATATCAATTCCCCATATTCATAGTTTTTGGTTACTACAGGCTGTTGCTCAGGAGATGAATGTAGAGGCAATGCCGACATTCGTATTCCTGAAAGATGGTGTAGAAGTTGATCGGATTGTGGGTGCTGATAAAGTTGGACTTGAAGCAGCCATTGCCAAACATGCTGCTGAAGTGGTCAGTGCTTAAGCTTTCTAGAGCTTATTGCCCCATTGATGATGACTGCTTATGTTTGTGTGTTTTTTTTTAAAAACAGTGCTGTGACTCATGTCCTAAAACTATGTTTGTGATTCACGTACCTTCTTCAATAGTTGCTTTTGAATAAATAGTAAGATGGTGTGGATTTGAGATTTTGTATAAATATGCGTTCTTTATTGGCACGTTTTCGCATTGATTCCTTGCTTTCTAAGTGGTGGTGTTTCGGTCTCAAAGTGACTTGAGAATCTAAGGGCAATTTTCCTTTTTCCCATTTAGCATTGGATGCTTTTCACAACTATTCTTTGTGGTCATTGAATGATTCCTTTTCATCAAATAGGGTTAGCCATATGCAAATGGATGATCGTATATAAGATTTTCAAGTTTCGACATGAATATGCTGTTTGAATGGATGCCTTGAGAAGTCGACATGGTTGAAATTTTGTCCATCCTCTTTCCTTTTGTCTCTCCTCCCCTAATCATCCACCAAAATATCATCCAATGGGAACGGGTATCATTTATCAACAAGCAAACAAAGTGTGCAAAGAAACAAAAATTTTGAACGATTGAACTCGTCTTTGCCTTCCCCTTGGAGGGTGGATCTTTGTAGGGAAAACCTAAAAACTAGTGTTTGTGTTCATTTGGAAGGTGGACTTTTTTCCCAAGAAGTTGTCCAATTGCATGGTTGATGTTGATTATTGATAATTGGAATCTTGGAGGGTGGAACTAATTTGCAGACCTTGTCAATGTTTTTGGTGCAATCAGTCATGTTGCTTATCCATGAGTGTTTGGATAGGGCGTGACCAACTCAGCGTACAAGGTCAAATAAACTTGAACTTAGGCCACAACTCACCACACTTTATCACAAATTATTACTTTTCTCTTTCCTCACTTTTCTCGGCCTATAGTTGAATTTGTGATTGTGACCGAGGGTTACTGCCTGACTCTGCTATTGTTTTGTCTTACCTACGATATTGACATTCAAAGGGTTCCCTTAAATTTTGAGATTTGTGGGGGGAAGGAGGAATCATCAATTTGTCAATATTGTCAATATTGTCTTACAGTAGAATGAGTACCCCAAATGGGTGTTTGATGTTTCAGCTAACTAAAAAGCTTAGCTCCATGAAAAGACCAACCCAATAAGTGTTTGGCGGGAAGCTCGAAAATCTTGGCTTGAGATAAGGTTGAGTGGGTTCCGCTTGATCTCATTGCATAAGTGAGCAAAGTTAAACCTAAGGAAGCTCGGCTCATAAAGCTCGTAGTGATGAGCGGATGATATATGTTAAGTTTGAAGTACAATTCAATTTTAAAACTAGATGGTAGTCGTTTGACTTATATAGGGGACAAACATAAATCATTTTCGATTTCATAGGTTTACACACTACTACATCTGGCAATCTTATAGTTAAGCAGCCATTAGTAAAGTATGGGCTTGTTTAGGCTCGTAAGCCAAGCCTCATGCCTAACTTTTGAAGCTAGGTTAGGTGACCAAGCTCACAAAATGGCTCTGGAGTTGAGCCTTGATATTGCCAAACTTGGACTGGCTGCACTCATGTCCAACCCTTGGAGAGGCATAAAGAGCTTTGCGTAAGAATCGCGGTGAACTTCGATCTTTAAGGGAGGTCATGAGTAGAAGGCTAGAGAAGCTTACCTGACTGCTTCCACTTCCTTATGTAAACCATAAGGTAAAATCGATTTGTTTCTCTAGGACATTGATGGAGGGTGAAACAAAACTTGAATGAAGACATGGCGTGAGATTATGTTGAATTTCTCATGAACAAACCTTATCCCTTGAATATCGAGTTGAATAATGCAAAAGATTCACAATTCACACGAGAAAGGTAAAGAAGGTATATGGAACTTCCCCAACCATAGGTTACCAAGTTGAGATGGACTCAAGATGGACTTTTAAGCGGGTTCTTCAATTAGAGTTGTGAACCTTAAGGTTGGGGAATTAACTATATGCCTGATTAGGGATTTTGGTTTTTCAATTATTCAAAGTTTGTAAAAGGTTGAAAGGTTTACATATTAGAAGACGCGAAGAGCAGCATCGTACGACAGTAAAGCAACTGCTACAAAAGTGAAACAACGAGATTAATATAAACAAAATCTCAATAGGACTAAATAGCAAAACACCTCAGTATAAAAATTTAAAAGGCATGTAGCTTAGCAAAAGTAAACCAGGGATAAGATCTAAATATGTTACATTTTTCTAAGGGCTAATCAAATTGAGCATAAAATTGACCAACGTATTCCACGTCATTATATAAGGCTATACCGTAGCTGTTTTGTAATAAACATAAACCTGAACTGCAAGAGATGATTGAAGAAATTCAGCGTGATTTTATAGAGGGGAGAGATTAGAGAACTTGTTTACAAGAATATGCCGTTACGAGATAGCTATGTAGAGGGCACATAAGAAGTTACGGTCGTCCAATGCAAGGTGTCAAGTGAAAATGGAACTAAAATTGAATATAGTTTCGTAGAAGAGACGCTAATAGGATCAAATTTTTAGCATCGACGAAAATTTCGGTTCAGGTAAATTCATGTAATGTCAGTATTTCAAATGAGAAATTGATGTCTGAACCTTTTTTTTTTCGGGCGGACAATTCGAACATGTTTAAATTTGGGTTCAAACAATTGAAAAAAAGAAATCTTATGTACGAGCATCTGATCAATTCGATTAATGTCAAAATTATGTTTCGACAATACTGAGTTTTTCTTGTGTCAGACAAAATTTTATGCTAAAAATTATGGTAGTGGAAGGTGTATGTCATGTAAAAATGTGAAAAAGGGGCCTAAAATTGAATACTCGCTGACAAAGTGTAAGGAATAAAGCAAAATTCCCCACCATCAATTTGTTAATAATAAAATGTGGACGTGATGCAGAATGGTGTTGTTCTTCGAGTATTTTCGTATCTTTACTGGTAAAAGAAAAATTCGATAGAAAAAGCGATTTGATAAAAGAACCGTTGACATCTACAAGTTGTACACGTTCAAAGTAGGAAAGACACGAAAATTTAAATTAAAAAAAAAAAAACTCACATGTGAGTTACGCAGATATAGATGAAGAATCTGTCTTGCCACTGGGTTCGGCCCACAAAGCGTTCACTTTGGCCCATTCATGATTTCATTTGAAAAAGTTGCACGGCGTCTGGCTCAGGAATCGCACATTTTGCCATAACAAATAGTCTTTAGAAGCTTCCTTACGTAGACGTATTCATTGTACTCTCTCCTTTCATCAACATTTATTGAAACGAAAATGATAAACATCTTGATTCAAGATGGTTCTTATTCATCTTGTATTTTTTTAAATCACTAATAAAGTTAAATGTAAGTGTATTTAGATCATTCTAAATGTATGTTTCATTATTTTCAGGGTTACTACAACTTATACACAATTTAAAATAATTATTTATTTATATTTATTTCATAAATACAAAACTATGTATAAAATGTGCATTTTCTACTATGATTGATAAAATTAGGGTATTATTATATTTTTTGACCTAGTTAATAAGTATTATATCATTATAATTTATAAATATATATAATTATTAAAGAAACTATTAATAAAAGTTATAAAAATGTGAAATATAAACAATTTAAGATGGTTAAGAACCATCTTGAGTCAAGATGGTTATCATGATCCAGTTGAGGGAGTATTATCTAACGGGAAAAAAAAAAGAATTAAACTACCCATTCCAATACAGGTGGGATAGCTTGTATTTGGCCCAATTATAAAACTTTGATTGTTAATATTTTAATTTGTATCATGATTCATCATATAAAATTAATGTCATTAGATTTATAATAAAAACCTATTATAAAAGTATACTATTGTATTTTTTTAATAAAAATCTTATATGATAAATTATTAATTAAATGAACCTAAAAACATGAATGACATACTAAAAAAAACAATGGGGAGTACATTGTCACAACCACCGAATTTGGACGGAGTGAAACAACACAGATGGGCCAATTGAAATGAGAAAACATTTGTTGGATGTCATTGATGAAACTATTAGCGACCTAATTAGGCTATGTAAGAAGCTACTTAGGTTGAAGACTATGTTGGATATGATGTCATTTTGCTTTGATTTAGTTCTTTGGATTCCACTCGCGGCTTTGTCTTGGAAATTTGATGTTTGCGACAGGAGAGTATAGAAGCAGAAGCAAGAGAGGTAACGGTCATGGAAGACGGACAAGTAATTGCCATCGACTCTGTTGATCACTGGAAGGCCCAGATTGAACCCAGCAAGGATTCCGACAAATTGGTACTTCTTCTCTTTCAATTCTTCATCTTTTGCAATTTAATCTGGTAATTATGTTGTTTTTCGCTTCTTGCTTCATGCATGATTATATTGGACAGGTTGTGGTTGATTTCACTGCTACATGGTGCGGCCCCTGCCGCTTCATATCTCCCGTCTTTGCGGAACTTGCCAACAAGTACCCTCATGTCATATTCCTCAAGGTCGACGTTGATGATTTGAAGGTAAATCAATTCAATTCACGAGTCGCATGCAAAACTATATATATATGTGCTCCGATCCAACTCTTTCAAGTTTTACAACATGTAGGTACATTGATTGACATTTCTGCTCAAAACAACTTTGGGTTTTGTAGGCGGTAGCCGAAGAGCACAGTGTAGAGGCAATGCCAACATTCGTGTTCTTGAAAGGTGGTGCGGAAGTTGATAGGATTGTAGGTGCCGATAAAGACGGACTGGAGGCAGCCATTGCCAAGCATGCACCTCAAGCTGCTCCTGTTGGTGCTTAAGCTTACGTACTATATATTTGTGTTAACGTCTTTGCAACAACACTGCATGCTGTCATGGGTATCTTAAAACTATGTTTTCCCTTCAATACTCACTTTTTCAATAAGAATGCTTCTCTATATATTGCATTCATCAAGGTTTGGCATCAATGAAAGGTAATACTTTGATCCTGACCCGATGTGGTTCTTTAGTATGGGATTATAAGTTCTCCCGATAGGAAATATGGTTCATATTTGAGCAATTTAAATCCCTGTACTTGTCTATATGTTGGGTTAGCTCACAGTCATAGCCATAGGTATCACTTATGTACTCAAGTACTAACTTTTGCCAAAAGGAACTAATGCCCTCTTCTTTTCTACTATGGTAAAGTGCCGAAATGGTATAAATATGGTATATTGCGGTGGGGAAATTTGTGGTAGTGTGGTAGATGAGGAGAGAGAAAAGTGAAAAACTGAGATAAAAGTGAGGGTAGATATAAGTGAGAAGAGTGAAAATTATGATGTTGTAGTAAAGTGTGAAATGATATGATAAGATGTGGTAGTTTGTGGATAATGTGGTAAATTACCACTACTAAAAATGTGTATATTATTATTAGCCACTTTTTTCCAACCAATTTAAAATGATTGGAAAAATGGTTGGAAAATTCAACCATTTTAAATTGGTTGGAAAATAGTGGTTGGTAATAGACATACTTTAAGAGAGCGTTTGGTAGGACTCACAGGGAAATTTTTTCCCGGGAAAATTTTCAATGGGAAGTCTTCTATGGGAAAGATTTCCTCGGGAAAAATTTTCTTTAGCCCCCCCTAAGGGAAATTTTCCCTAAGAAAATAAAAGAAATGGTGAGCCCACCGTAATATTTTTTTCGAGGTCAATCTACTCCCAAACATGGGGAAAATAAGTCAACTCAAGAAAGTTGACCATTTTACTAGTATATTTGACCAACCAAACGTATCTTTAATTATCTACACTAAATATGGTATGATACCATAAAAAAGAATAGGGCCTATGCTGATAAAGCTAAACTCCCTCTTGGTTTGAAAGTACAATGATTTCCCTTAAAATTGGTAAAGTTATAATTGCCATATGTAATTTCATTAGTTCTTGTCATTATTTGTAATATTTACCATACTATTGTAGGTATCCAAAAAATCACAAAAGTAATTTTCTTTGTTGTTCCAATTAGAGGTGAGTCAAACAAGGTTAAAGGGAAAATTTTATTGCTTAAAATAATTGCTTGCTTGCTTCTTAAATTTATTGCTTAAAGGGAAAAATTTATTCAAGTGTCAAATCAATTAGAAATTAAGGTTCACTTTCAAATAAAAAAGAATCCAAAGACAAATCGAAAATCTGTCAAACCAATTTTTAATAAAAAGTTCACTTTCAAATTAAATCTTTATATTCTTTTGACAGTATTAGAAGTGTATACTTTAATCTTTATCTTTTAAAAAACTTATTAGAAAATTAAATACAATTATGATATAATAATCTATATATATATATTCTTACATATATGTCTTCAACAATGTGTGTTTTATTATTGTCTCATGCAATGCACATGTCTAAATACTAGTACAATACATAATAATATTTACTTTCCTTGTCATTATATAAGAAATTATTTCTTCTCATTAAGGATAGTGTGTATATGTTCCAGTGTTCGCAGGACCCATATCTCCTCATTTCTTCATTATCCGCCTAATCAAATATTCATGACGTTCACTTTAAACAAGTATGACATATCATATATATATATATATATATATATATATATATATAGGATTATTGGATTCTAATAATCCCTACTTTCACCAATTGGACAATCGTGGACCGTACTTTTACTTTGTATTCTGGTGGTCCAAAATAAAATAAAATTGAATTGTAGTGGTACCAAATCCACCTTCACATTCTTCTTATTTTTTTCATTCCTACACTATATTGTTTTTGTTTTTTTTGTTCATGCCCCTAGAAAGTTAATGAATTGTAGTTTCTAAAACATTTTTTAAATTATTTTTTTTGAGACTCCGAATAATTATTATGATTTTTTAAAAATAATAAAAGTGAAAAAATCGTAAAAAATAGTAAAAAAAATGAAAAAAAATTGGGAGAAACGCTGTAAATTCATTAAAAATTATTGTAAAGTGTTATACTAAGTTTTGAATCAAATGCAACACAAAATCTATGATTCTCTCGAAAATATCCCACTACAATCCAATTTTATTTTTTTTTGGACCACCAAAATATAAAGTGAAAGTACGGTCCACCATTGTCCAATTGGTGAAAGTAGGGATTATTAGAATCCAAGTTTGATTTTAAATATAAATATAAAACTGGGTACAAAGAGTGGGGATCGAAATATGTTGATTTTAATGAGAGCATTTTGGGAAACTTATAATTAATTTTATTTAATTTTAAAAAAATCATATAATATTAATGTGTGAATTAATGTATATGTTTGCATTGATGACTCTTTTTCTTTTCCTTCTTTCTTATGCACTATTCTTTTTTCTTTTAAATTAGAAAACTATTTTTTTTGTTTTTCATTATTGTCTTTTCTTTATTCTTTTAAATATAACCTCATTAATATTTTTAACAATACATATGGTTTACTTACGTTCCGTGCAACGCACGGGTCTAAGTACTAATAAAATGTTATACGGGAGTGTTTTAACAACTCCACTTCAAAGGCACATGTATGTTTGACTGGGAAATTAAATACTTATAATGAAAGTCATGGATATGGAGATCATTTAGCATGTCTATGGGTTTTACTAAATCAGTGATCACATAAATATCATTAATATAGATTTCATCTATATGCTGATATAATATCATTTAGCATGTCTATGGGTTAATATGTAACAATGCACTTAATGATATAAGCATTACAAAATAAATAGTATTGTTCATGATACTATAAAATATTTAACCATTTAATATGATCAATTAATCAATTTTGATAAATTAATCAAAATTATATCATATAATATGAGATAGATGAGATCGAGCATATTCTTATTTTTTTTATGTGGGCGTTTGTTGTAAGGTGCATACATGTCAAATTATATGAGTATCTATGAAGTAATGACATCAAATGTAGACATATATCAATGTCATAATTATGTACATATCAACATGAGAATATATCTATAAACTCACCGATCAATGTAATATTTGATTACTTTGTATATATACTCCATTTTCTAGCAAGGGTGTCATATTTCTAATGCAACTTTACATCTAAAACTTAATTATGACCAAGTGACCTAAATTCCCTTCAAAAAATCTCCTCAACCAAATGATGTTTATAGCTAACACAGCTTAGCGAAGTCAGAACCATTGGAAGCTATTTGATTATTCAAGGCAACGTTCAAAGCTAATCAACTAAAAGAGGTGGAAAATATATGTAATTAAAGCAAAATAATCACAAAAATCTGTGAATAACGTCATGAGAAAATCTATAAAGAAATTGTTGGGTTAATGACCCAAATTCTCTTGACTCATTATTTGGCAAGTTTCCTGAACCTGTTTGAACTCAAAGTTATTGATTGCTATTAGGAAATTATTTTATTTTCTAATTATATTTAGGTCAGTTTCCTAATTGTAATAGCATTCTAGCTAAAACCTAATTGTATTTGGGGTGGAAGTCAAGCCAGATCTATAGGAGGCTTACCCTATAAATAGAGGTCTTTATTCACCTTGTGATATGTGGCAAATGTGGTCGATGTGAGATCCTTCAAAACTCCTCGTGAGAGAGGTACGGTGTTATTTCCACATCTTCACCCTACTTATCCCTAGGCCGTGAGAGTGTATGAGAGTTTATATTACACCTCTTGTAATATCTCCTTTTTTACTAGTGGATATTGGTTGCCACCCGTGGTTTTTTCTCGATTCGGGTTTCCATGTAAAAATATTGTCTCTCCCCTATGATCTTTGTTCTTGTCTCTCTATTATTATACTCGATTTCCATAATCATCCTAAATTTCCATTCGTTGCATATATTGCTCTATTTTACACCCTAATAACTGACTAAGAACTAGTAACAGATCTGACTCTAACCCTAACAAGTGGTATCAGAGCTAGGTTCAATGAGATTCATATCCTACTGGAGTCGGGTTAAGTTCCTTCAAGAACCGGGTATAACTAGATTCAGTCAAATTTCTATCCTACCGAAGTCAGGTGAAATTCCTTAAGAGCCGGGTACAACTAGATTCAATAAAATTTTAATCCTGCCGGGTCAGGTCAAATTCCTTCAAAGCCGGATTCAATCAAATTCAGGATGAAGTCAGAATTTGGTTATTAGATTTGAGTGATAGAGTGCCGTTAACAGGATGATGTCGAGAAGTTCGTTGGCAAGATAAATTTCAGGGTTCTTTGACGGTAATCGAAGAATTTGTTCCAAGGTGGAGATTGTTGGGTTAATGGCCCAAATTCTCTTAACTCGTTATTTGGCAAGTTTCTTGAACCTGTTTGAACTCCAAGTTATTGGTTGCTATTAGGAAATTATTTTATTTCCTAATTATATTTAGGTCAGTTTTCTAATTGTAAAGCATTCTAGCTAAAACCTGGTATTTATTCACCTTATGATATGTGGCCAATGTGGTCGATGTGAGAGCATTCAAAACTCCTCGTGAGGGAGGTACGATGTTATTTCCACATCTTCACCCTACTTATCCTTAGGTCATGAGAGTGTATGAGAGATTATATTACACCTCTTGTAATATCTCCTTTTTTACTAGTGGATATTGGTTGCCGCCCGTGGTTTTTCCCGATTCGGGTTTCCATGTAAAAATATTGTCTCTCCCCTATGATCTTTGTTCTTGCCTCTCTATTATTATCTTTAATTTTCATAATCATCTTAAATTTCCTTCCGCTGCATATATTGCTTTATTTTACACCCTAATAACTAACTAAGAACTAACAACAGATCTAAATCTAACCCTAACTGAAACGACTAGAAACAATGTCTAAACATTCATTATTCATACGCAATTTATTGGTTTTAGGAAGTAACTAAATGATGGTTACTCATCCGTAAAATAGTATTTCTCATTTTACTAAAAGCAATATACACACACATATATGGCACAAAGCGAAAAGGTTGTATTACCGAATGTAATACCCCTAAAAGAAGGGTACCAACATGAGACAACTTAGGAAGGCTAGGATCAACTCTCTAAGTCAATGGGACAAAAGAGAGTTATCCAATCAACAAATCTATACAATTCTCATACTTCTTAGAATTTATAACAAGATACAAACATTTTGTCAAGACTGTATGTATAATTCTTTTTCACTCCTTCCTATGCATGAGTATGAACATTTTGGAACCTTGTGGGATTCCTAGCCGCCCATATATGATTTTTTTTTTAAATTGGGCCTCTTAGCTAAAATTCATTCATCTAAAAATTAGTGCCAAGAGCACCATAATAGCCACCCATAATGGGCCTGGCCGATACAGCTACAAAGCTCAAATGAAGGCTTAAAAGGAAAATAGCCCACTACCACATCCTATACTTGAGATTACTTGACATTACTTCCAAAAATGAAACTGCTAAATTAGAGTTGGCTAGTAGGTCAGGTCGAGTCGGGTTCGTGTTCGTGTCAAATTTAAACGGGTTCAAAATCATCCGACCTGAACCTAACCCATTTATTAAACGAGTTGAAAATTGAAACCGTTTACCGTTTAAATTTTAAACGGGTTGATCTTATTTTGACCTGTTTACCCATTTAAGTAAACGTGTTAGAATAAAGTTACCAATTTACCCATTTAACCATTAACTCACTTATACAAAACAATTCATTGTGGGACCGAAATAATGATATATCATACCCAACAATTTCCGTGGTAATATAATTCAAATTATATATAAGGACATGTCTTTTAATTCATAGTCAAAGATAAATATAAGTTAAAATTACAAGTTTTACGTTTTCAATTCAAAGAGTATTTAACTGTAACTTTCACCTAAGTTTATTGATAAACGGTATAATTGGGTAATAATTATGGAGCAAATGACTTGATCCATGTGACATGCCTAATTAAACGGGTTAAGTAGGTTTTTTTCGTGTCGAAAATCCTGACCTGAACCTAACCCATTTAATTAAATGGGTTTATCGTGTCAACCCATTTAATTAAACGGGTTGAAAATTTCTACCTAAACCCGTTTAATATCGTGTTAGGTTCAGGTCGGTAATCATGTCGGGTCAACTTTTTCCAGCGCTGTGCTAAATACCACCAACTAGTATGACAACACGTTCCAACCTGTTGAATTGACAAAAAGTATCAGACAAAAGCAACAGAATCTCCATTTATTTCTCACTTTCCATCTGCATTGCCCGCTTGAGATTTACGCCATGTCTTGCTTTTTCTTGTGTCTCCATTGCATTTCTGTCCCAGAATACTACCTCCCCACTCCATCTCAGAAAATCATCAAATTCCCCAAATTCCTCCGATCCGTCAACCAATATCTCACATTCACTGGAACAGAAATGGTATGTTATAGAAATTTGCCACCAAGTAATCAACAGGGTATTCAATCGTCTCCTTCCACATGGTTCCCACAAGCATATTCTCCATCTGATCGATTGTCCAAGGAGCTATATATCCTTCTCTTGCTCCTCATAGATTATAGCATTCCTTTGGTTCCATATGGACCAAATAATGGTAAAGCAAGCTGTCTTCCATATTTTCTCCCTGATTTTGTTCTTGAATTTTACTTCCATCCATCTTTCGAACATTGCCCTCAAATTCCCAGCATCAGCCATAATACATCCTAGATCCTGCATAATCGAGCACCTAATTGGCCAGATAAAGGGACAAAGTAAAAAGAGGTGGTTGATATCCTCCTTTGAGTTCTCACATAACGGACATACATTTGTCTCCTCTTCCACAATCCCTTTCCGCACTAGCATCCCTCTTGTATTGAGCTTTTCCATCAAGGTGAGTCATAACATAATTTCAATCTTTGGGGGGGCCAACTTCATCCATACTGAGCATACAACTGAATCTACTTTCAATACCTACAAGAATGACTTTTTCAATTTCACAAACACACGACTTAACAGTATAAGTCGTAGTTCCAAGCCAAGTAATGCTATCTTTGACATCTTTTCTTGGTTGATGTTGCTGTAATCTCGCCTTCAGCAAACCTTCGTGTTGTACCTCCTCCATTGTTAGTTCCCTCCCCAAGCTAAAAGCCATCTCCAATTTTCTCCTTCAAACCATCCTACCTCCTTGATACTACATCTTTTTTGGGCTGAAGCTTCATATAACAATGGGAAAGAATCCTTTACAAAACATTGATCAAGCCACCTATCTTCCCAGAAACGAATTTCACTGCCATCTCCAATCTGAAGCTGCAGGCTATTATCTAGCATCTGTTGCATGCTAGAGTTTGCAATCACACATTTCTTTATATCCTTCCAAAGGCTAGCCATCCATGGCTTGCATTTGGATGGTAGTAATGCAAAGTCTTCGTAGTGTATTGCTTGAACTATTCTTTTCCAAAGTCTTCCTTCATCAGATGTATAACGCCACCACCATTTAAATGGCAGCGATGCATTCTTTAATAGCAGATCCCCAACTCCCAGCCCCCTCTGTCTCTTGGTCTCTGAATTACTTCCCATCTGACAAGAGCACTACCTCTTGAATCACATCCCCCAACCAGAAGAACCTCCTCTGAATCTTGTTAATGGCTTTAGCTACTGACTTAGGCATTCTGTACAAGGATAAATGATATAAAGGCAAGCTGTTCAAGACAACTTTTATTATCATTAGTCTTCCCGCTCTTGATAAACAGTTAGCCTTACAGCTTGTGAGCTTGTTCTGTATCTTTTGAATGATCGGTGCCCAAGCACTTTTCCTCTTCATGTTCGCACCCAACGGAAAACCTAAGTATATAATTGGTAATTCTGTAATGGCACATTCGAGTTTTTTGGCCATTCTTCTTTTCCACTCCTCATCCATCCCAAACACAATCAAACTGGACTTGCTGTAGTTAATGGCAAGTCCTGTAAACTCTTCAAAGCTCTGCAAGATTGCCTTTATATTTATCAAGTCTTTTTCGTTAGCTCTGCTGAAAATTAGAGTATCATCCGCAAATTGTAAATGGGATACTCTAATTTTCCTTCCTCCCACCTCCATCCTCTAAAATCCCCATTATCCTGGCCATATTGTAACAAACAACAATGGGGATAAAGGATCCCCTTGTCTCATTCCTCTCCCCGTCTTGAAAGGCTTCATTGGTGCACCATTTACCAAAATCGAAATACTTGCACTCCTAACACACTTTCGTATCCAAGCTCTCCATTTTTCACTAAAGTTCATCGCCTTAAGTATAGTCTCCAGCGCCTCCCAATCTACTGTATCATAAGCATTTTGGAAATCAAGCTTAAACAACACTCCTTGTTTTTTCTTCCTTTTTAGCCAATGTACTACTTCTTCTTCAATGAGCGCACCGTCTAAGATCTGTCTCCCAGATATGAAAGCTGACTGCTCTTCCCCCACCAGATCACTCAGAACACCCTTAAGTCTACTGCTCAAGAGATTTTAGCGATGATCTTGTATAGACTTCCTACCATACTAATCGGTCTGTAGTCAGTGATGTTCTCTGCCTCTTTCTTCTTCGGTATCAAAGTGACCCAAGTTGTGTTGATCACTTCTGGCAAAATACCATCCTCAAAAAAATTCAGAATGTAGTTGCTGAATTCATCTCCAATAACTGGCCACATCTTTTTGATGAATTTCATGTTGAATCCATCATACCCAGGTGCCTTGGATGGATTGCAACTATTCAGAGCCTCAAGCGCTTCTTCCTTTGTCACTTCCCTCTCCAGCCAATTAGCTTGATTCTCCTGTAACCTGTTCAAATTTAATCCAGACAAATCAAAGTCAAAAAAGCTCTGTGTCCTTTTCTGATATTGTTTGAAAAAGTGTTTCCTGATAGCATTTTTTATGATGGCTGGATTTTCGATGGTGGCCCCATCAATTCTAATCCTCTGGACTGTATTCTTCCTTCTTCTGATTGTAGCCAAAGTATGGAAATACTTTATATTCTTGTCTCCCTCTTTGAGAATTTTGCATCTTGACTTTTGCCTCCATAGTCGTTCCTGTTGAATTTCAAGGTTGTGGAGCCTAGTAAGTAAAGCTTGCCTTCTAGCAACATCACATTGGTCTAAATTCCGTTGCAATCCAATGTGATCGATTTTCTCTAGCTCCCCCTCTACTTCCTTAATTTTCAAGTCTACATGTCCATAGACTTCTTTATTCCACACCTTGAGTGGACCTTTAATAGCCTTCAGCTTCTCATGGAATGGTAAGTCAGTTAGTTGTATCCATTCTTTTTCAAAAACCGCTTCAAGGTTGGGTGTTCTAGCCACCCATCATCAGCTCTGAATGGAAGTGGTCCCCATTGTATTTCTTCCGTCTTCATAATCATAGGGAAGTGGTCAGAGAATTTTCTCGATCTACAGAACACCTTAATAACAGGGAAGGTTGTCAGAAGCATGCAATCAATCATCATCCTGTCAATCTTACTTGCCGCATTTGATCTCATATACGTATATGGCTGGTCTGTTGGGATGTCTTGCACTTGAATGTCTTGAAGGAACTCATCAAATTCTATCATCTCTTCTGTCATTTGCGTGCACCTTCTTCGTTCTTGAGGAATGAGAACCTCATTGAAGTCCCCCACGAGAATTAGGGGGTGTGGACTTTCCATTCTTCATCAGTTTGATTTGCTCCCATTGAACTCTCCTTGTTTCCAAGTTTTGTGCCCCATAGACTAGACATACAGTACACATAATATTCTCCTTACTCAACTCACCTTCAACGCTTATCCATCCCAGCCCCTTAGACACTTTGGTGCATTGGAACTCTTCCTTAACCCACAGTAGAATTATAGCTCCTGATCTTCCAGTACCTACAACATCTGCAAACTCCACATCCTGGTTCCCCCAGACTTTCTTGTCGAATCCCCCATTGATTGAATTTTCTGTGTTTCGTCTCCACCAATCCCATAATCTGCAAGTGTTCTTCATTGATGATACTTTTGATAGCCTTCTTCTTCTCTCCCGATCCTATCCCCCGTACATTCCACGCCGCTACCCTCATTCAGTCAGCAATCTGAATTATCCTTCTGTTTGGTTTTTTCTTCATCTTAAATTGATCACCTTTGGATAACTTCACCCTCAAATATTGCTCAGCCTGTCTGTTTCTTTTAGCTTTCATGAAACCCGAACCTCGACCAAAGCTGATAGCCTTCTTTGCAATTAGTTGGTGAGTCTGTTCAATGGATTCACTACGATTGTTATCCAAGCAAGATGATCCTTCAGACTCCGATTCATCATTGTTGTCCTCTTCACTGTCTTGAAGATTTCCCTGAGTATTCTCCTGCTCAATTAGTGTTTGTTCATCCCTAAACTGGCTGTTTTCATGTCTTTGGCCTCCTAAAGACTCCTCGTTTTCCAGCTGGGCAGGTTGGCCATTTCCTTCTCATAGTAATTGGTCATTGAGAACCGGAGTAACAACCACTGGCTTCTCAAGGTGTTGTTGCTCATTAAATTGAGGCTGTAAAGTCTCTTTAGAAGGTCCATCATCATTCCCATAGTGATTTTGTTGTGACACTTGAAATTCCCCCCAGTTTTAATTGTTTTGTCTGTTCATCTAGCCTTTTCAATTCTGCCATATAGCCATTTTGGGACAACTGTTGAAAGCTTCCATTGGACTTGCCCCCGTTGTTTGCCGGGATCCCTGATGACTCACCTCCTCCTGAGTCGCTCCCGTCATTCTGATTCCCAGAGGTTGCTGAGGCGTTCACCGGAGTTTCTTGAACCATATCCACTTCTGTCATTGCTATGTTGTGATCGTGAAGACTAGGATTTGCTTGCGACTCTTGGATGTATCTTGTGGATTTAGATATCTCCCATCATCTGTATTCACCAGGCCCCCTGATTGGCTGAGATTTGACCCAACTTCCCTAATGTATACTCGAAATGAACAGTCTTGAATGTCTAGTAATAATTCTCCTTCAATTCTCTTCATGATATTAGTCATCAATAAAGCTTGAGACACTTCCAGTGTTTTAGCTGAATTGACTAACTTAATTAATCTACCCCAAGGCGTTAGACATCGTTCAAAATTATTCCAGCTCCAGCCATGTGGGGGGACTCCAATGATGTCGACCCACACTCTCCTAGAGTCACTTGTTTCATACACTGTCCATTTTCGCATGTCAGAGAGCCATTGCATTGATTCCTTCGGATCCCTCAGAGCTTCTTCCATTTGGTGGGTTGTTTGAAACGTGACAATTGTCTTAAGCCCATTCAAGGCTGTTATCTTGGTAACATGGTCAAGATTCTGTTTGATGATGGCTGACATAGTGGCCAACTGGTTCTTTGCTAGTACAGACCAAACTCCTGGTAAGCCATTCCATTGCTTCATCATCCGCTTCTCCCTTCAACCTCTCCAGACTCCTCTCTCCTTCATTTTCCCATGTTCGCTCTTCATCTATACTCCTTTTCTCCTTTTGGATCCACTATTTCCTTACTTTCCTTTTACCCTCCCTTCTATCCCTTGCCCAGTTCACCTGAATCCTATGCCCCCTTACCAACTTTTGGTTCATCAGTTTGATACACCTATCCCCATCTTCCCGTCTCCATAAATGAATAAATCCAAACTTTACTTTTTGCCCAACTCTCCATGGAATATAGGTATCCCTTACTTGTATGATCCTCTCAAATATGCCTTTGAGACCATACTTATCCAAATTCTTAGGCAAATTTCCAACGAAAATGACATATCCAAACCCCCCTGTGCTTCTTCTCCCAACCCCTCTATCTCGCTGTCTCCCTCTCTCTCTAGAACCCATGTATGTGAATTCTAGCCTCCCATATATGATATATGCAAGCATTAAAGCAATCATAAATCATCCAAAACATTCCTCACATCTCCCTTAATTTATACCAATTTTATCACTAATTTCCATTCTAACTTGGGATATAAAAGGATAATGAACCAGAATATGGTCTAATGATTCATCTTCATCACAAAATGAGCACTTGGTACAAATAGTTATGGGTACAAAGGGTAAGGATAGTTATATGTGACTTTTAATAAAGGTATATTTGGAAAACTATAATTCTTAATGTTTACCTTTTTTCTTAAAACCTATATAATGCCACAATTAAAGACCGAACATGTATTCATATTCAAGGTTTGCCCATTACAATTAAATACATATTATTAATATGGATCTAAGAATGAAGATTTTCTCTTTGTAACTTAAAATATGGGGGCTTTTTAAGCCCTAATATATTGTAAGTTGGGTCATAAATTCATCATCATGTTGTATATATGTTAGTGTTGGATTGGAATTAAATGAACGAAATCAATATTATGATTGGATATAATATATGTTAGGAGGGATTTTGAGGAATATTAAATGAACCGAATGCTTTTAAACATGATTTCCATACTATACTAGCTTACTACTCTCAGTCTTCATAAATAAAACAAATAAGAGTCGAATAAATCAAATAAGATCGGAATAACCTGAATAACAACTAACAGTCACACCATTCTCTATTGAAAATGTATTCTTTCAATCTTGACACTTCCAACTTCTTTAATTTGTTTCAAAGAAAAACACAATATCGGGACCTTGAAAGAAAAATAAGGTGTTTAACGCCTCTAACTGCACGTGCGTTTCCAAACCTAGAGACATTTAATTTATCTCCTTTCCCCCCTTCATTGTTTGTACATCAATTTTCCCAAGGCTCTCATCAATATCCTCTATACTTGGCACATCATCATTCTTCTCCAGAATCTTAAGCTTGAAATATAATTTTCTTACTGTCCCATTCTTATTCTAGGATCTCCACTGATAATCCCCTCCTTGTTTGCCATGGAGATGCCATCATCCAGTCGCCATACATAGACTTCACCTCTCCACCCTCATCCTTGTCAAAACATTCACATTCATGGTGCCCTAACCTTCCGTATAAAGCATATGGTGAGTAATCATTCATATTTAACCCACTAGTAGAAATTAGGTATTAGCGTGAGGAAACAACGTGTAGATATGTATTAAACTCACGCCAAAAACAAGCAAGCATGAGTAGAAATCACGTGATTAAGTCTACACAAATGCAGAGAGAGAGAAGAACGGTGTGAGTTTAGGCTAAACTTACACCACTTAGGAATGGTATGAGTTTAGGCTAAACCTACACCAATTTTGACGGTTCCTCCACTGCTTTTGTCAATTGCGCACTCTTCTCTTTTTTTAATTTGCAAAATATTGTCGCAATTGGTGTAAGTAGCACATCCAACACCCTTTCTCTTTTTCTTTCAATTTTTATTAAATTTTCCTTTTCTTTTTCAAATTATTTTACAGATATAGGCGTGAGATTTTAAATTCACACTATTATACATACGCTAAAAAAACTATATAATTTATAGTAGTGACCTTTATTTTGTTTCCCCAATCCCCTTGATATCAATAGGCAATTCTTTTCTAAGAGGATCACAAAGATCTTTTTTTAATATAATTTGCGGCCATAAACCAATTTTATTTCATCTGAAATAAGTGCTAGAACACAGAAAATTAGCCCTTATAAGAAAATGGGCAAGAACAACAAAATAGAACTCATCCTACAATGAGATGTCACTGCCAGACCAACTCCCAACATCAACCCCCAACCAAAGTTTCAAAAAGACAATAGAATAAGCCCAAGAAACAAAGGAAATGTTGCCAAAAAGTGGAGCCAAGAAACACCACACCAAGGATCCATTAGAGGCTACCAAAGATCTATTAAAACCCTAAATCTCAACAATTTCTCCCAACTACCCCCAAGTGTGGGTTAGGGTTTCCCCAACTTTCAACGATATCAAGTCCCTTTCCATGCCCTTCATGTGGATAACAACCTTCTCAAATGACCAAGGTTCTCCCACTAACACCTTGTTCTTATCTTTCCAATAGAAGCACTGGAACAGAAAAGCATGCTCTGGTGTATCTTTCACCTCCAAAACCATGATTAGGCTTCCATATTTTCTCAATGAGTCACGTGCAGATGTAGTCAGAATGTGCAAGTAATATAACGAACTCTTTGTGGCTTTGGTTTATCAACAAACAAGAAAACTGATGGAAACGAACAAAGAGAATGATTATGTCAATGAAACATAAGTACATATCATACTTAATTGCATGAATAACTCATATAAATACTCGCTAACTCCTACTGTAAAAATTCATTTTAGTACGAGGCATACTTAGTACTAACAGACAAAAATATTCAAAAAAATTATATTATTATTATTATTATTATTATTATTATAATAATAGTGAGGAGAGGGATACATTGGGCAATTGAGCACCGGTTCAAATGTTCAATCAATATATATGCATATTGCATGCTCAAGAATTTCAAATGTGTGAAAAAGCATGGGTTGTATTTGGAAGGCCATTACCAAACGTCAAACACTGTTACAAAATGATAAAAATGCTATTTGACGGAATGTTTAAAATTTAATAGAATAATGTTTTGATTGATCAAAAACGTTAAATATTAATTCAAATATTATTGTCGAATAGGGCATTAAACTTAAAAACCAAAATTATCCATACATATATGATATATTGTATATTTGTATCATTTCCCTGGTCACCCGAAAAAACCCCTGAATTTAAAAGCCAAAAAGTAGGAATGTTACACAGGAGCGTAGGTCATATAAAAAAACAATGGGCCAAGCTTAGGACTCGGTCCATAAAACGTTGACTGAGGCCTATTTATAGCTATAAATATCCGACCCCGTCGGACAGGTCGAAGTTTCTAGTTTCTATTCGATTCACTGCCTTGTCTTTGCACATTCGACCCTATTCACTCTAGAGAGAGAAAGTTAAGAAAGAGAAAGCAAGGGACACAAAAATGGCGGAAGGACAAGTTATCGCCATCCACTCTCTTGAGGAATGGTCCATACAGGTGGAAGAGGCCAATTCCTCTAAGAAACTGGTACTCTCTCTCTCTCTCTCTCTCTCTCTCTTTCTAATCTTCCTTCTGTATTGAACCATTTGTTTCGATATTCTGTTCAATTCATGTCAGAATTACGGCGTTCTATGTACTTGATCGTGTTCTTCTTCTTGCTTTATTCAATTCGTAAGATCAATTGCCAAAATGCTTGTTCGTGCTTGATCTGTTTGACAAAATTGATTGAAACGGACAGATTGTGGTTGATTTCACGGCAACATGGTGCGGACCCTGCCGCGTGATTGCACCTGTTTTTGCCGATCTCGCCAGGAGGCACCCTCATCTCATATTCCTCAAGGTCGACGTTGATGAGTTGAAGGTTAATTCCCAACTCCCAATTTCTTTCAATCTTGTTTTAGACATGAATTCCCCAAATTGAGTTTTAATTTGTTCATATTTGGGGGTGATTGCAGCTGATTGCGGAGCAGTTCGGTGTAGAGGCAATGCCGACGTTCATGTTCCTGAAAGAGGGAAATGTAGTTGATAAGATTGTGGGTGCGGTTAAAGACGAACTGGAGAATAAGGTTAACCTTCACGCAGCTCAAGTTGTGAGTTCTTAAATTGGGACATTAAGGGCCCAACTTCATCACTGTTTATAAACCTAAAAAACTATGCTACTGATTTACTCTTTGGTATGTTTTGGAATAAATAGTGGTATGGTGTGTAAGTTTGAGATTTTGTATAAATGGTGCTTGTTAATGTATTGCAAGCGTGTTTTGGCATCAATTTTCCGCTTGCTGGGTGTTCGTTTTTGGATTCCCAAGCAACAACTCCCTTTTGCCCACCCTCTCTCAATAGGATAGGATGCTTTCACTCACAGCTCATTCTTTGTGCAAAGAAAGTAGAGTTTTTGCAACTTATCTTCATTTTGAAGGTTGGAATTTTGTCCTACTAAAAATTTTCCCAGTGAAGCCTCATTTTAGCAGTGTTTATGTTGCTGTTGCATGATTGATATTGATGATGATTGAGTCTTGGGTTGGAACCTTCCGAGTCATGGCAGCTTTTGTGTCGCAACTTTTTTTTCTTTCCTTCATTTGGGCAATCATTCTCGGTTGGCCATTATATCATAAACATGCAAACGATAATTAGCTCGTATTACAGCAAAAGAAAAACTGAGACTGTACAGGGGGGACAACAGGTCGGGTTTGGGCAATACTGAGCTCGTATTACATCAAAAGAAAAACAAATACCATTCTAGTTATTTGACTTTTAATTAATTTATTAGCGGTTTGGGTAAAGAATTTTGGTATTAGCTCTTTGTATTAGCAGTTTGTGGTATGAATTTTTGGCTTGGTATGACTTTTTGTAGTAGCTCTTTGTATTAGCAGTTTGGGTAAAGAATTTGGGTAAAGTTAATTGTTTGTGGTATGACTTTTTGGCTTGGTTCTTTTAGTTTTATTTTTAGTTTTTTTAATATTGTGATTTTTTAAAATTCTTTTTAGGTTTTTTTTCCTCCATATTTTTAGTGTTTTTTAAATTGATAGGTTTTTTTCCATTCATATTCATGTGATCAACAAATAATCACTAACAATTAACACTTGTATTAATAAACTAATAACTAAATTGTTCATTGATTGTCGTGACCTCTTGAGTAAGACTGGATTTTTATCCCAATTTATTTTTACAATTGAAGGTAGATATTTTATAAATTATTAGTAGAATGTACATCATTCTGAACAAAAGATACATGCATGATCAACAAGTAAATACATTGTCAACGTCGAACATAATGACAATATGAGTTTCTTGTCCAGATTAGAAGGAAAAGAAAATGAACCCTGAAGATTTTGAACACAAGTATGTTGGTTGAAATGAGAAATGAAAGAAACATTAGACGTGTAACTCTAAATAATTTCATCGGCATTTATTGTAACTATTATGAACAATATGGTAATTTCATAGAAAACAAGAGCAATCATGTATAAAAAGTTACACATCGTAGCTTTTATAAAATGACTTTTTAGATGTAAAAAGTCATTTCAAAAACCACTTTACCCCTATTCTTTGGATTGGTTAAAATTAGGTTTAGATGGATTGGAATGGATTGGTTTGGATAAGTTATGATGTTTTTTTTGGGTAATTGTGTTTTCAGAGAGGATGTTTTTTTGGGAAATTCTGTAAGATTTGGATATGTTTGGATTGGATAGTTGAACCAATGATAGTCTTTGCAGAAGAAATGCACGCATGTAATGGGATTCAGGAAGTTGGGAATCAATAATTTCCTTATAAAGTTTGTAGTGGGGTTGGAAATTTAGTGTGGGAATATTTTTTTATCCTTTTTTCATTAGTATGTTATTAGGGGTGATTGTGGTCAGATATTTTGTGCGCATTTTTTTAAAATGAATATACATGGTAATTTTGAGCCCAATTTTTCAATGTGGGTTGAGTTTGTACAATGCTTTTGACATGCTTTGATCAGTTGAATAAATTAGGCTGAATAGCCGCTAATTATATAAAAAAAAACTTGTTAATTTGTCAAACAATAAAATTCATTCAAAAGTCAGTTTTATTCAAAAAGCTATCATCCAAACGCCCCTAGATCATGGCTTGCTCATTACAATTGTTCTTTTAAAAGTGTACATTGTGTTGTAGATTGCTTGTTGATATGGATAGTTAAAATTGGTAAGAATATTGAAACTATAAGAACTTTGAAAATTCTAGGTCATGTTTCAGCTCATTGATGATTTAAGCAAAAGAATACATAAAAACTGGGAAAACAATAAGAATTAAAGGCATGAAATGAAATAAAATAAAAATTGCATGAAGTATATATTTTTCCTTGCGTGTATTGTTGATATTCCTTCCTTTATAGTGGTACTTTAAATTTCCATTATTAAGAGTAACTGATTTTCTTTGACTTGAACCTTGATTCGATTGCTTGAACCCTTTGTTATTGGTAACACTACAGAGGTGAGGTTAGTGGTGGATAGTTGTTTTATGCCCGATGGGGACTGCCCACATGCTAAGTGAATGAATCAATCCAACCGTTTTAGGGGGAATATGCTGTCATGGATGCCATTGTTGCGTTGATTATTCCTCTTTCAGCTTTGCCCTTCCCAGCATTCTGTGTAAACCAGCTTTAGTTATCGCAAGCCTAAGGTGGTAGTTTGACCACAACTATTGATATGTACAGTAGTGACTAATAAGTTAATTGGAGATAGATCTGTCAATTCCGCGGGTTACGGGCAGGTCGTAACAGGTTCGGGTAAATATAGGCGGATGTATTTTGGGTTTGAGTAAATATGAGCGGCGTATTTTGGTTTTGGGTCAACCCAACGGATTATGATTGTCACCTTTTTTTACTTTTTCTTTTAAAAAATTTGTCTCTAATTATTATTTTTGATACAGTATACATAATAAAAAACGATTATCTTCGATAGATTATTGTAAATGTTTCAACTTAAATTAGAGAAATAACATATGAATTGCGGTTATAGTTTAATAGTAATGAATTCCAACGAAAAGTCACACATTCTAATCCATTTGAACGCAAAAAGTAAAGTTTCTGGGTCAAACGGGCGGGTGGGGTTGGACCCGCTAATTTGCTGGTTTTTTGGGTTCGATATACTTCGGGATTAGGTCGAGGAAATCATGTTCAAAACCCAGAATTTCTGGTCGGGTTCGGGCCGGGATTAACTTGCAGAAAAATTGAAGTGCTTGCGCTTAAAAAAAATGTAATGTCCATACAAACCAACCACAAATTTAGTGCATCAAATGTTCCACAACATGAAAGCATGAAGAGCATGCAAGAACTACCAAAACTGACAATCCATTTTGCCGCTGTGTTCCTCCAATCCCATATCCTTGTAAAAGCCAAGGAAACGGTCTGTTTTTCCTTTCGAAACTAGCAACTGTACACAATACGTTATGCCGTGTTGTTGAATCACTCGTGCAACCAGACGGTCTTCGACCTCTTTATTCAGCTGCCTATCCCTTGGTTTTCCATGCTCTGAGTTTATAACTTAGCTTTTATGAACGGTCTCTCGTGAAGTTTATGGCTTAATTGGTTCAGTTGATACGGCTACGAGCAAATGGCTGCAACTGATAGCCGCTTCAACATGTTAGGACATGGATCTTCCCCAAAGGTTGTGTTGGATATTGCAACTGAACAGCTTGCTCGTCCCATGCACATCTGTGTTGAAAACAAAACAAAAGTACATATGAGATTCGGAACTTTGGTTTGGCTACGAATGATTAAAAAAAAGGTAAAAGAGGAAACAAATATAGGTGATTATTTACCTTCTCTAAGACAGTATGCGACTTTTGAGCATGGCACGTTCCTTGGAGGAAGCTCCCACAGGTTCCCGATGGGTTGCCAAAACTTGCAAATTTTATGGATGAAATTGACTGCCCTGATCCACATTCAAGATGTATTTTGGCATTGTGAGTCACTATTGACTCCCCGGCATCATCCAAGTGCCAGCTTTGGCTAGATGGATCGTGTTCATATGCATCAGCACACACCTGTGCCATGGATCTCTTGACAAGCGATATCTTTGTTGCATCCCCACCAATTTCCTCAAAGATTACCATCATGTTTTGTTTCGGCTTCAACCAGGACCTTGGAACATGGTACCATCTTTGCGTTGGGCTACCACACCCAGATTGACACTTATTTGCGGGGCGGTATGTCCCGGCATAACTGCAAGACTTGCAGCTTCCTTTGGCTTGGTCGGTCCAATACCTTCCTATGCTTCGACCATTTATCCATATTTCGCCCTTCCCCATGCTCTGCATGTCTAGAGCCAGTGGCTCAACTCCTCCGGGTGCATCAAAGTTGGCCTGTCATACAACTGAGATGTCATCTAAAGCTGGTTGTAACATGCATATGTTGCTTTTGCTCCTCAAGTAGGTTTCTTACCTTGTACCATGTTAAGGGTTTGGCACCCCTAGCAGCAAGTGAACCCTGTAACCATTCGCTGGATGAAGCTTCGTTGGGACTTACCAGATTCATCCCCTCTCCCTTTAATCCAACCTATCACAGGACAAGAACATTAGTTAATTTGTTGTGCGAGAATTTAGAACTGTCAAAAATATCCGGGCTCAGGTCATTTCAGGTATGGAGGAATTGGGCAACAGGGGAAAGTTGATGTATGATACTAGGTTTATTCCAGGTCTGACAATTCCAAGGAGCCTATATTTGGGTTCTATTCGGGTTTGGACTCCATAAAGACTAGTTAGAAGTATTAAAACTTGAAGACTTTGATGCCACCGTCGCCAAAGCATACATTTTAGTTTGAACCCTAGACAAACGAAATGCTATTTTTGCCTCAAACTTACTTGGTAGGACCATTTCTGCCATGTCAAATCCTTCTTGCCACCAGAAAGACCATGCAACACAACTGGACCGAGAATTCCAGTCTTCCATGTTTCAAAGTGTGGCCCAACATTCTGAAGAAACGATTCAACAAAAGATTGTCTATCTGTCAGCTTTCGCTCGCTCTTTTCAACACATGAAAGTTCATGCATGATAACGTTGCAAGATTAAGCACTTGAGGAAAGTGTGAGAAACTAACCGGTAAACCAACAGCTACGCTTAGAAGAGCGATCCTATTTACACCGGCATGGACCTTGACTGGCCCCCGAAATGTAAATTTCCTATCTTCCCTAGTTCCATAAGCTGACCCTGGAATTCCACAACAGTTGTTCAAATTTAATTTAATTCCAGTTCATTTTCAGATAAAATCTTGGTGCTCGGCATTGTTTACTCAGCTACACAAAATTACCTGAGAACTTTCCATTAACGAAAACATGAAGAGCATGTCCACTTGATTCTACCAGGAGACTCGGAGATTGTCCTCCCAAATCGGATTGGCTCACTTCAACACTGAAGTATAACACAATGGCAAGATGTTAAGATCTCACAATGACACTCCCATCATTATTTTCCAACCATTCCCCATAAAACTTCCCCATTTCTTATTAGTTGGAAAAGTTTAAATTATAGAAGAAAAAGAAGAACAAAGGCAGGTAGCTCTGAGAAGGCTTACTTGCTAATGTACCAAAGATAATCACTGTTATCCCTGGTGACATTGATCTGTTCAAGAAGCCCAGAAGCTGTCATAGTTGGCCGGTCCTCTAAAGAAGAAAGATCTTCATCATACGTGTCCCATGCCACCAATCGAGTATTGGTTGGCAACATTTGCATGTGTGAGGTTTGTACTCCAACCTAAACAAAAAGGAACACCAACTAGTGAAAAAGACAGGGTTCGGACCTTAATCTTAAGTGTCAGGGTATTAATACCCACTTACCCTAGCAGTGTTGAAGACGACATTTCTGCAGTCAGGGAGTATGCTAATGGACCAGGCTGGAAGATCATAATGCACATTGTTGAAAGTCACGGTTGCTGCTGAAGAAGGATGGTAGTTGGACAGGAAAGCTGCACAACGGCCCTTGCCTGAGAAGACATGCGCCTATACGAGTATACACATTGATTGTGAAACAAACAGTATGAGATATCATAAGTGGAGACCCGAACTTGTAAAATCTAAGAGTAACCTGCTGATAGCTTCCTAATGTAGTGACGGTAGGGTCTGAAGATAGTATTGCCGGTTCTGAAAGCTTGATGGCTTGGTGAAGTTTCTTCAGGTGCCCGTATTTTGGTTGCCTAATTAAACCTGTTTGAGAACCATCGCAGTTAAAAGAGGCTATAATATTTGTAGTTGCAGAAATCTCAAATTACTTTTGCTGTATGTCTAACTGAAAAGAAAATAGTAGCATGCAAGAAGATGTTGCCTTGTTGGAGTAAGAAGATGACTTCAATGGGAATATAGTTTTTCACCCAATTCATACCTCAAACAAATTAAGCCCAATGTGAGAAATTTGTTCAACCTTCTTAAGGAGATGCAATGGCTCATGAAAAGAAAGCTCTTTCGACAAGAACGTATTTCAGAAGGAAATATATTACAGATGGAAATTTCCTTCTTCCCATCGAAACTCTCAGAATATCTATTATCCGATGTTACTGAGATTCAACCAGTACTATTTACTCCTAGCACCAATGCTTGCATAGGACTCAGACACTTGTTGAAAAGGGAAAATCATGTCTTAGTGTTGTGTTAGATAACTTAGATGGAGGATCAAGTACACCCTTGCATCTTAGAGGATTGAGTATGTTATATGTGTACTTGAAGTGAAATACAAGTCAACAAATCACAGTGATTCACTGCTCCCCAAAAATCCAAGTCCAACAAATCAGATAAAAGGGCTCAAAACTGTAATTTTCCACAGCATTAAAAAGGTTCTAACAATCTAACATAACAATATGAGCAAAAGAGGTAGAAATTCAAGGGTGTAACAGAAACTCTCACCATATTCATCAATTGGAGCATCATAATCATAACTGGTTGTAATGAAGGGTCCACCAGCAGTGCGCTCAAAGTTAGTTCCTCCGTGGTACTGCCATTAGAGGGGAACATGAACATCAAGACCCAATGAAGAAACAAAGCCTGCGATTAAGCTTTTGGCTTCTGTGAAAACTATGGCTACTACAAAAAGACGTAGAGAAGACAGTTGCTAACCATGTAGTAATTGAAGTACGAGCCACCACTTTGCACAAAACGAGCTACTGCAAATGCCAAATCTTCAACCGGCCTCTGGTGAATAGGACCTCCAAATTCAGTGAACCTTTAAATATACAGAGCATATTAGACAAAATAATCACTACGAGCACATTGAACTTCTTAAGAAACTTAGAACAGACCAAGTTATAACTAATACTGAAAATTACCAGCCACTCCAAGCCTCGGTCCACATCATGGGTTTGCCTGGTTTGTTCGGCTTGAAATAATCGCAGTAGAAACCATTGCATGTGTTTATCTGTCATCACAAAATGAGCTTATTGCTGCATCCATTTATGCACTTTTATGTAGTATTTACGTTTTGTCTCTTGTTCTTGTTTTGTTGGGGGATTTGGCCAGGGAATATAAAAACTATAACTTATTTAAGGCCCAATATTTTTGCTACCTATCTGCATTAGGAATATACAAACTCCCACTAAAAAAAATGAAAAATGAAAACTATCTAAGGCTAGGAGAGTATCACTATCTTACCACAGGGTCTGGTGCATCATCTTCCTTGCACATCACCCATGGGACCCCAGTATTCAGTCCAACAGCCATTTTTGCAGCCCAATTTACGTATGATCGACCTGGAGCTCCATACTGCTTAACTTCTGAGCCATATTCATTCTCGATCTAACCCAAAAAGATATTAAAAAAAACATGTCAGGCTGATGACAAAGTTCATTTTTTCCCCTGGTTTCTTCTTTCCTTTTATTTGGTGAAAATGGGGGAACATAGCTAGAGTAAGTAGATGATGAGCTGAGGAGAAGATGAAGATCCATGGATTGGAACCTGAGAGAGGATAATAGGACCACCCTGTGATGCAAATAGGCGTTCACTTTTCATCATTTGAACAATCTTTTGAGTGAAGCTTTGCATTGCCCTCTGTGAATTGAAACCAATACAAGGCCTCATTAAATCACAAAAAGGAACCATACAAACTTAGCCACTTTCATTCTAATACTATTGGGTGAATAATGTGAATGTGAAATGCAAAATCTGGAGCAAAAATAGACTAATTAAGACCTTGAATGGTTCATTGTCTGTTCTGAAGCTGATTCCAGGAACATATTTCAGCCACACAGGAAAACCTCTGCATCCAACGGGCAGAGATAGCGCAGAAAATGTCAAAATGTGCCATGGAAAAAACATCAAAAAGATACCCATGAACTAACAATTCACTATTCCTAAACAAAGTGTGAATGTTTGGTTACCCAAAGTTCCATTCAGCACAAACATAAGGACCAACGCGGAGATTGACATAGAGCCCAACTTTTTCAACTGTCTTGATGAACCGCACCAAGTCATATCTATCTTCAAAATAATACTACAAAACCAAAAAATAAATATAAACAGTGGGTGAACTTCATCTAAAAGGACATGGACATGATGAAATTACAGATCGGAGAGCAATACTTTTCCAGGAGAAGGCTCGTGCCCATTCCAGAACACATATGTGTCAATAGCATCCAGCCCTCCAACTTTGGCCTTCCTTATAAGATGTTCCCACATCTGTACAAACACATTTGGACAAAAAACCATCACAATGAACAGCTAATTCGATAAATACAAAATGCACATCAACAAAATTCTAGCTGAATGAAACCCATTTCACAGAAACTAAAACCCAGCAAAACCCACTTCACCAAACTGCATTGTGAGAGAGAGAGAGAGAGTGACACACATCAGGAGTACTTCTGGGGTAGTGAATAGAGCCAGAAATTATGATTTTCCTTTGGCCATTGATGATTATACCCTTGTTATCATAAGTCACTGCAGAATGTGTCAGCTGACAACCCAGAATGAAGCTCAGAAAGAGCCGTATCAGCACCCTTGAAACTGACCTTCCTCCCATTGCCCTTCTTTCTGGAATTCTGGGTCTGCTTTAAATTCAACTCACTCACCAGTCACCACAATGAAGAAATCAGACAACAAAAATGGGTATTTGAAGAGAGAGAATGTGATGAAATGGGATAAATTTTACAGAGGACCGACCTCTACTCATTCCATAACACACAGTGTGTATGTAAGTATGTATGCATACAACAAACACTTCCCTCTTTCTCTCTACTCGCACACTCACACACACACACTCCTTTACTGATTGTTTCCACATAAATATTGTGGGCTTAAAGTTTGCGCCTTTACAATAAGAATAAGAAAAGGAAACATTACCCCTAAAAAAAGGATTTTTGACCTGAAGCAAAAAAAAAAAAATCCCAAGTGGGTCTTAAAGTAATCGGGAAAAATAGTTGTCAGCTGGGCTGAACCAGTTTGAATTTTTTGAACGTTTAAAGCTTCTCGCAGAAATCCAGATTTTGGGAGTATAGAAGTCTCTCTCTGTATCCGTCTCTCTGAATTCAAGGAGGGTGCATTTTGTATTGTTTAAAGAAACAGATTCTGGAAAAATGAATGAATATTATAAGGTAGGTTGAAGAAGAAAGGGGGTGTCGACGTGACGTGACGATTAATTTGAAGGGTTTAATTCATTTCATGGGAGTCGTTGAAATCTAAGACAAAAGGTTCGTTTAATCTAAGCATATGAATTAGTGTTAGTGAGATTTGGTGTCCAACTTCACCAGAATTTGATTGTTGAACCTGTCCATCCGGCTTTACAGGCAACGGTTTACCTTCATGGATAAATGTGATGCCATCACTTTAATTAGCAATTACCAACTTTACTGCCATTTGTCTATAATCTGATTCTGTTAGTAGTAGTACTAGTATAATATAACTGAAAAAATAATACGAAAATGATAAACATCTTGATTTAATCATCTTACATTTCTTCTAAATCACTATTAAAGTTAAATATAAGTGTATTTAAATCGTTTTAAAAGTATGTTTCATTATTTTCAGGGTTACTACAATTTATAAACAATTTAAAAATAATTACTTATTTATATTTATTTCATAAATATAAAACTATTATAAAATGTGCATTTTCTTCTATGATTGATTAAATTAGGTTATTATTATATTTTTTGACCTAGTTAATAAGTATTATATTATTATAATTGATAAATATATATAATTGTTAAAGAAAATATTAATAAAAGTTACAAAAATGTGAAATATGAACAATTCAATCTTAAATCAAGATAGTTATCATGGTCCAAAATAATAATACTGTAGAGCCTTAAATTATGCAGGTTAAAGGTTTATTTTAAGGAAAAATTGGAAAAAAATAATTCATAATTTGATGATACTAGGAAAATAATAATCCAAATTTATAACTTTTGTTATGTATAAGTTGAACTTTAAACACTATTGGTTTTAGTATCGACCACCAAACAAAGCACGTCAGAAAAGACATGCGGTGGTGGCAACATTACCAGTGGAATTTTTTGCAGCTCAACAAAAAGCTAAAAGCGTGCTCCACGTGTAATATCGTCATCATCACGTCATTTTTCTAACGAGCTCAACACAATAGTAGACACCACAACTAATAGGGGTCAAATAGAAATTGGATTACATATCTAGGAGCATGAAATATTATGGTCCAAATCAGCCCTAAAGGCAGAAAGTCTAATAGAAAAGCCTCAACCCATTAAAACGCCCAAACACAATACAAAAAGCCTCAAACCTAATTAATGACAATCCTTTATGATCCAAGGACCATAATCTAAGAGTTGGGGTCGAATTTCAGCTCTACTTTAATTTATTTATGTACATTATAAGCTACAGATTGTTTACTAATAAAATTTTTGGTTAATGAAACTTTTAAGTCGATATTCAAAAGTAAAAAATTGGATTTGGTCCATTTGTGTCCAAATTGACCAATCCAAGTTTGAGGTTTCCTTTTTCTTTCTTCTAATAAAAGGTAAGAAATAATAATTGTTAGGTTTTATTGATTTGAAAAACGGGTGGTTTCCGATTTGGGTCGGGTTGGACATGCTGATTTAAATTGATTTTCGGATTTAGTTAATTTTCACTTTTTAGTCGAAAAACTGTGTTCAAAACCCAAAATTTTCGGGTGGTTTGGAGTCGAGTCTGCTTCTACTAGATCTAAGTGTATCCAACTTTTAATATATTACTTAGATATATATTAGTTGTTAAATCTGTACGTTGTTCTTGGCAATGATAAAATATTTGCATTTAAAAGCGTAATTTGTATGAACATATTTAAAATAATTGTATGTCTAGTTTTCTATTATGTTTCAAAAATACAAAGACTTCATCTATAATATGTACAATATCTCATTTTAATATGAATATGGATATTTCTTAGTTCAACTATAGGTCCATAGCTCTGAAAAAATAGTAGGAACTACCAAAGGTTAATTTTCGTAATATAAAAACTAATAAAATTAAATAACAAATCCTAACCTTTTTTTTTATATATATATGGACTTGAAAATTTCTCTAAGTTAATTTTTTGTTGACATACAAAAATAAATTAAGTAGAGATTATTATTCTATAATTGTCAAAAGTTGAGATTATTAAAACACAATTTTCCATAATTATATGATAAATGTAGGTTGTGATAACTGAACATCCAAAAACTGCATTTATGAACATATAGAATTGCATACGTTTTCGTGTTTTTTTTAATTACAGAGAATCTGCTTCCATATTAGATCTCAACTTTATGATTATGAACTTCATTTGTACAATGATATTTATTAAGCTAAATTACGAAGTTATTATTCCTAAATAAAGTGTCTCACACACCATGTTACTCCCATTTTTCCTTATATTACTTTCAATTTGCATCAATTTTTCTATATTTGTCGAAAATTTAGTACATGTATATAAGTATTTTGATTTTTAAAAACAATGAGCTAAAACGCGCATCGTATCAAAATGCAAATATCTTAGGAGAATTCAACAAAATTATTATCTTTAAATCTTTTTTTAAATCTCCCCTTAAAACAGTTTATAAGAGAGATAAGAGCATGTACAATGGCATTCCATTATTTGAATTTTCGGCGTGGGCTCATCCTAACACATCATCTTATTTTTAAAATTTTTGGAACTCATTTCTTAGTTCCCTACAATAGATAGAATTACAACTTGGAACTTTAAATAAATATTTTCCATTATCCTAATTTACCCCACACAAAAATATTTTTGAAGTAAAATAAAAAAGAAAAAAATAATTTTTCAACCAATAAAAAGTAAGGAAAGATGAAAGATGCGGATTTCATTCCGAAATATAATGGTTTACAGTTCCGGAATGAGTTTCAAAATTGTGAAACTTACAAAGATTATTGTTGCCAAGAAATGAAATGAAATGTTGGTGGAGTCATTGGAATAAGTTCCAACTATTACAGATGCTTCAATAAGACTCACAACTAGATCTATACATTTCTTTTCTAAACTTGTTTGTCTTTAATTACTTATTAAGACATGTCCGTTAGAATACTGCTGCGTATCATGGATCTCCAGTCTATCCTTACTATTCCATTAATTATTTCCACTTATTTTATATATAGTACTTGCATGGAATTATGGAATTATCTATTCATATGTGCTCCACAGGATTCCTTGATACAAAAGGGTGGTGATCGAGAGTTAATTATCAGTGCATATAGACAATGAAGATTCCTTCCTCTTGAAGTAAAACATATATATTATCAAGTACTGGAATAATATTTATTATTATCTCTGACTATCCATTATTTTGCTTTAGCTTAGAGGTAGTACGTACTATAATTATAAGCACAGCTCAGTACTCCTCTAATATGTTTGTTGAATAATCATAATATGTTCTTCCTTTGTCTTTACTTCTGTCTATTTTGTTTTATTAATATATATATTATATTAATATTTAGATTCATGCCTTATACGAGATAATAATAAAATTCATATTATGAAAAATATATATAAAAATATATATAGATTATTATAGAATAAATTGCATTCATATTTTCTAATAATTTTTAAAAACGACAAAGATTTAATTATTTATAATATTTTTCAATATTTCAAAAATACAAAGATTTAATTTATAATATATTTGATGTAGTTAAAATAGTTTATTAATGCCTCGCAATTTATGATGTAAGTATTTTAATTATATATTGATGTATATCATTTTATATAGTTTTTCTTGGTTGCTGCGGTGTGGTAATGGTGCGGTGTGGTGGAATTTGAAAAAAAAAGTGTGGTGAGTTGTTGTGAGAGTTATGGTAGGTCGGGTAGGTGAGCAGAATGTGAAAACTGAAAAGCAGGGGAGAAAAGTGAGGAGAGAGAAAAGTGAAAAAATATATTGGTAATGATTGTGGTGAGGGTGGAAGTGTGGTAGAAATTAAAGAGTGTGGTGCAGTGTGATATCGCACCGTAATCTACCGCATAAAAGAATTGAGTCTTAGTAAATATTTTCACTTACTAACAACCATTTTAAATTGAAGAACATTTTCTTTTTAATTATATTATTATATTTTTATAATTAGCTAATAGTATTATTTATTTAATTGTTGTTGATAGTAACTCACATTAATATAACAATTAATGTAGTGACTTTTCTTTAATAAAAAAAGGGTAAACATCACCAATTATAGTATTTTAAAAATACACTCATTGAAACTCATATATTATGATCCTCACCTTTAATTTGTAACAAGAAATATATATATATATATATATATATATATATATATATATATCATGTGTTAATTAGGTTGTTGTAATGGTAATGAGCTAAAATTGTTCATGAAGATTTTGAGTTCAATCCTCTTAAGGTATTATTTTGTTAATTTTTCATTTTTTTCCTCTAATTTTCAAATTTTCCATTCTATTATAATATAAAGACTTAAGGTTAATCAAGTCGAATTTGATCATCCTTAAATTTGAAAGATGGCCTCATTTCTAGTTAAATTTGATATTGTTGGAATATAATATAGTGTAAATACATATCATTTATTAGATGCCTGGTGTTTATTTGCATATTTGACAAAGACAATGATATACATCTTACTTCAATATGGTTAATAATTATTTTGAATAGTCTATATTTCACATTTTTGGAACTTTTAATAATATTTTTTCTAATAATTATATATATTTATCAACTATAAGAGTATAATACTTATTAACAAGATCAGAAAATATAAATAATAGCCTAATTTTATCAATCATATTAGAAAATACATAGTTTATGCATAGTTTTTTATAAAAAAATACTAATAAATAATTATTTTTATATTGTTTATAAGTTATAATAACCCTCAAAGTAATGAAACATAACTTTATAATGATTTAAATATACTTACATCTAATTATATAAGTAATTTAGATGAAATAGACCATCTTGCAGCAAAATATTTATCATTTTCGATTTGACAAATGTCCAACTAACTTTAAGATATTAAATAAATAATTAACATATAATCATGTTCAATTAATATTAATTTAAATTTTCTATAGAAAAATATTAGTTTAATTAATAAAGGTTGGTAACTTGGATATACCCTCATCTTCTAATTAGCTTCTATGCGTTGAAATCTTGGTGAAAATTAAACAAAAAACAATTCACAAAAGATTAAGGCCCTCTTTGGTGAATAGCCTATTCAATCAACAATTTATTGCAAAAGTTAACTTATCAGAGTGTCAAATAGGTTGTTTTGGTGTTTGGCAAACAATCTACTTTGTTGGCTATTTGATCCCAACAAGCCAATGTTTTTCAATACTTTACCATATCATACCATACCACACTTTACCACAATCATTATAAATATATCTTATCACTTTTCCTCTCATCACTTTTCTCATCTACTTTTCATATTCTCTCTCTTTATCTACCACATCAATCACACTTTCCACAAATTTTACCATACCACTCGATACCTTACCGCACTTTCTACAATTGTACTGTACCACACCATTTCCACATCATACAAATTGCATAAAAGAATAGACCCTAAAAATGACCCTTTAATCCGAAAGTTGTCTAAATTTACATATATGTCATCATAAAAGTATTATTTATAGAAGGTCATAAATGAAATTTCATGTTTTCAACAAATACTTTTTTAGAAACAACTAATTTACTATACAATACTTTTTCAAACCATCAATCCAAAATAATAATCGAAACAGCCAGTGCAAACAGTTAACAACTAACAGTCAACCGTTATTTACCAAACAAGATTTAAAATTATGAGGTTGATAGGCTATCGTTTATCGTTAAAATGTGATACGGAATCCTTATTTACAACTTGTAAAATTTGTTGATGGTTGATGTCAAGTCACATTGGAGAAGGGGGATAGGACGCCGTTAAGAGGAAGGAAGAAGGGGGAGACAGCGTGACTGCGTCGTCTCCGTGTGTCACTGATGAGATTTGGGCCTTCGAGAAAGTCATTTGTTAAAAAGGAAGAGTATGTCCGTCCTGTTTACGCCGGTGGGCTCAACAAATTTAACTCCGTTTTACGGCCTGCCCCTGCATCTGCATGGTTATTGTTGCTTTTCCATGTGATTTCTCACTCATCTCCTCATCCTCGATCTTCCTGCTTGCACTATCGTGTCATTCAGTCATTCTTTATTATTTTCAGCATATCAATGATTTCATTAAATCCATTTGATTGTGAGGGTAGAACATTGTTTAGACCATTAAATTTGGAGGGACATGTTAAATATAAGCCAAGTGTATTTTAGTTGGATGAATACAGGCCGAGTGCATTTTAATTTGGATTCAGGAAAATATTTTTCGGGTGTATTTTGGTATTAGGTCGGTTCGGGTTGGGTTTTTGGGTTGCGACCATGCATGACTTTTTCTTTTTTTCCTAAAAAATAAACTATCTATAGATACTCAAATTTGTTGATAAATATATACTAATATATCATATATTTTCATGATGATAAATTAAAAAAATATTCAGACTTTATTTAAAGGAATAACATAGAATTGAATTGCATTTATAGTATGGCGGTCAATAAGTACAATATAAAATAATTGCTGCTTATGGATTTTAATTTTAGTTTTGGACATTTCATTTAGAACATCCGATGATAATATTTCAAATCCTAAGCAAAAATGTCACATATTCATTAATCCAAACATCATTGGCAAGACCTGTGTATAACGGTGTTGCCGGTAACTCCACCGTTCTTTTGTGCGTTTAATTTGTGTTGCGGTAGATTATGATAGGTTGTGGTGGAAATAGTAAAAAGATAATGGTAATTTGTGATATATTGCGGTAAGTTGCGGTAATTTACATTGCGATTAGTTGCGTTAATGCACAAAAGAACGGTGTCTACTCGCCGGTTGTTAGAGTTTGAATAATCTCATCGAGCAATCTCCACCTATAATACCGTTACATATATACCTCTCCATAATATCTCCGAATCCCATGAGACAAGCAGAACTATTTGCCCTTCATCACTCAATACATTTTTGTCATATTCTTCGTCATTATTATCAAGAATAAGATTGATAAACAAGAGAATATATTATAACATCTCTATATGGTATACTAGTAGTTAGACCCATGCGCTGCATGGACGCAAGTAAACCATACGTACTTGTTGAAAATATTGTTGAAGTTATATTTAAAAGAATAACGAAAAAAACAATAATGAAAAATAAAAAGAATAGTTTCCTTATTTAAAAGAATTAAAAAATAAAAGAATAGTCCATATGAAAAAAAAGGAAAAGAAAAAAGTTATCAATGCAAATACACACATTAATAATATATAATTTAAAAAAAATTAAATAAAATCAATTATAAATTTTCCAAAATGCCCTCATTAGAATCCACATATTTCGATCCTCACCCTTTGTACCCAGAAATATATATATATATATATATATATATATATATATAGGATAATTGGATAATTGGATTCTAATAATCCTACTTTGGCCAATTGGACAATGGTGGACCGTACTTTCACTTAATTTGTATTCTGGTGGACCAAAAAAAAATAAAATTGGATTTAAGTGGGGCCTTGATTGAGTGGCTCGATGATTTTTGGTGACGCATGAGTTTGACCGGTTTGACTTTTATTTTTTTGCCATGTCACACATAAAACACATTCCCAAATATTTTTCTTTATTTTTTAGTCTAATTGGAATAAAATTTACCATCCCTTTTTTCCCACTTTCTCTCTCTTCTTTTCTCCCTTTCCAGTTCTCCTCTCTCTCTCTCTCTCTCTCTGTTAAAAATACAGAGCAAACCCACTCCTCAAACTTTTCAATCTCCTCCGTGCACGTTACATGCTGAGACCCCACCTCCAGCATCGGCGCTTTCCCCCCTCCAACTGTGGACGACATGACAAACCCTTTGTACATCATGCCCGCCCACCACCCGGAGGATCCCTCGGAATCCTCCGACCCAAAGTCCATGCTGCTGTTGGGCTCACCCCCGGAGACACCCCCGTGCTCACGTCTATGCTGAACTTCCCCCCTCTCCTTCCGGCACTGTCGACTGTGCCAGGGTTATCCCTTCTGGACCCATCACACTCGCTGGCCCTGACTCGTGGAATACCTCGAATTTGTACCCGACCCGATTAGGCCCGTCTGACCATGCCTCCAGGCGACCCCATGGCACCCACGGGTTGGAACGCCCGACTCGACCCGACCCGTTGTATGACACGAATGGGGCCACCATGGAAGCAGCTGCTACTGGGGAGCCTGAGAGATCGTGGATTGTTACCCACCATCCTTTGCGTTCCTTCTTCGACTGGTTAATGTGGTGCTGATAGTACGCTCCCTGCAGCTGATTTTGTCGGATTTGAACGAGGAGCTTGATGAAGAATCGCAGGAGTAGTTGCTGACATTGCTCTTGTACCCGAACTTGCAGCTGAAAACGGGCTGTTTGATGCTCCCTTGGACTTGGAAAACTTGGGGGCTACACTCAGGCTCCGAATCGAACTCGAACCCGAATCTCGGATCCAGGTTGGCCTTCACAGTCAAGTAAACCTCCGGATTACTATTGCTTTTTCACTCCTCAAACTTTTCAATCTCACCAATGGCTTGAGGAGTGGGTTTGCTCTGTTTTTTTAACAGAGAGAGAGAGAGGGGAGAACTGGAAAGGGAGAAAAGAAGAGAGAGAATGGGAAAAAAGGGGTGGAAAATTTTATTCCAAGTTGGACTAAAAAAAATAAAAATAAAATATTTGGAAATGTGTTTTATGTGTGACATGGCAAAAAAAATAAAAGTCAAACCGATCAAACTCATGCCCAACATGCCATGTCAGCAAACCACCGAGTCACCGCCACTCAACTCGCCGGCGTCCCACTCAAATCCAATTTTATTTATTTTTTGGTCCACCAGAATACAAAGTAAAAATACGGTCCACCATTGTCCAATTGGCCAAAGTAGAGATTATTAGAATCCAATTATCCTATATATATATATATATATGATATATGATATATGATGGTATATGGTATGGTATGGTATGGTTGGGCAGAAAACTACTATATATTCTTAGGAGAGAAAAAGTGCAACACTATAAAACATAATAGCAAATGAAAATGAAAAAGGTACAAAAACATTATTTTTATAGCTAATTACCGCCTACGAGCTAATGGTCGGGTTGTTTCGAGTAGGGGTGAGTGAGACAAGGATCCCGATAACTTTTAAAGGTGTGTCTGACTCTCAGTTATGGCAGCGAGGAAACTTTTGCTCCCAATTCCAATCTCACTTAGCAAACTTGTATTCCCACTCTCAAACTGACTAGGACCATAGATTTTTTAGTCTTGGCATCTTAATCTTTTTCCACCAATTATTCTTCCATAAACAACTAGCACAAACACATAAATTTTCTCAAATTTCACAAATGTCAACAACGATTTTAGGTTTACTTACACCAATTGCACTTGTAATATGTACCCTATGTTTACCAAATTAAAGTTACACAATGTTTAATATATATTGGTCTCCCCTCTCTCCCCTCCCTCCTCCTGCCCCCCCCCCCCCAAAAAAATACAAGTCCAAAAGAGTACTAAATAAATTAAAACTAAAGAATGAACACAAATTAAAATTACACAAGTCGATTTTTTTTTTACTTCCATAATATATGACAATGTGTTAGACACAAAATAATGCCTCTACAGGTCTTACCCCAAAAAGAGTTCATAGGGGTGTTTAGAGCCAAGCTCTAGCAGATTTTGAGTACGGGGATCCTAGCAGATTTTACATGGGGATACTGGCGGATTTTACATGGGAATCCGAGCGGATTTTGCTACGAGAACCCTAGCAGATTTTTGATGACTCTCTAGTCAAGTCAAATCAACTGTCGGTCAAATATGTCAATTGAAGCAAGTGATTTTGAATCAAAGTGACTTCTTGATCAAACTGGTCAAATGAATCCTAGGAGATTTTTTTTTGGGAGTTCCGGATTTTGTTAGGAAGTCCTAGCAAATTTTGATTTAGATTAAAGGGAATCCAAGCAAATTTTTACTATGTGTCACGGGGTGACTTTAATTTGTACAACGCCCGTGCGGCGCTAGCAAACTTTAACCCGATTTTATATTGGAAGTTTGCTAGTAAGCCTTTCACAAGCTTAACTTAGACTATAAGAGACTAAGAAGGCTTTGAAGAATAAGAAGAGAGATAAGAGTGTGTTTGGGAGAATGCTCTTGAGTATTGCTTCCAATTGGTGGATGGTTACAAATGAGACCCCAAGGGGGTATTTATACACTTCCACCTCCTCAATGGACGGTGGAGATTGATTTGATCTAACGGTCCATATTGTGCCTCTAGAACCATCTATACAAGTATCTAATAATCTATACATGTGTAGAATACTCTAGAATATTCTAGGACATTCATGAGTAGTCTAGAGAACTCTAGGGAATTCTAGAATAGTCTAGAGAACTCTAGAGACTTCAAGAAAGTTACGGAATATTTCGGATATTTCTAGAATATTCCGGGACATTCCGGATGATTCCGGAAAATTCCGTGACATTCTCCCCCACCTAATCCGGCGACGTCCTCGTTGCCTTCAAGTCCTCATATGCTTGGATCTGCTTCTTGAATTGCCATAAGTTTTGGATAGGCTCCCAGCTTGATTCGCTATTAGGAAGACCCTTCCACTTGACAAGTAACTCCACCTCGGAGGTAGACCTGGTTGGCGCACCACTCGGTTGGCAAGAATCGTCTCTGCTTGCTTATCATGTTGGACCTTGATACCCATTGGTGCCCGTTGAGATATGCCTCTACTTGGGTCATCTTGGTCTCCGTGGTAAGGTTTAAGTAAGCTTACATGGAAGACAGGATGGTACTTGATCCTGGGAGGCAACTCCACCTTATAAGCCCGTGCTCGACCTTTTGATAATGGGAAACGGTCCTTCAGATCTTCAAGTAGGCCCCAATGTCGCCTTCTAACCTCGCGTGGTTGTAGAGCTTAACAAGCACGAGGTCACCAACTTGAAATTCCTCGCGCCTCTTCTTATCAGCCCATTTCTTCATCTTCTCGGAAGCCTTTTCCAAGTAAACTCGCGCCACCCCAAGTTGGTCATTCCAATGCTTGGCAAACTGAAATGCGGGTGGGCTTGGACCTTTATAGCCCGTAGCAATAGTGTTTGGTGTCAACGGTTGTTGTCCTGTGACAATCTCGAATGGACTTTGGCCCGTGGACTCGCTCTTCTGCAAGTTGTAGGAGAATTGGGTTACGTCAAGCAACTTTGCCCAATCCCTTTGGTTGGCACTCACGAAATGCCGAAGGTACAACTCCAAAAGTGCGTTCACCCTCTCGGTTTGTCCATCACTTTGAGGATGGAAGCTGGTGGAGAAGTTAAGCTCGGAACCCATGAGCTTGAACAACTCCGTCCAAAAACGTCCCGTAAAGCGAGTGTCTCGATCACTCACGATCGAGTGAGGCAAGCCCCAATACTTCACAACATGCTTGAAAAAGAGTTGGGCAGCTTGCTCAGCAGTGCATTCCTTGGGGGCAGGAATAAAGGTGGCATACTTCGAGTATCGGTCCACCACCACAAGGATCCAATTATATCCTTCACTCGTGGGTAACCCCACGATGAAGTCCATGGAAATGCTTTCCCACGGTCTCTCAGGAATGGGAAGTGGATGGAGGAGTCCCGCAGGTACCCCTTGCTCAAGCTTGTCTTGTTGGCATACAAGACAAGTTCTGACATATGCCTCTACATCATTCTTCAACTGAGGCCAATAGTAGAAATCGCCTACCAATGCTAGTGTTCGGTGCATACCTGGATGCCCGGCCCACTTGCTGTCGTGACATTCCTTTAAGACTTCCCTTCTGAGGCCACCATATGAAGGAACATAGACTCGCCTGCCCTTAGTGAGAATCAACCCATCTTCAACCCAGAATCTCCTTGTCTTGCCATCCTTGATTAGGTTGGAGATGGTCTTCGCAAAGGAATCATGCTCCAATCCTTCCTTGATTCGATCACGTAGGTTGCTTTGAGGTTGGCTAATGTCGGCAAGCTCTCCTTTGCGACTTAGAGCATCCGCTACCAAGTTAGCACGACCCGGCTTATACTCCATTGTATAATCAAACTCCGCTAAGAAGTCTTGCCATCGAGCTTGCTTGGGAGTTAGTTTCTTTTGGGTTTGGAAGTAGCTTGTTGCAATGTTGTCTGTCTTGATAACGAACTTACTCCCGAGCAAGTAATGTCTCCAAGTTCGAAGGCAATGCACCACTGCGGTCATCTCCTTCTCCTGTACCGTATACCGCCTTTCGGTGTCATTGAGCTTCCGACTCTCGTAGGCGATGGGATGACCCTCTTGCATTAGTATTCCGCCAATGGCGAAGTCGGAAGCATCGGTGTGTAACTCGAATGGCTTGCCAAGATCGGGAAGTGCTAGAACAGGTTCTTCCGTGACAGCCTTCTTCAAAATTTCAAAGGCTTGCTGACATTCTTCGCTCCAAGCCCATCCTCTTCCCTTCTTGAGCAAGTCGGTGAGAGGAGCGGCAATAGCGGAATATCCCTTGATGAAACGCCGGTAATAATTCACCAAGCCAAGGAATGATCTTAGCTCAGTGACCTTGGTTGGTGGCTCCCAATCAAGGATCGCTTTGATCTTGCCCGGATCCATGCGTAGCTTGCCTTTTCCCACAATATGGCCCAAGAATGGTACTTCTTCTTGGGCAAAGGAACACTTCTCCTTCTTCACATAGAGCTCATTCTCCCGAAGTGTCTTGAACACTTGCCTCAAATGCCCCACATGATCTTCCATAGTCTTGCTATATATGACAATGTCATCGAGATAAACCACCACAAAGTGATTAAGGAATGGAGTAAGTACCTTGTTCATGAGGGTACAAAATGTGGCTGGGGCATTTGTGAGCCCAAACGGCATGACTAGGAACTCATAGGATCCATAGCGGGTCACGCATGCCGTCTTCGCCTCGTCTCCTTCGGCTATGCGAACCTGGTAGTACCCACTCCTTAAATCAAGTTTGGTGAAATACCTTGCTCCTCCAAGTTGATCGAACAAATCATCAATACGAGGAATGGGGTACTTATTCTTGATGGTTACCTTGTTTAGTGCCCTATAATCGATGCATAGCCGAAGTGACCCATCGTGCTTCTTTTGGAATAGGACCGGCGCACCATAAGGAGACTTTGAAGGGCGGATGTACCTGGCATCCAACAATTCCTTGAGTTGTCTCCTTAGTTCCTCCAACTCTGGTGGTGCCATTCGGTAGGAGCAACGCGGTGGTTTGGCCTCGCTCCAACTCGATCTCGTGATCTATTTCCCTTCTTGGGGGAAGTTTCTTGGGCAACTCTGCGGGCATGATGTCCTTGAACTCGTCAAGTATCTCTTGGATGGCCTTGGGTACTTGAGCTTCCTTTTTGTTACCCTCTTCCATCTTAAGAGTGGCTAAATAGGTAGGCTCCTTCGTCACTCCCTTAGAAAGTTGAAGGGCGGATAACATCCTTCCCTCATCAATGTCCGTCCTTACCGGGACGACACACGGTTGTTTTTCCTCCATGATGCACATAATGTTGGTGAAGGGGATGGGGAAGGCCTTCGCCTTGACAAAGAAATCAATTCCCAAGTAGAACTTCTTGTCATCTAAGGGAGCGACTGATATCGGCCTTACCTTCCCATTGCCCAATGTGAATGGGTGTGTCCTTGGCAACTCCATATATCGGGAGTTTTTCAGATTTACTCCCTTGACAAAACCCTTGATTTTGGTGTAGGAGGCCCACCTCATCAGCAAGCTCCTGGCCATATAGACTGATCCGCACTGTGTCCAACAATGCTTGGAGGGCTTGCCGTTGATGTGTGTCTCTCACGCATGCGCCCATGGGATCCTTCCTCGACCTTAGCTTGACGGCTTAAGGAATTTTAGAGAAGATATCTTCTTCTCCCTTTCCTTCGTTTCTTCTTCCCTTACGAGGGAGGCAATCTTTCCCCTCATAGGACAGTCGGCGATGTGGCCCATTGCATAAGAAGCATGAGTACCTCCTGAGCGTCATCCCTTTGCCTTTACCCTTGTCCTTGTCGTGGCTTTTGAAGGGTCGATCCTTCTGGGAGACTTGTCTCGATCTCCCCACCTTTCCATTGTTACTTGGCCTCGTACTTGGTCCCTCGAGAACTCTCGCCACGTCGGGCGAGTGTCGCAGCGGCAATTCTTGAATTGATATCATTTACCCCTTGTCGCCTCCATCTTAGCCCACGGTTGTAATCCTTCAAGGAACATAAACAACTTGTCCTTGGCACTCGTGTCGTGATCTCCAAAGCATGAGTTCTTGGAACTCCTCGACGTATTCCCGAATACGCCCATCCTTGTGTTGGAGATGTCGGCCTAGCGCGAGCTTCAAATTCGCATCCTCTGGATAGAATTGCCTCTTAAGCTCCTCTTAAGTTGATCCCAAGTAGTGATGGGATCGGATGTGCCTGGTGGCATCTTCACACCGCGCCGCCACCATATCAAGGCAACATCTTTGAAGTAGCGGAAGCGGTGTTTACCTTCTTCCTTTCGTCAATATGTCATTGGACTCAAAGTATGACTCCACATTCCAAATGAAGTCATCAATCTCTCGTGCATTCCTCGACCCTTGTAGAAGGGAGGAGGAGGAGTGCTATCCTTCTTGAGACGGAAATCTCCCGAGCGCTCCACCATTAACCAACAGGCCACGCAGTCTTCAATTGCAACTCGAGTTCTTCCACCTTGTTGGAAAGAGACTCGATTGTTGACTTGCAATCACCACTCCTTCCTAAGGGCTTTGTTGGAATCCTTCAACTCCTTTGAGAGCATCATCCCCATGAACAAGCTCCGCTGAGAGAATCAAAGGCGCTTTGCATCATCCGGAATTCCTTCATCTCATCCTTGGCGAATTCCTCCGTGTCTTCGGCCTTTCCCATTAAGGCCTCGACTTCCTTCACTAGGTTGGACATGGTGTCCTCCACCTCGGCCACCCTTTCATCAAGAGTGACATGTCCCGGGTTCTCCATGCTCTCCTTGTTCCCTTTGCCCTTCTTGGAGCCTTGCTCGGCCACACTCGACATGACTTCTCCGCACGAATTTCTTAAAACCGAGGCTCGATACCAAATGTCACGGGGTGACTTTAATTTGTAACGCTTGCATAGTGCTAGCAAACTTTAACCCGATTTTATATTGGAAGTTTGCTAGTAAGCCTTTCACAAGCTTAACTTAGACTATAAGAGACTAAGAAAGCTTTGAAGAATAAGAAGAGAGATAAGAGTGTGTTTGGGAGAATGCTCTTGAGTATTGCTTCCAATTGGTGGATGGTTACAAATGAGACCCCAAGGGGGTATTTATACACTTCCACCTCCTCAATGGACGGTGGAGATTGATTTGATCTAACGGTCCATATTGTGCCTCTAGAACCATCTATACAAGTATCCAATAATCTATACATGTGTAGAATACTCTAGAATATTCTAGGACATTCATGAGTAGTCTAGGGAATTCTAGGGAATTCTAGGGAATTCTAGAATAGTCTAGAGAACTCTAGAGACTTCAAGAAAGTTACGGAATATTCCGGATATTTCTAGAATATTCCGGGACATTCCGGATGATTCCGGAAAATTCCGTGACATATGGCAATCCTAACATATTTTGTTAAGTGAACCTTAGCAGACTTTGGTCTAGGCCCAAAATTGAAGCTTTAGTGGACTTATGTTGATCCAACCAAAGTTGTGGACTTATGGGGTTATGGCCCACTAAGGTCTAGCTGATTTTTGTTGATTCAAGCCGTAGCTCTAGCGTGTTTCTGGTTGATCGAAGCCAAAGTTGTAGTGGATTTCTATTTGATCCAAGCCAAAGCTTTAACGGATTTGGGGTCCCTGCCAAGCGAAGGCCAGTGAGCCCTCATGGAATTTTGGCCCAAGGATTGACGAATCTTAGCAGATTTCCACATCACCAGCAAAATTTTGTACTAGCCCTCAATAGCAAGTCTTGGCGGCTTTTTTGGTGGTCAAGTCAAAAAAATTGCCCATTGTAACTATAAAATAAATGCAAGTCAAGTCACATAACTGCTCATGTTGACTACAGGTCCTAATGAATTTAGAGTGGGAGGGCCTTGTGGATTTTGTCTCGGGTCAAGTCAAACAGTCAACTGCAAGTCAAACAACTACTCTAGTCAAAAGATTGTTTGTTTCCACTTGGGAACCTAGCGGGGAAGCTATTTACAATTAAGGAGAAGATGCGACACCATTTGTTGGGAGTCATGCAAAAAAAAAATTAAAAATTAAAAAATTACCCCATGACAACTACTTGATAGTAACAAGTCCTAGCAGATTCTACCTAAGTCCTAGCGGATTTTGATCGAGCCCATGGGCCAAGTCAACAACCACCAGTCAATAGCCGCTACTCTAAGTTAACAACCGCTCCATGCCACTCAAGGATCTTAGCGGATTCCTAGACTCCCACACCCAAACAACCAATGGATTCATGCATATTATAAAAGGGTTGTTATGCTTCATTTTGAGGGACAATTTTCCCTTAGTATACTTTCCGCCTACTGAATAAACAAAAGCTCAAAAATATATATTTTTTTCACTTGAAATCCTAACAGATTCATGATTTCGGGATCCTAGCGAATTTAGTTCTTGTATTGGGAGCACGACATTACATTAGCGCAACATGGGTTCTAGTGGATTTTCAACTCTGGTTGCTGGCGGAGTCCTGGCGAATTCGATTTGAACACACACCTTCGACATACACAACTACCTTGAGAAGCTTTAGCAAATTTTGGGAAGCCACCGCAACCAGACTACTAGTTCGTGTTCCGTTTGGTAACTTCATTTTTGTGTTTTTCCCCATTTGTAAAAATGTAGCCTATCGCGCTATGCCCGACGTAATGCCTTATTTTGCTTTGAATTATCATACTTTTTTTATTTGCTCGTGTGCATTGTTAATCTAAATCATGACAACTTTGTATTTTTTAAAAGCTTTTTTTTAAAAAAAATTTGTAAAACCAACCTAGTAAAGTTCGCTTCGGCGGGAAATGTAAGGGAACCCCCTTACATTTATATGTTTACCCTCGATCTCGACTTTGGTTCAAAGATCGTGGAGTTATTTTTCTTTGTTTTGTTAGTTTTTTGCACAAACTAATTGGCGACTCCGTACAAAATTTTTATTTTATGCAAGTTGACATCTTTGATATGATTAACTTCCGTCCTTGAAATTTAGATAGCTTTGGTTAAGATGACATACTAATCGAGTGCATCGCCCAAGAATCCTCACGGATTCTTAGTCAGTGGGTTTGGTTAGGTAGTCATTTTGGTCATTAAATGGTCATGAGGAGTTCGATAACAAGCCAACCACGTGCTACGGGTTGGGAATCCTAGCAGATTCTTGGTCAATAGTCATGGTTAGGATCCGCTAGGGTTCTTTGACCCCCAAAGTTCAATTCATTTGTGGACGGGTAAAGTTGTCAAAATTTTGGGGACAATGTTCCATCGTATTTTAAATGTTGATTACATGAAATATGAGATTTTTAGAAGAATACTTATGTTTGTGTATGTAACAATTGGAAGTGCACCCTAGAAAAAATAAGTTGTCTCACGTCGATCTCAAGCCTATGATGGGACTCCACCAAGGGCTTATTTAGAAAGTGAGTAAGACTTGAAAAGTCAAGTTTTTTTTATTTTTTTAAAAAGTTGTCACATTTTTTTCTTTAGGCATCTTGCATATACGGGTTTACCCCTTATTGGCCCACAAGCACTATTTAGGCCAATTAACCCTATTTGAACCACTTTGGGAGAATAAAAATCATTCAACTTGGTGAGTCTACTTAGACCTTCACTATGCATGAAGTTGTTTTTCCCACTCGTGCACCACTCCTTGGCCTTTACTGCGAAGGGAATAACCCCGACATTCTAATCTTTCCATGCACCCCATGGAAGATGAAGTGTTCGGGACACGGGATAGAGGCTATGTTATCTCGCCGCCTTGAACTTTTAACTTAGATTCTTGGTTTACATTGGAACGCGCATTGTACGCTAGTGTGCTTAAACCCGGACCAAATGTGCCTTAATGCTTAGACAAAAAAAAATGCAAGTTTACTTTTCCAAGGTCAATCTAGGATGGTCTGTTTTGGTCCATACATGATACTTAGGCTCTAGAGCCCTAGCGGATTTCTGGATGGATAGGTTTTGTATAGCCCAAACCAACTTCCTAGTTTGGCCCAGAATGTCTGATTAGGCCTCATAGATGGCCTGAGCCCATGGATTTCGCTAGGACCCTTGGTGAGCTTGACCCTATGATTACTAAACATGTTATCCAATTAAGGTTAGCATGTGAATGATGCATGGGTCAGAGAGTCTAGAGGGTTTTATTTGGTCTATTCAGGTGGTTCGGGTCCTAGAAATTCTAACGGGTTTCTAGGTGGGCTTGACCTTGTATGGCCTTAATTGACCCTTTTTTTAAAGTCTAGTCATCATCGAGGACTTGTTTAACCCTCATATGGGGCCTGAGTCTGAAGAATTCGCTATTTAACTCGATGTGTTAACATCTAATTAAATAGGTCCTTTGGGCTAACATATGCATTTTTGCGTAAAGGATTTATTCAAGTCTTGCATCTGGCCTAGAGATATGTTCGCTCGGTTGTTTAGTGTTTTAATGAGTTTCTTCATCTTACGTCTACATTGTTAGGAAGTCCACGGCATGCATTGAGTCTCATTGGTTGGCCTTGAGTTGAGCTGGAAGCCCCTCCACTTTCCAGGCAGGATAGGTTGGTTTCAGTTATATCAGAGAAACGAGACATGTTGTTTGGAAGCTTTCGACATACCATACAATAGTACCGACAGTCACATTTTAGAGTCATCCAATTTGACAGACGAAGAAGCCGAGGATTTTTAGATCAACCCATCAGACAACATGTTAAACCAACACAGTGAGGACAGTGTCAGACATGCTACACCTCCTCCTCCCCCACCACCTTCCCCTACTAAAAAGGAACAACTCACCAACATAATCTTCAACATTCAAGTTACCATGAACGCTAGTTGGAGGCGCAGAATCAAAGAATTGATGTTGTGTTGTGTACACGCCATGGAAGAGGCAAAGTATTCCACCGATAAGCCTAGTGCCACGGGCGAGCATGAGTGTAATAGTCTTACCTTAATCAGTCTTAGTTATGTGTATTAACGGGTTTAAGTAACTAAAAGCACGCATTTCAATCTAATTAACCATTTGAGAGCTGTGTTATAGGGTGAATCCTCTCACCCCTCTTGAGCTTCTCCCTCTACTATTAGAGTCAAGAGTGAGTATGGAGGCAAGTGAAAGAGCTAAGAAAGTATTAAGATTTTTGCTGAGGAAAGGTGAGAAAGTATGTGCGGACTGCAAAATATTTTCAGAAGCCTAAATGCAACCAAATATGAAAAATTGATCAACTTGAAAAGACTGTCCCATTTTTCAATTATTTTCCCATCAACCAAACACTTTCAAATACATTTCTATTTAACTACTAGTCAATCGACCTGTCCCTTAAACGCACCCGACCTGTAGTTCCTTAAATCCAAAACATACACAACTCCCGTTTTTTACATCAAATTTGCGTGGACTTGAAATACACCCGACTCATATTTGCCCTAATCAAACATACCCTCCACCTATATTTAACTCGTCCATCTGAATTGATGGGTCTAGTAGCTTGATTTTTATTTGATGCTATGATATTTGGTCATTGTATTCGACTAAAAAAAATTAAATTCATGCATGAACAAAAAAGTATAGGTATTTACCTTAATTCAAAATACACCCTACTCGTGTTTTTAATATCAAATTTTCTTGAACTCGAAATACACCTAACATGTATTTGCCCTAACCATATATACATATGACCTGTATTTAATCGTCCATCTGAATTGATAGATTTAGTAACTAAATGTTCATTTGATGCTAGGATTCTTGGTTATTATACTCAAGGGTAAAATAGTAAATTTACATATAAAAATCATAAACTGCTGATTAATAATTATATTCAAGAATAAAATAATAAATCCATGTCTAAGCTAGAAGACAGTTAGACAAACAACCTTAAGAACACAACAATACAAACATTATTTTTACTTTATGAAATGATTTTCATTCTCACTGTGAAATCTCAAATTCAATTCCCATTCATATCACCCGCAAACGGAATGTTGGACCTGTAGCTGGCACCCACATTCCCGGAGTCCAGGTAGCATAGGTGGTCGACCAAGTTTCTTGCTGTAAGAAGGATTTTTATCTCGCCCGTTTCTCTCTAACAAAGGATCATAAGACATAAATCACAAAGGACCATGATAATCATTTTGACTCAAGATGGTTCTTAACCATCTTGAATTGGTCATATTTCACATTTTTGTAACTTTTATTAATAGTTTCTTTAATAATTATATATATTTATCAATTATAATAATATAATACTTATTAGCTAGGTCGAAAAATATAATAATAGCCTAATTTTATACATAGTTTTATATTTATGAACAAATAATTATTTTTAAATTATTTATAAGTTATAGTAGTGCTGAAAATAATAAAACATACATTTAGAATGATTTAAATACACTTACATTTAACTTTATAACTATCTTACATTAAGATGTTTATCATTTTCGAATCACAAATATGGAGCTACTTTTTTCTTGTAAGTGAAGATTTTTGTCCAAAATATCGTCGCATTTCGCTGTTTGGGATATTCTACAATTCGAATGCAGAATTGATTATTAGTCATCATGAAACTTCATGAAAGGCAGCCTGAAATCAAGGAAAATGGTGACCACTAACCAGTCAAGGGAGAAAGCAAAGATCCAGCTTTCAATAGCAAAAGAAGAAGGAAGTCCCAACTTCGAATTCCAAAGTCTTCTCAAGCCAACACTAGGTTTATATGGGATCCCTGCATTAGTATACAATTCTATTGCTAATACATTCGCTCGCTGGATGCATTCCTGACACTGATGAGGTAATCAACCAATTTGTTTAGCAACTACAGTCAATGCCAAAGATGAGACAGCTTTTCGTAATCAATGATTTATGCTCTTAAATTTTATCCAGATTTTGAATGAGATTGTCATTTTAGAAGTTTTGAGATACAATCTGTAGGTTCTGTGAGTTTTGTTTTAAGTTTGGTTATATCAGGTTTTAGCTTGCTAGACCACTGAAGGAAGATATGTGGAATCTGGTCTAAAGGTGTAGTGTTTTCATATGCCTTGTTTCATTTGGTTTTCTAGGAAGATAGTGCACAGTATCTCCATGTCTCTGAGAGAATTAGGGGTATTCTTGCCCAATTATATATAGTGTATAACTTGGTGTACTGATATGAAGCCTAAGGACCATTTGTAAGAAGGCAATGAAGGTGATCTTGTGTTTTTGCTGGAAGAGTGAGGAAGACAAGTCTGGTATTCTCCCTAAGTAGACTTTGTGTGACTTAAGGTCTTGGAGCCCGGGGCATGGGCTTCATATGGAAGGCCTGAGTTTTTTTTGGATGTCAGGCGCACTTGTACTAGTGCTGAAAATCATTCCCAAACCACAATTGTTTCAAAAATGAGTTAGATATGACATCAAAGAAGTGACAAGACTTTATTGTAACTACGAAATAGAGATAAAGAGGAAGGAAAAGAGAGATATTACAAAAACAAAGAAAAATCATGAAAGATAAGCGGTGTTAATGTCGTTGTAGAACAAAAGTTCTCGACCTTGATTTAAGACCAAGAAGTGCAGGCTTTTCCTATTGAGGCATAACGGTTCAGGCTTTACTGAGCTTAGGCATGCCTGAGGCGCATTTTCCTTTTTTCCAAAAAATAAGCCTCTTGGAGGAGTGCTAGCAGGGACAAGTGGTAAGATGGCCTGCATCTGGATGTCTCAGAAGATATTAGAATGGGTCTAACATTAGGTTTGTGGTGGTGTTGTAGACTAACACTATGATGAGAACAATGGATGCGAACAAGTGAACTAATGCTTCTACTAATGGGAAAGTTTTGTTATGCTCTGAATGAGATGACTTTTGGAATTTAGTATTGCCATAGAGATGCATATGGCCTTAACAGAACTGATGTGATGATTGACTTTGTCTTTCTTTCTGTATAAAAAAATAGCATGAGTTAGAAGTAATTGATTGTTTGGTTTCAAACTACTCAAAGTTCATTTCCACAGATGGAATTGATTTGCATTCGGGCTTTGGGAAAATCATATATCGCTATTGGATATTGTCCAAATGCCATCATGCCAGGCATGCTGTGCTTTCTGAACACAAGGATGTAAGCTTGAGTTCCTTTCCATGTTGATTAGCTATTTAACCCATGCTGATGTAGTTTTGCATGAGTCATGACCAGGCAAGACAAGGGAACATGTGGAATTGTGAGCAAAAATGGAAATGAGTGTGAATGAAGTGGGAAATTTGAGGTGAAGTCGGAGATGAGTGGAATGAGAGGGTTGAGGTTTAGTTAAGATTCGTCCTTAAAACTCTCCTACGAGAATAATTTAGCGGCTTTCTTGGAAGGAATCCAATGCACATTTCATGATTCAAGGGGGGTTGGGTAGAGCATACAGATAGATGTTTCCATTGGATAGGAAAAGCATCTCTGGGCGTAATACGATTCATAGAAGTGGACGTGAGCGTTTGTCTTCTTCCCAAATCCCATCCATGAGTCGATTCTTTGTGCTGGTGTCAATAAGCATCAATGAGTAAGACCTATGCTTAATAATCTATCTTTTTGATGTCACTTTTAGGTATGTATGATCTATTGAGCAAAGGGGTTATTCACGGAAGCATAGCCACTGGACACTGTTCAATGTGAATATCCACTTTTGAAGGTCAATCTATCTGAGTATGTTCCCTTCTCCTCTCAGTGATAGTGGTAATAGAGCATTCTAGTAACTATGGGTAACTCCTTGTGGCTGTATGAGCCACACAGTAGCAAATACCTTATCATGCTTTTAGGATGATATTCCTTTTCTGGTTGCCCCCTTCTCCAAAAAAAAAAAAAAGAAAAAAAAAGGAGAGAAATTGAAAAAGGGAAGAAAGAAAAAAAAGGGAAAAAAAAAACTTTTGATGACACTATTGTGAGTTGTGAGAAGCTTAAACAGAGTTGCTTTTAGGCAGTGAGCACTTGCTCCCTGCTGCATGTCAATTAATGTAATAGGTAACCATTCTTTGCGTCTTGCGATTTTTGCCATGATTGAGCTCATTCTCAAGAACTGGAGAAAGTAATCGGTACAAATGACGTTTACTTATGTATTAGGACAAGTGTTGCTTCAAATGCAGTAGTTTGTTGGAGCAAACATATTAATTTTCTAAACATGGATTTCTAAAGCAATACCTTATATGTTGTTTACTGTAATTAAACAGCTTCTAAAATCAGAGTTGTCAATGTAGGATGCCATAACAGATACGGAGAGAATATGAGGAAGTTTCCATTGGATGACTCGTGCATGTGAATGGATATATTCTGCAATAAACAATTTCTTATTCCATATTAAAAAGAAAACAGTGAAAGCAAATGCCGGCCTTAATCTGAATAGAACTTTTCCATTTGTATTTTTGTCTGCTATATATATAGCTTTTAGAAAATTAAAGTAAATAATCAGATGCTGATAAACAGTCACTAAGAGAGGTGGCAACAGCATGATGTGATAACAAGGAACATCTTTCAGAGTGATGTGGGACACTTTGTGTTGGATTTCTAGAATCAATTTTGCCTATGGTTCAAGTATTGACAACGAAAATCACATTGCGATTAGATAGCTCTTTTTTTATGGATAAATAATTCTGGAATCGCGGCAGTGAACATTTACTGTGATGTATCACCTGATGCCTTTGGAATTCAGATTTTTAGAGAAAAGAATATTACTGTATTTTGTATCTTTTTCCATCTATAAGTGTTTCTCGACATCAGCAGCCCAATTTACCTAGCAACTTCCTATTTCTCATCCTGAAGGTGGTGTTTCGGTTTCCTTTCTAAGCACTAGACATACGAGATAAAGATGGTAACTAGATAAAACAGCTTTGTTTATTAATAGCTTTTTTTTTTTTGTGTGTGTGTGTGTGTGTAAGGTGGTGTTTCAGTTTCCTTTCTAAGCACTAGACATACGAGATAAAGATGGTAACTAGATAAAACAGCTTTGTTTATTAATAGCTTGTGTGTGTGTGTGTGTGTGTGTGTGTGTGTGTGTGTGTGTGTGTGTGTGTGGTTGCTTCCAGTCTTTACAAGTCAGTACGTTCACTGCTGTTGATATTTGTTTTTGCATTCCCTGGATGTAACAGAGCTCTATAGCAGCTGGGCCATGGGGAGGCCGAAGTGGCTATCGCTGGGATGATGGAGTCTACAGCACTGTAAGACAAATAGTGATCACCAGCGCAGCTGGGATTGACTCAATACAGTTTGAGTATGATGAAAACGGGCGATCAGTTTGGTCGGACAAACATGGTGGCACTGGTGGCATCAGGACATATCAGGTAAATCCTAGTTATTTGCTAAAAAGAGTAAACTCTAATATAATTTTCCACATAGGGTAATGCTTTTTGTATGCGGGAGTAATTGAGCTCAAGAAGCCCAAGTGTGATTGAGAAGCTCATCATTATGTGCAGGTCAGGCTTGAGTACCCTATTGAATTCCTTATCTCAATCAGTGGGTTCTATGGTCCTCTTAGAGAAGGTGATCCAGTGATTGTGCGGTCACTTTCTTTTGAAAGCAATAGGAAGAAATACGGGCCTTTTGGCATTGAACAAGGAATACCTTTCTCATTGCCTATATCTGGCGGCAAGCTAGTAGGATTTTATGGTCTGAGCAGCTGGTACCTTGATGCAATTGGAGTCTATGTAATGCCTCTCATGCAAAAGAATCTCGCTGTCCTCGATCGACCAATGGATTATGAACTGGATGGAAAGGTCACTGGTAGTAAGAAAGTCTATTCGATTGTTGAGTTAGAGCCGAACAATATCATGATGGAGAAGATTGCTGGATTTGGAGTTAATAAGCCAAAGGTATGTATGACCATCTTATATTTGTTTCTTCAAAGCCAAGTTCAAGTTTTGAGGAAGCTTGATAGTCCAATCGCTGCTGAATCAGTGTTTCTTTATGTGACATGAGTTTTCAGAACCTTTGATTTGAAGATTTGCTTGACTCGGCAGTTTGATTCTTGCTTCTGTGCAGGCGATTTCCTCTCCTCTTGTTAGCAAAAGAGTTGTATCATACGGACCATGGGGTGGTGATAGCGGAACAGATTTTGATGACGGGATTTATACAGGGGTGCGGGAAATACACATAACAAGGTCAGGAGGATTGGTGTCTATCCGAGTTTGTTACGATCACAACGGCAGGGCTGTTTGGGGAGACAAGAATGGTGGACCTGGAGGCCTCAAGTTTGACAAGGTCAGTTTCATCTTTTTTCATTCTCAACTATCTGCTACTCAACACAACAGGACTGTTGCTAACTTATGTGGTTTCCTTTGCAGATTGTGTTTGATTACCCCTATGAAGTCTTGACTCATATAAGTGGTTATTATGGATCTACCATCCTTCGGGGACCTACCATTGTCAAGTCGCTCACATTTCACACCACAAAAAGGAGTTACGGCCCGTTTGGAGATCCACAAGGTTTTTCATTCTCCTCGAGTACCAACGGAATAATTGTTGGCTTTCATGGAAGAAAAGGATACTTTGTCAATAGCATTGGAGTCCATATACTTGAAGGCAAACCATCACTCCCTCAGCCCTATCCTAATCCCCTGGATATGCCACCCTTGAGCTATGATCATGAGGTATATTTCAATCTATTATTCTGAAACATCAGGAGTAGAAAAGCAAGTTTTGCATAGAATCTGGAACCAGTTTTGACTTTAGGAAGCTATCATTTCATTTCCTTAAGGGTAAAGATGGGATGAAAACTTTCATTTACAGGTGGTGCGGGAGCGGAGAGAACTAGTCCTCCACGACATAGGGCCATGGGGTGGTGAAGGAGGTCAACCATGGGATGATGGAGTATATGATGGTGTCAGGAAAATACATCTGACAAGATCAGGAGAAGCTATTTGTTCAATTCAAATTGAGTATGATCGAAATGGCCAGTCTGTGTGGGGTCCTCAACGTGGAGCGGGAAATGAAGCTTGCACACACTTGGTATGTTCTGTTGTAGCATAATCTCATCCAAAAGTTTTGAGACAAATTTGTTGTGCTGTTCTTTGTTTACAGATCCTATATAGGGGCAACATATATCAAAAAGAAAAAAGGAAAAGAGAGGAAGTTGCTCTCAATAATACCTTCATTTGACCTCAAAGAACCATGTCAAAACTAGACACCTCACTATTGGTATACATGACTTGACAACTAATAGATCGGTGACTCAATAGGCCTGAAAGTATATCCAACCCTGAATAGAATCAATTGGATCCAATCCAAACTTCTTGGACCAAGCCTACAACTTTGAAACTACAATTTCATCGATTTGAACATGACTGCCTCGATATATACCAGTTTGATTAATAAGTTTAGACTTCATAATTCATTTTAAACCAAAAATATTTTTGAGCTGATGGGGAGTTGCTGCTTTTTACCTGCATGCACTACCAGCTAATGAAATCAGTAGATTGATGTTAAATGTTAACTTGTTTTGCTTCATACTTGTGGTATATGGAGCAGATCAAGTTCAATTATCCATACGAAGTCCTTACTTCCGTTAGTGGATACTATGACACCCTGTATGGAGACAGGCGCAGGATGGTAGTGAGATCTCTCGCATTCACAACCAACAGGGCGAAATACGGTCCTTATGGGAAAGAGATAGGCATGCCTTTTTCTACAGCAAAGACTGAAGGAAAGGTGATTGGGTTTCATGGAAGAAGCGGGCAGTTGTTGGATGCTATTGGGGTGCATATGCAGAGCTCGTTGGCAGATGAAGTCTCACGCCCTGGGCATATTCCTGAGAGAGGAGTCATCAGGAATGTGCTGAATAGGATTATGAATTAATGACTTTCACATTTGTGAAGTTACATAGTATTAAGTGTGTGTGTGTGTGTGTGTGTGTGGTTTGTAGAGTGAAACCAATGATCTGTGTGTCAAACACTTGAATGTGTGCCTGTAATTTGTGGACAATAATGTACTCTTTTAACATCTTAAGCTGTTGTGGTGAAAGAGTGTAGAAGATACTATAATTTTGAGGTTATGGTAGATTAAACAAGACAAGATTGGTAATTAATACTTAGATTGAACAAGCCTTTGCCCTTTGGGCTTGGCAATCAAAAGTTCCAGCGACGGTTGGCTTAGTTCAAATGCCCAAAAAGGCCAGGTTTAGCTCAATTCGATTGTGGCTTATCTTATATCGAGGACTGAAGGAAGCTAAGCCATGTTCCAGTTTTATAGTTGAATACTTCAACTTTTAAGCATGTAGTTGACTGTTAATGCTTTCAGTTTGGGCATTATAGTTTTTAAAATTGAATTACATTTTCCCGGACATATAGAAAAAAGAAAAAATATTGCATGATTTAACTGCCAAAAGCCAAAAGGGAGGATTAGAAATGGAATTTGGGCCTTGCAAAGCTCATTTAAAAGATATGTTGACATTTTTCAAGTGTATTTGTATGTTTGGTAATCTTAAAAGTATGAAAAATTAAGTGTAAGAATGTAAGACAAGCTAAGAGGATCAAGGGAAGCTCCTAAAAGACTTCCCGGGTCCAAAAGACGTGTATTTTGATCTTTAGGGACTTGACATGGGAGTACCAAGAGTTGACAACCAAGTTTTGGCTGCCCCATGCCGAGCCCCGGCAAACCAAAATTTGGTTGCCAAGTGCTTGGCATGGGCGTGCCAAAGCTCACAACTTTTTGGTCTGCTTTCTTGCATTCTTGGCACGGGCGTGCCAATTAAGGGCAGCAGTTGGTTGGGTTTCACGTGTACCAAACTTAATTAAGCACATATTTTTTTGTGGCTGTTAAGGGTAGTTAGGTATGGTTACTCATCCTAATTACCTTATCCATGCCATTCATGCATCATCATCCTATCGACAAGGTCTTTCTACCCTATCCAAGAATGCATCATTGCACTAAAAATCAGGGTGTTTTTCTGCCTTTTGTACTTACTTCATTCCTTCCATTTCAATCTCTTTCTAGGTTGTGATTGCAGCACATCTTAGGCAAAGATTGGGAGTTTGTTTAAGAGTTTTATCATGCGACTATATACAGTAGGTATATAAGTCAAAGATGAGTGGGTACACCTACAACTCTCTTGATTATTTAAGATTTCCCATCCTAAATCTACCCCTAACTTCAACATCTTTGACTTATATATCCTAAAGATGACATCATTCAAGGATTTGAGATCCAGTTTCCAGAAACTTGACAAGTTTGACGGAGTGAATTTCCGTCGATGGTAAAAGAAGATGCACTTCATACTAATCACGTTGAAGACGGTGTACGTGCGAACCTCGCCATACTCGGAGGAGTCGGATGTGAGACATTTGCGAAGACAAGAAGACGCCAAAAATTCGAGAATGATGATTGCACATGTCGTGGGTACATTCTCAACGACATGGAGGACACCTTGTTTGATGTTTATCAAAACCAGGAGACCACTAAAATCTTTGGGAGGCAACAAATACGTGTCAGACGACGCCTCAAATTTCTTGATTAGTCCATCATGAATTATCGCATGATTGAAGGTTGTCCAGTTTTAGACCAACTTCATGAAGTCCAAATTAGAAAAAAAATTGAAAAAAAAATAGAGATAAATGTTGTAAGTTTACTAAAAATTGTGGAGAAGTGTACACACTTGGTGTAAATCTACGATATTTAGACCCCGTTCTTTTATGCCGCTAGCAAGTTGTGGTGCCACATCGCACCACAACTTTCCATATTCCTCCACAACCCACCATAATCTATTTTTTTAATTTAATTTATCTTTTTATTAAAAGTTAAAATTTTCATATTTCACCGTAATCCACCACAATTTTCCCCAACCCACCACAATCAACCACAACTTTTCCCAATCCACCACAATCCGCCACATTTCCTCTATACTGCACCGCACCGCACCGCAGTCAGCCGTATAAAAGAACAGGGCCTTAGAGTATACATTTGTTGGTAGTCCAGAAAAATAAAATTCTATTTTTTAGGATCATTTGCAAGAATAAGGATTATTGGAATCTAATTTTCCTTTAATAAATTATTCACGTTGGACTATTTTGTAAAATTTTGATCCATATTAATAGTATATAAGTATACTATTTTTAACGTTTATCTCACTGTTGGAAGAGTGCAGAACAGAACATAGGAGCATGAACGACGAGATATCGGATAGCGCCACATCCTTTCCCACCGAGGCAGTGTGTCTTCCCCGCCACATCCTTATTCCTCCCCAATCTCTTCATTACCTTCAACACGATCAAAAGTTTCACTATTAGATAACCCCCCAAAATCAAACAAACATTCAAAAAAACCCATAACCCCAATCAGATTTTTGAAAAAAAAAAAGAAGTGGAGCAACCAATCTAGTACATCAATGGAAACCCTAATGATCCCCTGCAAATCCAGCCCTCTTGTTCCGCTCCCTTCTGACTTCTCTCCAAAACCCATCAAACCACCTTTATCCATCTCCAAAACCCACCAATCATTTCCTCCGAAAACCCCTGATTTTTCCCGTTTGAGCCATCTTCTTCAAATTGGGTCTTTTAGGGAAGCCATAAGTGTGCTTGACTCAATCGCCCAAAATGGTTGCAAAATGAGGCCTGAGACTTATACCCAATTGCTAGACTGTTGCATTGATGCAAATTGTGTCCTGCTAGGCCGTGAACTTCACGCTAGAATGTACTTGGTTGATAGGGTTGATCCCTTTGTCCAGACCAAGTTGATTAGTATGTATGCTAAATGTGGGTGCTTGGTGGATGCCCGTAAAGTGTTCGATGAAATGTCTGAGAGAAATTTGTTTACTTGGTCGGCTATGATTGGGGCTTACTCTAGGGAGCAGAGATGGCGGGATGTTGTTGGTTTGTTTGGATTGATGATGCAGGAGGGTATGCTGCCTGATGGGTTTCTGCTTCCTAAGATTTTGCAAGCTTGTGGAAATTCTGGGGATTATGAGACAGGAAGGTTGATACATTCTTTGGTAGTCCGGAGTGGTTTGAGTTCACTTAGGCGTGTTAACAATGCATTGCTGGCAGTGTATACAAAATGTGGTCGGTTGAGTTTAGCTAGAAGGTTTTTTGAGGAGATGGGTGAAAGGGATATGGTGAGCTGGAATTCTTTGATATCTGGGTATTGTCACAGAGGCGAGAATGATGAGGCACATAGGTTGTTTGATATAATGTGTGAAGAGGGGATTGAACCGGGACTGATAACTTGGAATATATTGGTTGCTGGCTATAATCAATCTGGTGATTGTGATGCCGCGATGGAACTTGTGAAAAAGATGGGCAATTTTGGAGTGACTCCTGATGTCTTTACATGGACCTCGATGATCTCTGGTCTTGGCCAGAACAATAAGATAGATGAAGCGCTAGAACTTTTCAAAGAGATGCTTTTGGTTGGTGTGCAACCAAATGGAGTTACAATAGCTAGTGCAATCGCTGCTTGTGCATCTGTCAAGTCTCTAGAAAAGGGGAAGGAGCTTCATTCATTTGCTGTCAAGATTGGTCTTTCTGACAATGTCTTGGTTGGGAATGCAATTATAGACATGTATTCCAAGTGTAGGGAGCTTGAAGTTGCTCGTGAGGTATTTGACCAAGTATCTGAGAAGGATGTCTATACATGGAACTCTATGATAGGAGGGTATTGTCAGCATGGTTATTGTGGAAAAGCCTATGATCTCTTTGTGAAAATGCAGCAGTCAGAGGTGCCGCCTAATGTTGTGACATGGAATTTGATGATTACAGGTTACGTCCAAAATGGAGATGAGGATCAAGCCATGGATCTCTTTCAAAAGATGGGGAAAGGTGGAATACCAAAGCCCGATACATCATCTTGGAATTCTCTTATTTCTGCTTTTTTGCATATAGGGCAGAAGAATAAGGCACTTGGAGTCTTTCGCCATATGCAGTCCTCAGGTTATCAGCCCAATCCTGTGACAATTTTAACCATCTTACCTGCTTGTGCCAATTTAATTGCGGCAAACAAAGTGAAAGAGATCCATGCTTCTCTGCTGCGTCAAGGTTTGGATTCCCAGATACCTGCTTTGAATTCTTTAATTGACACTTATGCCAAGTCGGGTAACATTGTATCCTCCAGACGTGTGTTTGATCAAATGACATCAAAGGATGTCATCACTTGGAACACTTTGATAGCAGGTTATGTGTTACATGGATGTTCGGATGAAGCACTTGAAGCCTTTGATCAGATGAAAAGGGAGGAATACACACCAAATAGAGGCACTTTGTTAGGCGTCCTGCTTGCATATAGTCGTGCGAAGATGGTTGAGAAGGGGAAACAGATCTTCTATAGCATGACCAAAGATTATCAAATTGTTCCTGGTACTGAGCATTATGCAGCAATGGTGGACTTAATTGGTCGTTCAGGGAGGCTAAAAGATGCAATTGAATTAATCGAAAGTATGGAGTTGGAACCCGACACAGCTGTCTGGGAAGCGTTGCTCACAGCCGGTCGCTGTAATGGTAATCTTGCCTTAACTATTCATGCCGCTGAACATTTGCTTAAGTTGAATCCTGCAAATAGTATGGCAAATCATTTAGTGGCACAGGCATACAGTCTGTGTGGAAGGTCTGTCAACCCTTTGAAGGAGAGGAGTTCACAAGGGCAGAAAGATACCAAGAAAGAATGTGGGTGTAGCTTGCTTGAATATAAGAACATGGTGTATTCATTTGTTAGTGGTGACGACTCGCCAGGTTTAAACTCTCTGCATGCTTGGTGTAAAAGCATAGTAGCTAATAGCAAGCCGCCTGTTTCGAGCAGCATGCTGGCTATCCATGAAGAACAAGACAATTGTGGGCTACACAGCGAAAAACTTGCCCTTGCTTTTGCTCTTGTCAGCACCTCTTTCAGAGCAAAATGCATAAGGATTGCGAAGAACATGCGGATTTGCGAAGAATGCCACGACACAGCTAAATATATCTCTTCTTCATATCACTGTGAAATATTATTGCATGATTCAAAATGTTTACACCATTTCAAGAATGGGCGGTGTTCTTGTGGGGATTATTGGTAGTGTAAATAGAGTAAGTTGCACCTTGTATGTGAAATCTTTGACAATCTGTATATAGGCCACGGATTGGATGTTTTGCTCATGTTGGTTGACAGAAAATATCAGTTGTTCACAACTTGTAAGTGCCTCGGAAGTTTTTTGTATCATTTGCTCGTAGATTTCAATCTCCTATGCTGGATGTGTTTCACATGAAGTAAATTCTTTGCACAAAAACGCCTAGGATTGTTGTTGAAGGTATAGTCTGTGTTTTGATATATTATTGTTTTGTGATTGCCTCACTAGTGACTAGGAATGAAGTTGTGTCCCTCGCCTTCTCTTGTACATGATTTCCAAATGTCAGAGCAAACTTGGAGGCTGATAAATTATATTTGATTAGGAACTTCTGCACAAATGTATTCTTCAAACTAGTTTTCTGAAGATGCAATCGAACTAAAATTTTGGTCCTCTTGTTAGGGGTGGGCATGGATCGGTTCACCGATCCGATCATAAATTTGGATCGGTTAACCGTATGTTCAGATAGATAAAATCATGATCCGTATCCGATCCGAAAGTTTCCGTTAACCGGACTTTCGGTTAATCGAATTTTCAGATAATAAAATTTGCGATCCGTATCCGATCCGAAAGTCTCGATTAACCGGATTTCAGATCGGATAACCGTATATCCACGGATTATAAAGCACTTATACAATAATAATCATTGTCCTTATATCTTAAAGGGTTCAAAATGATAAACTTTATGTATTTTGTTACATTTCTACGCTAATAATTACTAATTCACCACAAAAAAATAACATTTAAAGGGTTCAAAGTTGAAAATTAATTATTTTCGGATTTTCAGATAACCGACGGATTATCCGGATTTTTCAACCTCCGATCCGTATCCAATCCGTGATCCGGGGAAAAAATTTGGATCAGTTAACCGATCCGCCAACTTCAAAAACTATCCGCTAATTCTCCATTTTTTCGGATCGAATAATCGGATTTTTGGATCGAATTACGAATTACTGATTTTATGCCCACCCCTACCTCTAGTTCCATGAAAATTACACGTATCTACAGAAGTAGAATTGAAAAGATTCACTGAGAGCATGTACAATAGTGATCCTATATTTTGGAATTAAAGTGGTGGTCAACTCCTTCCACATCATCTATCATTTCTACTATTTGGAACTTCATTCCATTTCTTCTATAACAATAGGAACTCAATCTTACTTTTTCATCTAAAAAATTTATTTATAGACCATACATAACAATAGGAACTCCATTCCAGTTTTCTTTTATTTAGGTACTTGTTGAGAAGATACAATATGTGGGTCCCACTGTAAATATTAAAAAATTAAGAAAAATAGGTTGAGAGATGGAATACTGCAGTGTGTCAAGAATGTGATTGCAATTTTTTTGCTCTCTGTTGTATGAAAACGCATACTCATGGCACAAATTCCCTAACTGTGTTCCATCCGTTGTACATGGTCTAATTGCGAATCTGGAAAAACTCAGAAAAACAAAGATGGGAAAGAAAAATATTAGAGACAGAATATCTAGACAGAGAAAGAGAAGAATGAATTGCTTTTCATTTACTCCCTCCGTTCCATATTAACTGTCGTCTTTGAAAATCGTGCATTCAAATTTCAAAAATTTTGACTATAAATTTCTCAATATATACAATGAGTTGATATATAAGATTACAACCATTAGATTCGTAACGAAAAATAATATCATAAAAGTATAATATTACAATTGTTAGTAACATATTGAAATTATCAATCAAAGAGTGACATTGGAGACTGTGAAAGTCAAAATTATGACAATTAATATGGAACGGAGGTAGTATTTCATTGTAAGTGTCGTATGACTTGCTATTAATTAAATCGTTATGTTTGGTTTCAAAAATTGAGGAGACAGAGAGGAGAGTCAGAGTATTTATATCCTATACTCATAACTCTTTATTTTATATAATAAAATAAAGAAACTAACTAATTTAATTATTGGTTATTTCTAACATACCCCTCAAATTGGAGGGTGTCTTCACTCCCAATTCGCTAAGAATAGTGATGTTGTGTGCTTGGAAGAGCCTTGGTTAGTATATATGCTAGTTGTAGATCGGTAGGACTATAATTGAGGGAGATTAGACCATCGGCTAACTTCCGTTTTACAAATTGACAATCTATTTCTATGTACTTGGTCCTCTCGTGGAAAACATGGTTTCTTGTTATATAAATGGTTGCTTGGTTGTCACATTTTACTGGAATAGAAGTGATGGAGTCAACTTGGAGTTCACGAAAAAGCCGACTTAACCAAGCCAATTCTACAACTAGTCTTCGAAGACTATGGTATTCTGCTTCAACAGATGATAAGGAGACTACGGTAATCCATGAGATCAAAGTATTGCCAAGAAATACTACAAATCCATTGATTGACCTTCAAGTATTAATCCGTGATTGACTAGTAAAGATAGATTAAATACCCAAGGACCACAATTACTCTAGTGTTTAAGAAAACCCCCAATTAGAACTCAAGAACAACACCAATTTCTAGGGTTTTGATGCATCAACAACAAAAACAACAACAAGAACAAAGAAGATATGAACAAGGATAAAGAATCTCACCATCTTGAACTAGGACCTTCCATGGATGTATAAAGGAGAATCACCAACACCTAAAGAGAGACCCAAAAGAACTCACCAAGATTGTGATAAAGAAAAACACCACATAACCTCTAAAGAGAGTACTCCACTAGCACCACCATTAAAATGGATAAAGTAAGAATGAAGATTTTGGGGGAGGGTTTTCAAATATCCAAGAAGAATTCATCTTCAAAGTGTTTACAATATTCCTTTAAAATGTCTAAGTTTGCCCAAGAAGCCAATAAAATATATATATAGGGGGGGGGGGGAGGGGGGAAGACAACAACTGAAAGAATGAGAAAAAAAAATCGCATCAGGGTTAGGTGTGGCTGGCACCTCCTAAGGCACAACCAACGCCTAAACCAGAGAGTTGCGGTGGAGAAACAACGTGGGGCGCGACTGCCACCACTCAGACGCAGCGTCCACAGGCCTGTTGACTTCCAACGTGCATAACTTCATTGTTTTAACTTTGATTTGGTCATAATATATCAACAGAAAGACCTATGTGTGTAGTATAAGATCACCAAATTTCATGGTTATTGGAGTTATATTGAAGGAGTTATGGTCAAAAGAGTGAAGATATATCTTTTATTGTTGTCCAATTTTGCCCAAAAACATGATATTCTTCAACTTGTTCCCTCATGGTTTCTTCCTAGCCTCCTTGGGATAGGTTTTCCGGGCTTGACTTGATGTTCCATGATTCCATCCCAACCCTTGTGTAATGACCAAAATGCCCCTTGGATGGATTCCAACCCCGTCTTGACTCCTCGGCTTGGCATTGAATCTACTAGCTTCGTTCTTGTCTTCATGGGTGATTTTTTGGGCTTGAGTGTTGATAAATTAGCCGGTTCACCACGAGGCTTCTTTGAGACCAAATTCCCCAAGGCATTTGAAAATCTCGGGATTGGACCATTTGGCTAATGAGGCCCTAAGTACCCCCTTGATCCTTATGGATTAAGTATGCTTGCATGATCCCCAATCTGAATCACTTATGCTTGAAGATTGAAGTTGACATCTTTATGTATAAGAATCCCCAAATCAGGTTGACCTTGGAGATTGTAGGACATGAATTGTAGCTTCTCAATGCAAGTCATTAGGAGTTTGTAAAAACTGACTCAGATGTTGTATGGTGACTCAGATGTTGTATGGTAAGAATAAGACCTTCTAATGAATGGATAATTTCAAGGCCTAGAAAGTAGCGTGCTGATCCAAGGTCATTGATCTTGAATACTTCATCCAAGTGATTATTTACGGATGTTAAAATTGGGAATTCCTATCCCCTGCGAATCTCCAAGTGTATTAGAGTTATTATTATTATTATTATTATTATTATTCTTGTTGTTGTTGTTGTTGCTGCTGCATTGTAGTTGTACAATGGATAACAACTAATAATCTCACTACATTATCCAGTGAGCTAATAATTGTTCAGCTATAAGACCACAATGAAGCCACCGACGAAGCAGTTGCGTGAACTAAATGAAAGCACAACTGCCTACAAAGTAAAGGTTAAAGTCATCGAGAAATTTCATCCAAGGACATTCGGAAGTGGTAACAGATATCAGAGGATCAAATCCACTGACAATGAGGTAAATCAATTCTAACATTATAATATTCACATAAATTAATTACATACATCACTAATTATAAATTTACATTATTAAATGACAGAAATGCAAACCACGTTACTCAACGACAAAATTGAAGACAATGGAAGTTATTTGTGCAATGGCAAAAAGTATTATATATCCAATGCAAAAATAAAAAAAGTTGATGAGCGCTATAAGAATGATATTGGACATGATTACCAGTTCGAATTTGACCACGACACAAAAATTGAACCAGTTGATGTTGAGAAAAAATCGCAATTAATACCTCTCAACCAAATGGAAACCATTGGGCGACAATTAGAGCGATTTGGTAATATCCATTATTTAGCTTATTGCATTATTATTAAGAAATCAAACAGACCAACCAATTACTAATATCATTTACTTTCACTTCCCAGATGTGGTTGCGGGAGTCCTTCACGTCGATGAGGTGAAAACAGTCGTCTCAAGGAACAACTTAAGAGAGTATCAAATCAGAGAAATTCTACTAATCGATCAATCGTAAGTTACAATAATCTTTAATCAATTTCATTATTTTGTTCACATCCTATTACTTATCATTTTTAGCTTATGCTCTATTATTAAACCCTCCATGAATATTTACGCATCTCATTTTTACATTATCCATACTTATGTCCTATTACTACAACTTGAAATTCACATTGCTCTCAGCCTGAAATAAACTTGCAACTGAAGAATGCGATACAGTAGCAACAATGACATCTACTGTCACTCATAATACATATAAAGGTTATCCAATATGTTTACTTGACAATCACAATTCTACAATCCACACATTACCCAAATCTTTCAAAATTATCCAGTTCTACAATCAACACATCACCCAATTCTTTTAAAATTATCCACAGGTTGTGTATTATCTACTTCACTATCATCAACATTGATATTCGATGTACACTCCCTCGAAGCTGAAAACTTAAGAGCTTGGTAAATTTTCATTCAATATTGATTCTACTATACTATCTAATGCCTTTAACATCTACTTCTCTAATTAATATCTATTATACACAGGCTCTCTACCAATGCTGCAATGCTCAAAGAAAAGCACTTGGAAACTGCCATAGCCAAAAGTAAAGAAGCACCATCAACCTCGATAGAATCCGTCAACACAGTCACTATAGTTGAGTTGTAGACAGAGACAATACATCATCTGTTCTTGCTTCATTTTTTAAATTTCATATATATATATATATATATATATATATATATATATATATAGGATAATTGGATTCTAATAATCCCTACTTTCACCAGTTGGACAATGGTGGACCGTACTTTCACTTTGTATTCTGATGGTCCAAAAAAAAATAAAATTGGATTGTAGTGGGATATTTTCCAGAGAATCATAGATTTTGTGTTGCATTTGATTCAAAACTTAGTATAACACTTTACAATGATTTTTAATGAATCTACAATGTTTCTCCCAAATTGTTTTCATTTTTTTACTATTTTTTACGATTTTTTCTCTTTTATTATTTTTAAAAAGTCATAATAATTATTCGGAGTCTCAAAAAAATAATTTAAAAAATGTTTTAGAAACTACAATTCATTAACTTTCTAGGGGCAGGAACGAAAAAAACAAAAACAATATATTGTAGGAATGAAAAAAATAAGAAGAATATGGAGGTGGATTTGGTACCACTACAATCCAATTTTTTTTTTTTTGGACCACCAGAATACAAAGTGAAAGATGTCACTCATCAAATTGGTGAAAGTAGGGATTATTAGAATACAATTATCCTATATATATATATATATATATATATATATATATATATAATATTCAAACAAATATTAAATTTAACAAAAAACAACTAATATACTTTTTTTTTTATCATCACAGCATGAAAACACTCAGCCATATGAACAATCTTGCGTGCTGTCAACAACCACTGCTATTTAAAAAAAAAATCATTTATATATATAACTTGCAACAACTGTGGACAAAGAACAGACAAGAACATTCAGTCCACATTTAACTGTTCCAAGTGAAATAAGGAAAATGCTACATCAGAGGCAAGGTATATATATGACTTGCATTTTACTTTGTACCATATTTCACACCACCGCAATTTTCATATTAGTTCACCGTATTAGTTCATCATGTTAACCACAATCGTATGCTTGCCTAAACAATAGTACTAATAACCAACTTCAAAGAAGCAATTTCTTTGTTGTCTTCAACCAGTGTTTGTTCTCTATTCTTGCCTAATTCAATTCCTCAATATATTTTATGGGTTCTATGCATGTTTGAGCATCTAAGTTGATGACAATTCGATTCTAAACTATGTGGCCTATGGAAAATTTTCTCGAAACGCTCGGTTAATATTGGAAAATTTTCTCGAATTGCTCGCATCATTTTCTTTGCAACCTCTTCGTTACCCACTTCTTTTCACCTTTTGATTTGGGTCTTTATATTATTATGATATCCATCCATATATCATACAATAATTCATTCCGATGTGATTGAATCTCCTATTTTATCCCTGAATTCTTTATAATTCATATTACAAATATGTTGACATCAAATCATAGCTTCACCATTGTTAGGTTTTTCAAATCTCATAGATCATATAAACTATATATTAATAACTATAATTTTCACAATAAATTCCTCACATATTGACAGATTTTGTTCAACCCATCTCATTAGTCTATCTCACAGTACACAATATCTTCATAAAAATTACTTTCATGGGTTCATACTTTCTGTTTGCTACTTACTTTCTTACTTACTGTTTGCTTCTTACTTTCTATTAATTCCTAAATCCTTTAAAAAAACTAACAATTATTGTATATAGGTTTGTTATTCACTTTGATGCACATAAGGGTAATGGGGACATATCTCTTGCTGCATTCGAATCCACTGCCGAAAAAATGCTTGGCAAAACAGCTCATGAACTTTATCAGCTACAACCTAGCGTAAGTGAAACCTACATGTACAATATTTACATACACATAACAGAAATAGCATTCTACCTTCTACTTCATGCCTAATATCTTACATAACACATACAGGAGCGCCGTACCTTTGCCAATAGAGTTGAACTAGAATTGATGCGACAAACGAAACATCTTCTCCTCTACGTTTCACCAAAACCACTGTCTAACATGAAGCTCGTAAAATGGCACGTGAAAGATATTGTCAACTAAGAATCCCTTGCTACTAAAGTAATCTGGTACAAATGTTGTCCTCAAAACACTTTATTTTTTGATTGCTGGAATGTTTTTTCCAAGCTGTTAAGATTAGGGGTGAGCAAAAAAAACGGGTACCCGGATCCAGATCCAGATCCGGTTGGATCCAGTGGATCCGGTTCCGGATCTTAGCTATCTGGATCCGGGACTGGATCCTAAAGTTAGGATCCATTTACAAATGGATCCGTGACTGGATCCTGACTTGAAGGATCCAGATCCGGATCCGGGATCCAGGATCCATTTGATTATTCAATATCAAAATTAATTTAAGTCACCTCTTCAGTCAGCCCACAGTCTGCTAAAGGTCTAAAACCCATTAAGAAATCCTAATTTTTTTAATACTTAAATTTCCCTAAACTCTCACTGCCTCACACTTTCAAATTACAGCCCTCACCTGCTCACTCTGATGGTCTCTTACCGAAACCCTAACTCAGAACTCCCTCTTACTGCCTCACTCTCTCGCACACTTGTAGTAGCCAGTAGGCCAGCAGCCCCTCACTGAAACCCCAACTCCCTCTCAGGCTCACACTGTTCGAATGCCGACAACACTGTTCGAAAACCCCAATCGTCCCTAACTTTGTGTTTTATTGTTAGATGAGATATTGTATTTTATTCTTGTTCGAGAGTTATGAACTAGCTAGAGCCAATGACGCATTGACTTGGTGGAACTATTTTCATATTTCAGTATTTAGGGCAATTATAAAAATCTTGGACAGTTATCATGTGCTTTCAAACTGGGTACTCGGATCCGAATCCAGATTCAGTGGATCCGGGACTGGATCCTGATTTTAGGATCCAGTTTGAAATGGATCTGGGACTGGATCCTGATTATAGGATCCATTTCGAAATGGATCTGGGACCGGATCCTTGAATTTTTTCCGGGTACCCGGTATTGCTCACCCCTAGTTAAAATGACTTTCTTCGACTATGGTTGCATAATTTTCTTTAGGATGCCTTTTCCTTGGCTATTGGTATGTAATAACTTTCTTAGCAACTCATTTTTGGAAATGCACCTCATTTTGTTTCCCTATCTGGTGAGGTTTGCTTTTAATTTGAATATGTATACACCTCTTTATTAATGTAACTAGCATCTGGATAATCATAAATCCATATCATCCATTGATAATAATCAGTTAATATTTTCGAGTCAGCGCGTGCGAAACACATGATGAACCGACTAGAATATATATATATATATATATATATATATATATATATATATATATATATATATATATAGGATAATTGGATTCTAATAATACCTACTTTTACCTATTGGACAATGGTGGACCGTACTTTCACTTTATATTCTGATGGTCAAAAAAAAAAAATAAAATTGGATTGTAGTGGTACCAAATCCACCTCCACATTCTTCTTATTTTTTTCATTCCTACATTATATTGTTTTTGTTTTTTTCGTTCCTGCCCTTAGAAAATTAATGAATTGTAGTTTCTAAAACATTTTTTAAATTATTTTTTTGAGACTCCGAATAATTATTATGATTTTTTAAAAATAATAAAAGTGAAAAAATCGTAAAAAATAATAAAAAAATGAAAAAAAAATGGGAGAAACGCTGTAAATTCATTAAAAATCATTGTAAAGTGTTATAGTAAGTTTTGAATCAAATGCAACACAAAATCTATGATTCTCTCGAAAATATCCCACTACAATCCAATTTTATTTTTTTTTGGACCACCAAAATACAAAGTGAAAGATTTACCCACTATCATTCAATGGTGAAAGTAGGGATTATTAGTATCAATTTTCCTATATATATATATATATATATATATATATATATATATATATATATATATATATATATATATATATATATATATATATACACATATATATCACTGAGAAAAAAGAGTCTCTAAAGAAAGGTAAAAAGATGCTATATCATTGTCGGTGTATCAATGAACGTAAAGTTGTTTATTCCATTTTTAGCTTATTATTTTGATGTATCAAAGAACGCTTTATTATTATATTGTGTGAGCTATTATTGCATTTTATCATTATTTTTGTGTGCTTCCTTCCTAATAGACAACTCTAAAAAGAATTAAAAACAAGACTAGATGGGCAAAAGCAAGTTAAATTTGAATGAAAACTTCATTAACTAGCATTTTCTCATCCCCTAAAATCTTGATGATAAGACGTTTGGAATATAAGTTTGTCGTATTTTTGTCTGAGAGACATAGCCCTTATAATTGGGCTTATCATTGTCCTTCCGTGAATCAAATATATTTTTCTCAATTACTATCAAATTTTCAATTTTAATAAAGGTTTTTGGCTCAAAATAATCTAAAGTCAAAGGTCATTGGTTAAAAATAATCCAAACTCACTTTTTGGCTGAAAATAATTCAAACTTTCAACCTATTTACTTAGACCAAATCGAAATCGATTTCCGGCATCGGAATGCTGACTGGTCAGCTTAGGTAGACCCCAGTCAGCATAAATTCAAAATCAAGATCAATTAAAGAAACACGTGCTCAGGTTGCCCAGTCAGTATTCCGACGCCAGAAATCGATTTCAGTTTAGTTAGAGTAAATATGTTAAAAGGTTGGATTATTTTTAGCGAAAAAGTGAGTTTGGATTATTTTCAGCCAATAACCTCCGACTTCGGATTATTTTTACCCAAAAACCCTTTTAATAGTGCCTAAATTAATGATTTAATATGTTAATTAATTATAATCAACAATTCAACGTTTAGATTAAATGCGGAACACCAAAGAATATATGTTTATTCTCTAACACGCTACGTACCTTATGTAAACACCAAGGTTGTTAAAATTGGGATCCTAACTCGAAACTATGAAGAAGTTAGGATCGAAATTTAGCCCATGTAGGATCGTGGATCGTGTGTAAATAGTAGAATCACATCAACGATTTTGGACCATAAAATCATAGGATCGTAAATCAGAATCGAGATTTTAATAAGTATGGTAAACACTGATTGGGTTATGTGTAAATATTACAAAAGCTCCTTCCTTACCTTGCGCACTAATTCAATAGCCAAGTTGTTGAAAATAAAATGAAAAACATCTAACTTAATTAGAAAAGTTATGAGATCATGTTTGATAACCAACTCAAATAAGTTCAAGTGTATATGTTTGTAGACCCGTAATTAAATTTTATGTTCTAATTAGCTTCCTCAAGCAAATACAATTTTGATTTTGTGAAATAAAAATTGTATAATATCTCTCTAACATTATGCAAACAATATATGGGTTGTGAATATTCAATCTTAATTAATATCTCAGTTAGATTAACTATATCAAGAACCAATTGAATATTTGCTCAGTTGCGTTGCTCAAAAAAAAAAAAAAAAGTAGTCCTTTATTGGACGTAACTAACAATGGGTTGGGTTGAGTATGAGGATATATTTCCCATTCTTGCCTCACACCCGCCCCATCCTCGCCCCGTTACTTGTTGGGGGGGGGGGGGGGGGAGGAAGTCTCTTCCATTTCCATCCCCGTTGAATACCAAAATCTGGCGGAGCTCAAGTGATCAAGATGGGAGTGAGACTTTGACTAAGATAGGAGGCCAGGGAACCAGAACGAGGAATTACGATCAGGGATACTAAGTTACTTATATACACCTAGAGTTTTTGACTAACTAAATTACAAATCTAGCCCTAATTATCTACATAAATATAGGTATTTATGAATTCCAATATAAATTTGCGATGAGGATCTAGGGATACATAGCGCATAATTTTTCTCGATGAGAAAATGGGACGAGACAAAGAAAATTTTGTCTCCACCTCTGTCCCTTGAAAACTTGTTCCATCTCTATCGCGTCCGTATTAGGGATGGAGATTTTTCCCCAAAACAAAACAAGACCCTAACAGGTACAGGGATCCCGCGTTGTGATCCCTACGATTATTGGACAATTCCCTCTAAGCAAAGGAAGAATAATAAGCAAATATGAATGAATTTGTACAACTTTTGTTAACTTGATCCACCAGTAAGAATATTTGGATTCTTTTACTAGAATCACGCAATGGAATAAGATCATAGAAAAGGGTAGATTTGCTTTGCTCTTTAATCACTCACTAACCACAATGCTACAAAATCTTGGACATTAATTATATTGATAAATTAAAAGATATGATTAGTTGCAACTTACCACCTACGTACTGAGAATGAAATGTCATGTGGCCTCTTAAAAATGTTATGTTATTGTTTTGTGTAGGAAAAAGTGAAAAACCTCATTCCTTCTCCAATCATCTTCGCTGCTTGGTAAGTAATTGTCCACTCTTATTACAAGTGGGTTTCTTTTTCCCCATCTCTTTCTTTTATTTACAGACCAAAGTGGATTCTAGTGTTGGAGGATTATGCTAAATTCGCATTCTTTGGTGCATTCGAATATGCTAACAACAAAATACTATATACCCATATTTCCACAAAATTCTCCCCAAATCATTCATAAAGAAAAAAAAAAAAAAAAAGGAAGCCCGTGGTCATATTCTTGGGAAATCCTAATCTTGTGCACTACTTGCATAAATTACTTACACAAGTTTGCATTCCATGATTAATGTTAATCAATTTATTTAAAGATCATGCTACTGGTTAACATTTTGATAATATTATAGGTATCTGTATTTACATATCCAAAGAAAAGATACTCAAAAGCTAGTTAATGATTATCTAATAAATATATTAGAGGTACTTGAATAATATATGTATGGTAACAGCATCACTTCTTTTGCTTAAAAATTAGGTTTAATATATTTGTCTGAACTATCAAATGCATCTCAATACTAACTGCAACATATTCTACTATCAATCTATATGTCAACTACAGCCTTACCTCTTTCTATGAACTATCGAGTACTAATAGTTTCACTGTTGTTTACCCTACATTGCGTTTCTCAATTAATCTCAATAATTCTTACAGAATTTTAAATCTAGGTGATTGATCACATTTTTTGCTGTAGTTTTTTTTTTTCTATAAACTAGTCGCCTCAGCAGTTAAAGGCTCCATAAAATCTCTAACTACTTGAATTTGCTTTAAGATACCCTTAAATGTGGAAGCCAAAATGTTCTAGAGAAATGGTTTTGTATGAACTATACTTCCACTTCTATCGGTTGAACATAGCAAAATCTCAAGTTTTATTCTAATAAATTAGATGTGCAAAATTTGCACAAAAATAATTCTTTATGGATTGAAAACGGTTAGAAAATGAACAAAATATAAGAAAAGAACAAGCGCTCGATGACTACATATATGTAGTGTAAACAAATTAAGCTAGCTAGCAGACGTAACAACCGTCTTGATATTTGATGTATAATATATATATATATAATAAACAAATGTCCAAATTAAACATGAAGACAAAGGATACTGGTCTGAATAGAGAAAGATGGAGCTCAATTATATCTCAACATTGGAGGGGAATCAATCAATTTCATGCTCCATCTATCCAAGTCTAACCACCAACATTTAATATCATGATAACATGCATGATTTCATGCTCACCCCGTGGACTCCCTATCCTTTCACAATCAAATACTATTTGACACCACAATTTCAATTCACCATCCCTATTTGTCTATATATATAGCTGTACAAATATATATACATCAAAATTATCCTATTATATATATGCTGCTCTAGTTACCTTCTACCCTAACTAATCCTCTTGTGCATTAATCATCTTAGAGCAAGAGCATCGGTCTCAAGAATTGGTTCAAAAATACGTTGTCCGGTTGCCAATATATGCTTAGGATCAAACTGCATTTTCATCTTGTAAAATTGGTTCCATTTATGGCCGAAGTGCTCCTTCCACTCTTCTTGTGTGCTGTAGTGTGGCAAATATTGCTTCATTGAAATATTTTCGTCTTTGCAGAATTTTAAGATCTTTTGATTTTGATTAGTGAGGTATTCAAGTGATTGCGCTTCATCGCCATTTTCAAGGGCAGATCTAAGTAGGGCCACCAAATAAAAAACCTCCTCATCTGGTGTGACAACTGAAGTCTTATTATTCCACCTACAGTATGGCAAATAAAGCAAGTTGATTAGGGATAATTGGATGTATATATATGACTCTTAAAGACTAAAGCTAGTGGTATATAGTACAATAATTATTTTCATCTAAGAAACAAAGGCAACAAATATGGAAGGATACATAACAAAATTTATTTATTTTTTTTAGAAAAAAAAAAAAGGAAAACAAGGAAAGGACTCCATTCATGAGTAGGTCACATGAAGAAGATATTCTGTAAAGAGGATCTTCCCAGTTGTAGTAATAGTGCTTGCCCTTTCTAATGTTGGGTAGAAATAGTGTTTGCCTTTTTTCAATGTTGGGTTTCTATCAACAAAAAGGGGCAAAGGGCTAACCCTCTATCATCCTACTTGGCATTTCTTCGGCATATTCTCTCTCAAATTTCCTGTGCGTGTTTATTATTCATTTCCTCATTTTACTTTAATCTTCATAAATGTAAAATATTACTCTATCCCTTCCATATCAATTGTTGTCTTTGAAAATTGTGTCGTCAAATTCGTGACGAAAAATGACTATTACAAAAGTATAATATTGCAATTATTTATAAAATATTATCTAAATAATTATCAATTAAATAGTGACAATTAAATACCGTAACAATTAATTAAATGACAATTAATATGGAACAGAGAGATAGGACACGACTCTACCGTACCCAAAGAAGAATATAAAGTTAATGGCAAGTATAAATATTTGAATATGGATGTTTTTTTTAAGGGTACTATTGAGTAGCAATAGAAAACATAAATAATAAATTATGAAAAAGTGCACTAGTTATGTATATAAATTGAAGACACTGATATAGTTAGAATATCTTTGGTTAGTTTAAGTGGAAATCGATTTGAATAGAGGTTGAAGGCGTATATATAATCTTAGCATTATGTAAGAAATCTAAGTGATGATGATAACATTGATTTGCATATCATGCATTTATGTCATAGATGCTCATATTAGGTACTTTTATCAACATGCATCATATATTATACATTGAAAGAAGCACACATAATGCACAAATAAATCAATCATGTAACCATCAGCCACATGTACTCAAAGGGATCATCCAAATTGAGGCATGACCTAATCATCAGCAACTTTTTCCTTCCAATTATTCTATTCTCATGCCAAAGAAATAAAAAAGAGGGTGAGGGAGGGTCCATGGACTTACTTGCTCTTGTTCATAGGGTATATTAGGATGGGCCCACTAGTCTTCTTATTCCCCAAAATGCCCTTGAAAACTCCTTTGTCAAAATCAGCAATCCTGGACTTTGGTACGAACAGGTTCAGCCAAGGGTGTGGAACCTCCCACAAACCCTTAGACCGGAGTTTTAGCTCCGCCTTGTGAACCCGGTCTAGGAAATCCACGTAGGGAAGATCTGTTGTGAATACTGATGATGGTATGAATTCTAGTTTCTTCAACAATGCCTCCACTTCCTGTTACAATCATTAATAAAAAATGCATTACATTCATTGGGAAAGATCTAATTAAGATAATAATATATTAATATGTATTTAAACGGGCTGAATTATTTGTTCCATTTGAAGCAAAGCAGGTTCCCCTTGGTTTTGAAATTGATTTTCTACTCGCTTTTCAAAAGTTTTTATTTCTAAGGTCTACCGGAATCAACATCTTTCATACATTTTTTTACATAGGGGAAGACCACCTACATCTGAACTCCCTCAGACTCTACATTAATGGGACCATACTTGGGTTAGACTATTGTTGTTGTTTTATTTGAAGCAAAGCAGGCAAATAAACATTAATTTCTATGATATTAATCAATTTATAAGACTTAAATTTGACCTAAACCTAAAGTTTTACAAGTTGTGAGTGTGAAACAAGATGATCCAGTTGATAAAGAAAAATGAGGGCTAGCTAGGTGTAACACAATTATGTAGTAGCTAGATTAAAATAAAGCAAGCATTAATCAAAGGTAGGAAACAAACGGTGGTACCAACCAAACAGTTTATTTTGTCAGGATAAGTTTGATTCTTTCCAACTAACTAACTAAAGGGTGATGCTAAAGGGTGATGATACGTGTCTTGCTCCAAGACACTGCTTAAGTGTCTTCATTTTTATAAAATTAATACTTATTATTATCTTTAATCCAAAATTTTTTGATAGATACTATTAATTATCAATTATAAGAAACTTGGAATGTGATGGCTACGCCAACAATTAAAATTGACACCCTAACGAATGAACCCCATCCGTTGGACATATTTTTGACGCATTTTTGTAAATTTTAAAAAATATAGATAAAAGTGTGATTTTATACAATTTATATATATTATTATAATTATAGAAGTCAATCATGTAACTTTTTACTAATCTAAGTTATAAATATATAGGTTTTTTATAATCACAAGACACGTAATATGTGTCTTGCACAAGACATTTATCATTTTCCGTGACTAAAATAATTCACTAACAAATGCATGCTACCACACAGAACAACTAGTGACTAGATTGGAATAATCAGGCAGCAGGTGGGTTTGCTTAGATTTTGTAGTGATTTAAGTAAGCACAACTATTCAATAATAAATTAAACTAATTCATTAAAATACAAACCTTCTCAATCTAATCAGATTATGAACCTGCCCTGTTTTCATGTAATTTTCGTCTACTTGCTTCAGCTAACAATAATTGACACCATGTCATTATGTTTTAAACAAATACTCCTTGTGAGAATCAAATAACTTGTGCCCATATATAAGCTACTCTTTTTTTTTTTTTTGTGGAAGGGATACAATATAACTAAGCTACTTAATAATGGGCCTTATGTAGCCTATGTCTTAAAGGAGTATATTAAGCACATTAACATTACAACGAAAAATTGAGACTAATTAAAGAGTACGTAAGTTCAGGTAATTTAGATAATTGTTAAATTTTACTGTTATTCAATGTCCATTTTTAAAAAATTTACATAGTAAAATCAAAGCAAAATATATATAGTAGTCAAATTTAATACTGTCAATCATGTGAAGGCCAGGACTAGCTCAAAGAAGAAATAGGAGATATGATCAAGTACAAAGGCAGTAGTTAACATCTTTAAAATTAAGTACATGAACTTAAATTTCTTCTGTTGACTTGCTACTTGAATTTATTGAGTATACGCTATTCTTATGTACAATATTATGGTATAGTGGAATGAATGGATACATGGATTGCTAGAATTTCAAAGTATATGTAAAAGCTACAGCCGCAGTTTTGTGACCTGAAAGTCTAATTTCTTCCAGCAAGGCTTGCCTAACTATATAGCTAGGTAGCTAACTTGATTGTCAACAAAGATTCTAATGTGATTGTACGTTATATCCTAGTACACGCCAAATATCCATAATCCATGCATTTTACTGGATCACCTATTCCCACATCTAACCCTTGCAATTTATAATCATCCAAAATCATCATGTCAATCGTATAAAAATACCATAAATCACTTTCTTTTTCATGGGTAAGTCATATTTGTCAAACTCGCTATTTCAAAACAATACTTTTATGGTCCCCCATTTGTATTAAATTTTTTAAATAATTCATCACTATTGATCACAAATATATTAATATTATTATAAAATTCATCAACATTTTTTAAAATCATCAAATTCTTATAAAAATTCATCACATAGAAAATTAATATATTTTAATACATGTGGTATATCTAAGTAAGTATATCACAGTGGATAACAGTATAATTTGCGAATTTAAAAAGGCATATATGGGTACGTAAGAAATATGTATACCTGATCGACAGAATCAGCAGAGGAATCGAAGTAATTCTTAGTGATTTCCAAGCAGTACAAGACACCACCATTGTTGCTGGCTCCAAGAGAGGAGATCTTGACTGGGTTCCTTGGTGAGAAAAAGGAGGATCTCCAATTGTTTATAAGGCCTTCATCCACTATCACAAATCCCTCCACATAATCAAACTTCTCCTTTGCTGGTTTCTCATGCAATGATATCAAGTACTCCTGATCTTTTGTAAATGTTGTAAAATTTGAGTACAGCACCCTTATCCACCTCACCTGTTTTAATTAATGTCCACCCGCAGACAATAAACAAAATAATTAATTAGTATTAATTTTTAAAGAATTTTTCAAAAGAAGGAAGAATTTATTGACGTCGTTCATCCAAATTGTAAATTGTTTGTCTTTGGGGTAACACACGGTACCCCACATCCACCCCCACATATATAGTTGCTAAATGGACGAGTTGATTAGATTCCCCCCTTAAAATCAGTAATATATCATTTTTATCACATCACATGGTCATGATAATCATATATAGTTGTAATTTGGTTAATATAAATTAGATAGAAATATTTTTAATTATTTGTCCTGTGTGATATGTGATATTAAATTTTCATAAACTACAATTATTAATTAATTATTTAATATATAAAATAATTTAAAATATAAAGTTAATATCATTAGAATTTAAATATAAATTAATTTTTGTGAATATGGTAGACAAATATAGTAGGGTGATCAAGGGAAAGGGGGAATACCCTTTGGGGAGCAGGCTCAAGGGCGATTCTAGCACGAGTGATAATACCAAATTGACCAAGACCACCCAAAACAGCATGAAACAGCTCTGAAATCTCTTTCTCTGAACATGTCTTCATCTCACCCTTCCCTGTACAGTTATTTAATTACCACGAATCAGATCATTTATTCCATCCATGCAAAATTACTGTGTACACACACCAATATACCATTTCATCCGAATTTACTGTCAATCTAGAACGTGTAAATATCATGTATCAACCCACAGTTTATAATTTGTTTTTTTTTTTTTTCAAAGGTAGAAGGGTTTCTGTCAACGAAAAAGAAGTGTTGAAAATATTTATGAGGGAAAAAAAAAGGGAAACATAAAAAGAAAGGCAGAAAAGGACCCATGTGCAATGTACTTTTAAGTTGTCATAAGCTAACCAACTTCCTGTGTGATACTGACCAACTTTAACGGAAAAACTCCATTTTATTTTACTTTCCCTACTACTTTTCACTATCTATCATACAACGCATTTACTAAAATTAACGCAAATTTGATTTGGTTCTTACTCAATAAATTCGATTATTATTTAATCCTTGTATTTGAATTTCGTGAATTAAGAAAATACTTATAACGCAGAATTTTTGTATTTGTTCTGTCAAAAACAATTTTTATGTTTGAAGCTTTTACCTGTAACAACATCGAGCTCATAGGCATTGCTAATCTGTGGGCCATGATTAAACGCCTGACCACTAATCCCAGCATTGGATAGCGTCCCTCCCACCGTCAGATATAGATAATCAGTCCAGGATCGTGGGGCGAGTCCATACTGAAGCGTGGACCTGAGCACATCGACCCACAATTCCCCTCCCCAAACATCCACGTACTCCTTCTCCACATTCACCTTCGGGCCAGGGGGCCCACTCCCGAACTCCCTCTCCTCCCCTTCTCCACGGCGGCCCATCTCCACCACCACCCCATCCGCCGCCACCGCCGCCTGCCCATTGATGGAGTGGCCGTGTCCCCGGGCCGACACCGGAAAGCCCAACCCGTGCCCGGCCCGAACCACCTCCGCCACGTCCTCCGCCGAATTAGGCCGGAAAATCGCCGCCGGCTCGGACCGGCCCAGCCCGCCGAAGTCGACGGAGGCCGCCCTGATCTCGTCCGGGTCGGTGCTGAGCCTGAGGTGGCCCGAATTCAGGCCCGGGCCCAGAGTGAGCCCGGATGTCGTAAGGATTAGTGAACAGCATATGGCGGTTGAAGCTAGCAGTAACAGTAGATTTGTTGCTGCCATTTTGAGTAGTATACGTAGTCTGGGTTTTGTTTGTTTGTTTGTTGAGGTTTTGCGGTATTTGTTTGGAGTGGGTTTTGGTGGGTGAAATGAGGGAGAGGGGGAGAGATTTATAGAAGGAGAAGGGATCGGAGGCCGTGTCACCGTGTGGAGACGTGAGATGGTGGATTTTGAAGTTTGAACCAGTAAAATTTTTTAATAACCCCAACATGCAGAGAATCTGATTTTTTTTATTTTTGGTATTTATTTATCCACTTTAACGAGGAAGATGAAGGGAGAGAGAAGTTTGTTGGGGTTAGTTGAGTTTTCTATCCTTTTCTTTATTTTTTTCTTTCCCTGTTCTGTTTAATTCGTTGATTCTCTGTCCTTAAATATTTGGCGGGACTTTTCTCTGATTTATCTTTAGGATATTTTGGGGTAACATTGAAAAATTCTATCCGATGGTTTATCTTTAGAATATTTTGGGGTAAGAAATGAGTTATATTATTCAATTTATAAGTTGAATAAAGTTTTGATTTTTAATGGATTACTCATAATAAGATTATTAATTTGGACCAGATTTTATAGTATTGGTTTTGAATGTTTTTATTCATATTAAAATTGGTTGATTTTTATACTATATTTATCAAATGTGCTTGTTTTTTAAGGGACAACTCTAATATTTTCAATATAGGAGTTTGTTGGATCATTCAAATTATTTTAAATTTCATACCACCTCTCCCTCTAAATGAGTATTAATTTGATTAAATTTTAACTGTTAATTATTCATAAATTATAATGAGTTACAATATGAAATTAACACCATTAGAAAGATATTGTACTAAAGATTATAGTGGTGTTAATTTTTTAATGTAACTCATTATAATTTATAAGTAATCAACAATTAAAATTTAGTTAAATTGACACTTATTTAAGGACAGAAGGAGTATCTGTTTAAATTACTTATTTTGAACTATAGGTAATCGGGTAAAAATTAGTTTTGGTAATTTTCGGTAAGTTTTGATAAATTTTGGTAAATTTTGTCAAATTTACTATAATATACCAAAATTAAAAAAATTTATTTTTTGATTTTGGTTAGTTTTGGTAAAAATTTACCTCACCCATTTTACCTAGTTAGGTATGTATTTGACGGGCACTAAATGGAGGTCTAAGGTAGGCGGGAATCCAATTCAACCAAAACTCATCGTACACAAATTAAATGAGGTTTCATCTTAAAACCAATTGATGTTAATTAAAATAACCTACTTAACTTATATACCATGTCATTTTCCTTTATTTTTCTGATGTGAGATATTTTTTTTTATTTATGGGTGAATCCAAATCACATATAAAGTTTTGAGTCCTTTGATTCATTCAAAAAATCATCATTCTGAAATTAATTACTTTCATATTGGAGCACGCAATATTTGGATATTGGAAGGCTGGAACCAGTGGTTTTACCTTTGGTTTGATCATACGTCTAATTCAGCATGGGCTTGATAGTTTTTCAAAATTAAGCAAGCGTAGTAGTACCTAATGAGGGTGGGGGTCAGGATAAAGCACTTAGAGGGACACGTGTGGCATGCTTGTGAGTTAAAAAGCCACAGGAAGACACGTGGAAGAAGGCTGATAGAGAGAGTGTGTGGGACCCGGATGGTGGATTCGGAGTATCAAGTGTGGGACATCACCCATTGGAGGGCCTTCACGTGCATTCGGAGTCCTGCCCAATCAGATTGCTCCATCATCATCATGATGCTCATTACGCTTAATTATGAAGATGACGACGATGATGCATAAATATGATGATCCTGAGTTGGAAATACACATTTTTGAGCTTGAATTCAATGTGCTAGCTGTGGTGAAGTTAACTGCTGCTAAGATCTTGTGTACCTTTGGACAAGGATGTTGCATTTTCCATGCCAACATGTGGAACTACTTTATTTGCATGCTCTCCATGCTTTTAATTACTATCCCTATCTAACTTTCAACATTATTCAGCAATGGAGATTATCCACCATAGAAATATCCTATTTTCAATTCAATAACTACTATATATATGCGTCTCTTTAAAATTTCATCCCTAGCTAATAAATTTAACTACACAAATTCTATTTGGCACAAGACCAATTAGCTAAGCACAACTAAAATATTTTTTATAGATGAAAATTGTGGTATTATAGATTATATTTGTTATGGCTAGTTCGTATTCAGCTCATCAATGATCATCCTTATTAAGCTAGGAGTCTGATGAACAAGTCAAATCTACTTTGTTTAAATTATCGATTATTTTAAATTTTACGGTCTTCAATAATTACATAACAATAACTAAATATAATGTTTTAAGAAAAGTTACAATATCTTAGGTTGATGAACATAATTTTCATTACAAACATACTAATATCGATTTATTATAATAGATCATTAATAGTTGACAATTAAGATAATCAAAGTTTGAGAGAGCATTTCTCACCTACCATTTTGGAGAATGTTGTTGGCAGAAGTGGGGGCTAACTTTGGGCCATTGGCACCCTCGTTTACGTCTGCTATAAAGATCGAAGGGGACACTATAGAGTTTGAGTATCCCAAGCTCTTGAGATTGTTGGGTGTGCTGCTTGCTCTCTCTTGGACTATTGGAGTGGATTCTCCTAAAATCAGGACCCAATAGATTGGACTGCTTATTTATATAAAAAAAATTAATAATTAAAGTTTGCTATATTTGACTCTGAAAACCACATGAATATATAATTTGGAATGAAGATAATAAACAAATATGAAATATTTATTTCAACTCAAATGTAAAAATGAATTTCAGAATAGTAATTCCTAAATTAGTTCTCATCAGTCCACGATGTCCTTTAACAAAAGTACAAAGTGGATAAGTCCAATTGAGACAATTAATTTAATTGCAACTATATGTAATAAATAAACAAATAGAGTTTAAGAATAACACTTGAGAACTTACAATTAAATTAAGGAGAATAAAAAAAACTTGTTAAAATGCCAAGCATTTGACAACCAATGTAGTCGTAAGTTACAAGTCAAGTAGCCAGATAAACAATATGAACACACATTTTGTCAAAGGAAGCTATTCAAAGATGCTTCCATATAATGTTTGGCTCATTAAACTAATTATCTTAATTAACTAATTAGTTAATTAACTAGTTCATTATCCCCTAGATTAGACAAAATGATGAAGCTCTAAATCAATGATGAATTTAAGTATTAGCAGAGGGTGGCAGGGAATGAAATCAGAAAATCTAGGCTAAGATTACTGGCGGCCGTATTTAGTAGCCCATAGCTAAATAATTCCTCACCATTTTATATAACTATATTCTTATATTAATTACTGCATTATTAATTGATTAATATATGGTCGGGCTAACTATAATTTTTAAAAAAATAAAACGCAAAAGGGAATATCTCTTCTATTTGTAAACGTGTGCTGCGTGTGTCTAGCTACCAAAGAGGGCCACTTTAATTTGATAGCTTTGGTTCCCGTAAGTTCAAGGTTGACCTCCTAATTATTGTAATTTACTTTTTGAAAATTCTACTATAAGTGCATTTTATTAATTATAGTAATTGAAAATTTTAATCAATAATTTGTTTAAAATATGTTTATGTGAGAAATTTTAGTCTAGTTGAATTTTTTTTCAATTATGGTGTAATTAAAAATTATAATTATTGTTACTTTTAGTTTTAAAAAATTGAAATTAATACATATTAATCAAATGATTTGTTAAAACTTAAAATAAATAACCCTATTTATTAGGATATAAATTTTTTTACAAACTCTTATATTTTTTAGGAGATCATTATAATTGATTTTTTCAACTATCATAGTGAAAAGTGCAATTGCTTTACATTGTTTCTCTCTCTCTCTATTTATTGAAACATAAATCTTTTCAACAGATGATATTTACTTTATATATATAAACTAACGATATGAAAATTACAACTATTATAGTGGGATAAATATCAACTATGGTAGAATTTTAATCTCATATATTAAAATGATTTGTCCCTCAATAAATATGTCATTAACTGTTGCAATAAGTTACATTGATTAATATATTGATTTTAATTTGTTTGACCCATATCGATTTTAATTTTTTTTAATGGAGAACCACAATAGCTATACCTTTTAACAGTCATAGTTGAAAAGAAAAAAATTCAACTACAATAGAATCTTCTTAAAAACAATAATTTGTGAAAAGAATTATGTTTCAATTAATTGGATTATATATTTTAACAACTCACTTTAGTGAATATTGATTTTGACCTTTTAATAGTAAAATTAGGGTAATTATACTTTTCAACTATAGTAATTAACAAAAATTAAACTATAATAAAATCTCCCTTAATTTTAAGATATTACTACAATGTGATGAATAAACAATAAACGATAACATAACTAAAATGAACTAAGATATTATTTTTATAATATAATATAATGTGATGAATAAACAATAACAAAACTAAAATGAAGGTTTATATGTGAATGCTTAACCAGTTAATGGATGTTTAACGGCTTGTTTTTCTATGATTAAGTGGTACGAAACGCATTTGTTTAATTTTCTATATTTTGTACTGTTTTTGAGCCAGTGTATGTGGGCAGTGGCTTTCATTTTCATGGGAATTTCCTCGAAAAAATGTGTCTATTTGCCACCGCATTTTTGTTTTTATTTCAGAACAAATAATATTAATTACCTTTGTTTTTCGATGGGTGAGCGACTGAACATATGCTTGACTTCACTTTCATTTTTCAGAGGTTAACCTTATTGTGTTGTCTGCCGATACCTAATTTGTTGTTTTTACGTGTATTTTAATTTATTCTTTTACAGACATATCATTTGTTGTATTTACGTGTGTTTTGTCGATGAAAAATGTGTTATTTTACCAATTTTTAATGGGTGAAAGTGAAGATAAATTGTTCTACGGTTTTTTTGCTCGAAAAATATTTTAGTTTACTCGTTCCTGTGATAATCGATAATACAAATAAGGATTCTGAAATTGAATAGTCTATGCTTAGAGCGACTGAAAGACATTCCTTGAATTTATTTCTATTTGAACAAATTGGCCAATAATTTGTTGATATATATACTTGCTCTGTTACATATTATTACTTCTAGGATAATATCATCTTTAAGCAATCTCTTTAGACTTTAATAATTAATTAATTATTGAACATATAGGACGATTTAAAACTAATATTATTAGATTTATCATGAAAAATATGTTTTTGTATGAATATATAATAATGTAACTGTTGTACATAATTGTATAATGTTTGAAATCAAATTTTAAAGTGGTGCATTAGAAATTATAAAAGGTCAAAGTGATAATTATTGTGTAACAAAACGAGTAGTAAACTATTACATACTATTTCCTATTCATATTATAAGTCACTTATTAATTATTTCATGGTCTTCAATATCTATCTTTTCTTGGTAATTTCTCACATAATATTTTATCAAAAAAATAACAGCATTGCAAAATACTCTAACAATATTAACTTTCACTATAGATCTAATGATAGTACTTTTATATAATAAATTATTATTGTACATATTGAGAAATTAATAGTCCTAATTTTTAAAATTTAATTGACATATAGATCTAGGTGATAGATAGAATGAGAAAAAGAAAAAATTATCATTAAATGTATAGTAAAAATATCATCATAAGATTACAACATGATAATTTTTGATAAAATATTGTATGGGGATATACTCGATCCAATAATAACACTAAAGGCCATAAAACAATTAAGATGTAACATACAAAATTGGAAGGAGAGAAATATTTTCATTGATGAAATTACATCTTAGTTTATACTTTTTAACTTTTTTTGTTGTGAAAAAAAAAATATAAACTTTTTCCTTTTTTAAGAGACTGGTGGTAAGTTTATCATAATATATAGATCATTGGAGGTGAAAGTGTAAGAAATAAACCTTATTGAGAGTAAACTTCAGAAGTAAAAAGTAGTGTCTTTCAATGGAACAAATTTCAAATTGTTATATATCAAAAATCCCAGGTATAACACTCAATCTGTTCCATATTAATCATTTATTTTGAAAATTATGTCGTCAAATTTTAAAAACTGTTACCATACATTTCTCAACATATACAATGATTTGTTATCTAAAATTACTATTATTAAATTCGCAACAATAAATCCTATCCTAATAATATAGTATTATAATTATTAATAAAATATTATATAAAAATTATTAATAAAAAAGTGATATTAAAAATCCTAACTGTTAGAATATATATGTAAATATGTATACAAATCACTTATTCTGATTTGGTTTATATTCTCCTTGATTGTAGGTCATATAATTATTTCCTTCTAGAATTAGGACTCTCTATGTGTATATATGCTAGTCCTCTGTACCTTGATTACACAATACATACAATAATATCTTTTTAGCCACATTTAGTTTCATGGTATCAGAGCATTAATTAAAAGGAAAAAAAGGGGTGCAAGAGTACAAGAAGGGGCAACAGAGAGAAAACATTCATTGCTTCTCCTGTTCGTTCAATCGGCCTTTTTTTTTTCAATCAAACAAATTTTCCCCATTTTCAATCAGCTCCTTCTACCCTTTTTTTTCTCAGAGCATTTGTCCAGATCATTCATCAAATTTCATTATTTTCTTCAGAAAATTTGAGAAACCTTCAATTTTTCCCATTCAAGGGAAGATTCATCACCTGCAAATTCCGGCTTCCCCTGTTCGTTGGTTGTCAGTCGGGTCGTCACTCCTCACCAAGACACGGGTTGGATTTTTTTTTATTGTTTGCTTATTGAGTTCCAGTCTACTTGCCTGCTGTTAGTCATGGAGAAATTAGATGTCGTTCAGCCCATTAAAGTTGTTTTGGATGGTTTGAATTATATAACTTGGTCTCAAGAAATGTCAAGTTTCTTGAAAGGACGTAAACTCTGGAGAATTATATCTGGGGATATTACTCAACCTACGAAACAAGTAGGCGAGGAAGATGGGAAATTTGGGGAACGTCTTGAGGATTGGGATAGTAAGAACCATCAAATTCTTACTTGGATACGAAACACATCATTATCATCCATCAAAACCCAATTTGCTCGTTTTGACAATGCTAAGGATGTTTGGGATCTGTTGTCCAACCGATATTCAACTACGGATATCATACATCAGTACCAACTCCATGAGAAACTTCATAGTATGCGGCAATTGTCTGGTCAGCCTGTTAATGAATTTTTGTCTGAAATGCAAGCAGTATGGGATCAATTAGCCATGGCTGAACCGACTTGGGAAAATAAGGAAGACGCTGAGAAATACTTCACGTTTCGCGAAAATTTGCGAGTTTTGCATTTTTTGATGGTCCTCACACCTGAGTTTGAGAGTGTTCGTGCATCTATCCTACATCGAGGTTCTCTGCCCACACTTGAAACTGCAGTTTCATAATTGCTCTCTGAAGAAACTCGCCTTAGTATCTTAAAGAGCCACCCTGTGAACCCAAATGTGGATACAAATACAGTTTTAGCAGTGGATGCAAAACCCAAGGTAACCTGCAACTATTGTGGGAAGCTTGGCCATGTTATTTCTGAATGTAGGAAACTCAAATACTAGAACAACAAGAACTTAGGAGCTCATGGCCAGTTCCAAAATCGTTCATATTACTCCAACGGGCAATCTTCAACACACTACTGGTGCAGTGACAAATGATTCATCTCCAACCTTCTCCCTCGACGATATTCAATCCATCCTCAGGCAACTTGCTGGACGCTCTGCAGCATCTCCAGTGACTACTGATGCTTCCGCCTCTTCCGCACTCTCTGTCAATCCAGGTACCTCATGCTCTTGGTTTTATGACTCTGGTTGTTGTAATCATATGACATATGAACCTGGCCTACTTACGTCAGACTTGAGCCCTGTGCAAACATCTCATGTCCATACAGCTAATAATTCTACATTGAATGTCAGTCATATTGGTGATATTTCAACTGCAAATTTGACCCTGCCTGATGCATTCTTAGTTCCAGAACTCACATGGAATCTTATATCTGTTGGGCAATTATGTGAACTTGGTTATGAAGTGCGTTTCTCAGATCATGGATGTGTTGTTCAGGACCCTCGAACGAGACAGGTAGTTGGGACAGGCCGTAAAGTTGGTCGTTTGTACAAGCTTGTCTCCTTGTTGGTTCCGAATAAAGCTACTGCTCGTTGCGGTGCCGTGGTTTCACCGGAGATATGGCATTCCCGATTGGGTCATGTTTCTTACTATAGATTACGTTCTCTAGCCTCTAGTGGTGCTTTAGGTCAAGTGACAGTTAATAAATTTGATTGTCAATCATGTCAGTTAGCAAAGTTCCATGCTTTGCCTTTTACTAATAATGATTCAATTTCGCAAGCACCTTTTGATCTTATACACTCTGATATTTGGGGCCCTTCCCCAACTGCTACTATGGGAGGATCACGTTATTTTGTGATATTTGTGGATGACTTCTCTCGATACACTTGGATTTATCTCCTCAAAAATCGATCTGAATTGCCCCAAATTTACTCTGATTTTGCTACTATGGTTCACACTCAGTTTTCTGCTACTATTAAGGCTTTTCGATCAGATAATGCACAAGAATATAAAGAGAAGACTTTTTTGAAATTTCTTGCTGCAAATGGCACTTTGGCCCAATATTCATGTCCAGGGACATCACAACAAAATGGTCGTGCAGAGCGGAAACATCGACACATTCTTGAAACAGTACGTGCTCTTCTTATTTCTGCTACTTGCCCATAATCCTTTTGGGGTGGTCGCTTCATCGCCGTATATACAATTAATCGGGTTCCTTCTCCGGTAATTGAGAACAAAACTCCCTATGAACGTTTACATGGGGGTGAGCCCTCTTATGATCTCCTTCGAGTCTTTGGATGTGCTTGTTTTGTGATGTTGCAGCCCCATGAACGCACCAAGTTAGAACCTCGTGCTCGATTGTGTTGCTTCCTTGGATATGGTATTAACCATAAAGGATATCGTTGTTGGGATCCAATCTCCAAGAGGCTCCGAGTCTCTCGTCATGTTGTATTCTGGGAACATACCATGTTCTCGTCACTCACTAGCTTCCAAATTTCTCAAGTTGATTCTTCTTATTTCACTGATGTAGGCATTAATCTTTTTCCTGATGATAGTGGCCCACTTCAGGACATGGCACCTGTGTCACCTCCTATCATACCAGACGCTTCCCCATCTATGGATGTGTGCTTACGGATCATCATGTTGATCCTCATGCATCTACGAGTTGTGATTCGGGCATGATACAAATATCACGTCAGGCTTACCTACAAGCCCGTCGTTGCGTCGTTCTTCCCGAGTAAGTCATACACCGACTTATTTACAAGATTATCATTGTCATTCTATTATTGCTGCTATTCATGAGCCCCACACATTTAGAGAAGCTCAGAGTGATCCCAATTGGCAGCATGCCATGCATGAAGAACTGGCAGCTTTACACAAGACGGGCACGTGGGATATGGTGGACCTCCCCGCTGATAAAGCTGCTATAGATTGCAAATGGGTATATAAAATCAAGACTCGGTCAGATGGATCAATTGAAAGGTATAAAGCTCGACTTGTTGCAAAGGGGTATCACCAGGAATACGGGATTGACTATGAAGAAACGTTTGCACCCGTGGCTCGACTAACCTCAGTAAGAAGTTTATTGGCTATTGCTGCTGCAAAAAATTGGAAGCTCTTCCAGATGGATGTAAAGAATGCTTTTCTTAATGGTGACCTTCAAGAAGAGGTATATATGAAGCCTCCTCCTGGATATAACCATCCACCAAACAAAGTCTGTCGTCTTCGAAAAGCATTGTACGGGTTAAAACAAGCTCCACGAGCTTGGTTTGCAAAATTCAGCTCCACTGTCCATCGCTTTGGGTTTCGTTCTAGCCCACATGATAATGCTCTCTTCATCCGCTCTACGGGTAAGGGTTCTGTCCTACTCCTACTTTATGTCGATGATATGATCATTACCGGCGATGACCTCCAAGGAATACAAACCTTGAAACGCTCTCTTTGCCAAGAGTTTGAGATGAAAGATTTAGGTCTGCTCAGCTACTTTTTGGGATTGGAAGTTGCTTCCAACTCACAAGGCTATTTTCTGTCACAAGCCAAGTATGCCAGTGATCTCATATCACGTGCGAGGTTAACGGACAATAAAATAGCTTCATCTCCTGTTGAGGCCAATCCCAAGTTCTCACCTGCTGATGGAACACTCTTGAAAGATGCTACCTTGTATCGGCAACTCGTTGGAAGTCTTGTTTATCTCACTGTAACACGACGACATCATCGCGTATCTTTGCTCATTTAGTAAGTCAATTCATGGCGCTCTCGCACTAACCATTATGCATTGTACTTAGCATATTGCGCTATGTCAAGGTACACTTTTCCTAGGTCGCTTTTTCCTTATGGTTCTTCACTAGAATTGACCTACTCGATTCGGGATTTGGAGATATCACGGCACCGTCGTTCCACTACTGAGTTATTGTTTCTTTTGGGTGATTCATTGGTTTCATGGCGTAGCAAGAAACAAAATGTGGTTGCTCGAGCCAGTACCGAAGCTGAATATCGAGCCCTTGCCGATACGACATCTGAACTAGTGTGGTTGCGATGGTTACTTGAAGATTTGGGTGTACGTCAACTTAAGCCAACCACAATTTTCTGTGATACGAAGTCTTTGTTCAAATAGCTCATAATGATGTGTTTCATGAGCGTACTAAGCATATAGAAGTTGATTGTCACTTTGTCAGACACCATCTTTCACAGAAAAATCTATCCCTTGCTTCAGTTCCTTCTAGTAAGCAGACTGCAGACATCTTTACCAAGTCTCTTTTACCGGGTCGTTTTCAACATTTGGTTTCCAAACTCAATATGGTTGTTGTATCATCCTATTGAGTTTGAGGGGGGATGTTAGAATATATATGTAAATATGTATACAAATCACTTATTCTGATTTGGTTTATATTCTCCTTGATTGTAGGTCATATAATTATTTCCTTCTAGAATTAGGACTCTCTATGTGTATACATGCTAGTCCTCTGTACCTTGATTACACAATACATACAATAATATCTTTTTAGCCACATTTAGTTTCACTAACAAATAATTAAATGATAATTAATATGAAACAAGTGAGTATCTCAAATTTTATTATCCAATAAATAGCATCTAAAACTTTATGGTTTCTCAATAACATGTACTTACAAAAGATCGGGTACAAGATATTATGTCATGTTTTATTACTCCGTAATTCGTTTTGATTAAAGACTATATTATATACACCTATTCCCTCGTATTGACCACATCCAATTATTTGAGCACTTGCATGTACCAGGGTCAAGGATCAATCCTAATTATCAAAACCCTTTCAAGTTGTAGTACATCATGACTAGAGAAATTTCTTGGAAGTCACATGTCTTAATATACCCTATATTAAAGATAGTTTTTCCGCTTTAAAAAATACTAGTTTTTATGATGTTTAATATGTACAATTATACATGCATATGTGTACACATGTTCACATTATAATAATTTATTAGATAAGCTCATCCTAATTAATATACAAATGTACACCATCACAATACTATTAATATTAATTTGTCAAATAATCCCACGCTTTATCTTACAAGGGAAAGCATTATTTTGGCCCCGTGACAGATGATAACCATAGCAATCTAAGAAATAGGAGAACTGGAGAAGGGATCGATTATACAAACATTGTACTATGTCCAAGTGGCTTTACTCCAAGTGCCCTAACCAATGAAATTGATGTGTATTGAGGTTAGATATTTTTTAAGTATTTTATCATGATATAAAATTTATATATTTTCATATTAAATTAAAAAATATAATTAAATTTTTAATTATTATATCACAGGTAAATTATATAAAAATTATTTTTTCATTTATAGTTTTTTAAATTTACAAAAATAATATTTAAAATATGACTAATTAATAGAATTTATTCGATTGAGAGGTACATGTCATTTATAATTATAGGATAGTCAACACATTTTAAATTTCTTAGAGTTAATAAATTTTCGTGAGATGATCCTATACTAAAATTTACATTGATAGTATGGATAAAAAAAATAATGTCAAAAAATATAATAAGTATTAATTTTATTAAAGGCAAGACTTAAAACTATGTCACACAACACATATCATGATTCATCAAATGAGAATGGCATCACAATATATCACCGAAGAAGTTATATATTTATGATCACCAGAAATTCAAACTTTGGTGAATAATAAATTTTCTTCCCCACCATTAGGTTACCATGCTCTTGACTCTCAAAGTTATTTATACATGCATAGCATTGAAGTGTTTATTTTATAATGTAGACTGTTAGAATTATAGATAAGAGTTAGGTATATTTAGCTTTTGTTTTTTTTCTGTTTTTCTTTCTTCTTTTTCTTTCTTGGGCCGGCCCCTTCTTTTTCTCTTTAAATACTTGGCTCTGGGCCTTGTTTGTGTCAAGGAGTCGAATACCCCTTTTTCATTCAATACAGATTTTCTTTTTGGTTTCCTCCTTCTCCTCGTTCTTCAAGGTTCATATCAGAACCTTTTCATGGTATCAGAGCCCTCTTAGGGCAAGATCCGCCTTTCTTCTTTCTCCCTTTCACTCGCCATGGGAGAAAACACAAAGAGCTTCGTTCCGGATCCATGTGACCCTCTCTTTATACACCCATCAGACCAACCGGGTACGTCATTGGTTGCGGAACCCTTCTCAGGTGAAGATTTTGACACCTGGAAAAGATCTGCAACGGTTGCTCTTTCTGCGAAAAATAAATTTGCTTTTGTTGATGGAAGCTTGTCGAAGCCAGGGGCTGATGATCCTCGTCTTCCCTATTGGAAGAGGGGCAATGACATGGTCCTATCCTGGATATTGAACTCCTTGCAGAAGAATATTCGCGACAGTGTCTTATACTCCACAATTTCACGGGATCTGTGGATGGAGTTAACGGAGAGATTTGGGCAAACAAACAAGGCAAAGCTATATTCAATTCAACAAAAGATATCAAGACTATCTCAAGAATCGATGGACATTTCATCCTATTACACGACTGCGAAGAAGCTTTGGGAAGAAATGGGGGCAGTCACAAATTTTCCCTCTTGCAAATGTGGGAAGTGCATCTGCAAACCACAAATCAACAGGCAATTTGAAGACCACCTCGAAGAACAGAAGATATGGCAATTCTTGATGGGACTCAACGATAGCTACACACATATCAGGGGAAACATCCTAATGATGAGTCCCTTGCCTTCTTTAAGCCATATTTATGCGATCTTGTCTCAAGAAGAAAGACAAAGGCAGGTAAGGGACCAAGCTAACAGCTCAAATGATTTTGCCTCAATCAATTAAGCAAGAAAGCAAACCTCTTCTGTGATCATTGTAAAAGGCCAGGGCACACAATCGACAAGTGCTACAAAATATATGGGTACCCGCCTAAGAATCAGAATAAGTCCCAGAATAGGCCTTCCAGCCAAGGAAATGCAAGAAAGCAAGCCAATGCTGCAGTTCAAGATATGGACAAGAATGCATCAGGGCAGAAAGATTCCAATTTATCAACTACTTTCAACAAGGATGAAACGATACAATTACTACATCACCTACTGAGGAATTTAAATGGTGAGATAACCTCAACCAGTGAAGGAAATGAAGTGGATACATCTTCAGGTAACATTCATCATTTCTCATTTAAGCCCATGCTAAATACTGTGACTTGTTTCTTCAATTCAACTGAAAGTGATTGGATATTAGATTCTGGTGCTACTGATCATATGTGTGGAAATAAAAATGTTATGAACTCTGTAAGAAACTTAACTCAACCTATACATGTGACTTTACCGGATGGCAACAAAGTTCTTGTCAAACAACATGGGAATGTAAATCTTTTAAAGAACATTGTCCTAACTGATGTCCTATATGTGCCATGTTTTAAATTCAATCTAATATCCATCAAAAGACTGTGCAAACAATTTCATTGTTCTGTCATTTTCAGTGAAAATAATTGCATAATGCAGGCCCCTTCCTTGAAGAGGCCAGTGACCCTTGGTAAGGAATCACAAGGCTTGTATTTCCTGGAAAGAAGAACCTTTCAAGATCTTCCTTGTAAAACTGAAAAATGTAATGACATTGTTGCCTCTGTCAAAAGTAATATGTGGCATGAGCGTCTAGGTCACATGTCCAGGGCTAGGATGAAACTGTTGTCATGTACCCTAGGACAAAATCAAACTTCTTGTAATGATGTATGTGATGTATGTCATAGAGCAAAGCAAAGATGTTTACCTTTTCAAACTAGTAGTATATCAACTAATAAAAGATTTGATTTGATTCACGTTGATACTTGGGGCCCTTTCCACACAGCTAGCCACTTAGGACATAGGTATTTTCTCACAATAGTTGATGATTTCACAAGGTGCACTTGGACCTACCTTATGGTTACTAAACATGAGGCTTTTGGCCTTTTACAATCTTTTATGGCCATGGTGGAAAACCAGTTTGATACGAAAGTAAAAAAGGTTAGGTCTGACAATGCCCTTGAAATAGGCAAAAGCAAGCAAGCCATAGATTTCTTTGCCAAGAAAGGTGTTCTTCATGAAACTAGTTGCACCCAAAGACCCCAACAAAATGGGGTGGTTGAAAGAAAGCATAGGCACTTGCTAGAAGTAGCAAGGGCGCTTATGTTTCAATCTAACTTACCTCTAAAATTTTGGGGTGAAAGTATATTAACAGCCACTTATCTAATAAACAGAATGCCTACACCTTTATTAGAAAATAAATCACCATTTGAAAAACTTTTTGGAAAGAAACCTACTTATGATCATCTAAGAGTTTTTGGTTGCCAATGTTTTGCAAACACCCTAAAACAAGGAAGAGATAAGTTTCAGAAGAGAGCTGAAAAATGTGTCTTTCTTGGATATCCTCAAGGAAAAAAGGCTTATAAACTATATTCATTAGAAACATATAGTTTTATCATCTCTAGAGATGTTGTCTTCCATGAGACTGTTTTTCCTTTTAGGAAGTAAGATTCCCCGAGGCAAAATCTTGTGACAGAACACAATGCCCCTGATAATCTTGATACCTTTGAAAACATCACTAGGACTGAGTCTCAGCAAAGTGTTGTTGAAGAAACAGAACCTCAGGGGGATGATTTACAGCCTCTTAGGAGATCCGAGAGGGCTCATAAAACCCCCAAATACTTGGAAGATTATGAAACCAGTTCTTTCACTGTCACTGATTTGCGTTATACCCCAGAAACTGTCTTCTGTGGCCATGTTAATAACAATACAGATATCAACATTTACTTAGATGCACTTGAACCAAATAGCTATACAGAAGCTAGCAAACATCCTGGTTGGATACAGGCAATGAAACAAGAATTAAGAGCTTTAGAAGAAAACAATACTTGGGATATGGTCACTCTTCCAAAAGGAAGGAAAGCCATTGATAGTAAATAGGTATACAAGGTAAAACATAAACCAGATGGGAGTATTGAAAGACTAAAAGCTAGACTAGTTGTGAGGGGTTTTACTCAAAGAGCTGGAATTGATTACACTGAGACATTCTCACCTGTTGTGAGAATGACTACCATCAGAACAATGATGTCTGTGGCTGTTAAAAGGGATTGGTCCCTCTTTCAATTAGACATTAACAACGCTTTTCTTCATGGGGACCTCCATGAAGAGATTTATATGAAAGTACCTGATGGAATCCATAATACAGATACAAATGTTGTTTGCAAACTCAACAAGTCCTTATATGGCTTGAAGCAAGCTTCAAGACAATGGTATGCAAAGCTAACTGAAGTACTTTATAAAAGAGGGTACAAACATTCTGATAATGACTATTCCTTATTCTATAGAAGAGCAGGAGGGAAATCGGTTTACTTAGCCGTTTATGTGGATGATTTACTTATTACTGGTGATGACATTCAAGAAATAAATTCCTTAAAGTCACACCTGCATGAAGTTTTTAAGATAAAAGATCTTGGAATTGCTAGTTTTTTTCTTGGTATGGAAATTGTTAACATTGCAGGAGGGCTTGTCCTAACCCAAAAGAAGTTCACAAAAGAGCTTCTTTATGAGTTTGGTACAGAGGACATGAAGGCAGCAGTAGCACCAATGGATATTAACAATAAATTGTCACCAGATTCAGGTACTATTCTGTCTAACCCTACTCACTACAGACAACTAGTAGGTAAGCTAAATTTTCTGGTAAATACAAGGCCAGATATAGCCTTCTCTGTTCAACATCTCAGCCAATATTTAAAGGCTCCCACAGATTTGCATTGGAAGGCCGCAATCCATGTGTTAAAATATCTGAAAGGTAACCCAGATTTAGGAGTTGTGATACATAAAGATAATGATTTTACTCTACAAGGCTTTAGTGACTCTGACTGGGGTGCGTGTAAGTATAGTAGAAGATCTATTAGTGGATTTGTTATTTTTCTTGGTAACACTTTGATCTCATGGAAATCAAAAAAGCAGCAGGTAGTGTCGCTGTCTTCAGCAGAAGCTGAATACAGGAGTTTGAGGCGCGTGGTTACAGAACTGGCATGGCTGAGTAGATTGCTGTCGGAATTTCAAGTGGACACCATCACACCAATTCCTGTCCGATGTGATAATCAAGCTGCCATATACATCGCACACAATCCAGTGTATCATGAGAGAACCAAACACATAGAAATTGATTGCCACTATGTTAGAGAAAAGCTTGCTGAAGGTTTAATCACACTGCATCATGTGCCTACAAGTTCTCAGCTGGCTGACATTATGACGAAGGCGCTCTCAGGAACAAAGCACCAACAAAATCTTGGCAAATTAGGATGCTTACCACCCTCTAATTTGAGGGGGGGTGTTAGAATTATAGATAAGAGTTAGGTATATTTAGCTTTTGTTTTTTTTTTTTCTGTTTTTCTTTCTTCTTTTTCTTTCTTGGGCCAGCCCCTTCTTTTTCTCTTTAAATACTTGGCTCTGGGCCTTGTTTGTGTCAAGGAGTCGAATACCCCTTTTTCATTCAATACAGATTTTCTTTTTGGTTTCCTCCTTCTCCTCGTTCTTCAAGGTTCATATCAGAACCTTTTCATAGACATTATTATTTTCACTTTTTTGAAAAAATTAAGTCACTCTTAATGCAAAAAATAGGTTTAGAAAAATAAGGAAATAAAATTGCCAGTGTTCTCATGGGATCATGGTGCTATAAAAATAGTAATCCCACTTGCAAATTCCAATTGCATTTCTAAAGTAATTAGTTATTAATTAATTAATTTTAGTCTTGTTTGTAGCAAATGCTGTGTTGGTTGACTATTTCAAGCTTGAATTATTTAAGTGTGGCAACTCACATGGGTAATTGACCCAACTTTTCTTTTTGACCCGGTTGACTTGACTCGCTTTCGATGCCATGAAATTGCTTCAATGAATCTGGGGTTTTCTTGTTCAAATAAAACCATCATATATATGATTAAATTATTCCATGCTTTAACGTGTGCACTGTTATAGCAAAGTAGAATATGTTAACGTGTGCACTGCTCACTGGACTGATTTGGTTATTAAGTTCCTTGTGGATTTAGTGGTGTTTAAGCATTAGACAAACAAAATTCACCCTCATAGCTAATCTAATTGCAGACCTTTAATCATTCTATCACAAAATTCAATTTTAACCTGTATAAATAACAAAATGTCAATTTGTAAATTTTTAATCTTTAAGGCTCTGTTTTTTTTTTTTTTTTTTTTTTTTTTTTTTTGCAGTTGATAAGATACAGAAACAGTGTGGTGTGGTGAAATTTTGAAAAGTGCGGTAAGGTGTGGAATGGTATGGTATGGTAAAATTTGTGGAACGTGTGATTGATGTGATAGGTGAGGAGAGAGAACGTGAAAGGTAGAGGAAAAAAGTAATGACAAAGAAAAGTGATGAGATATATTGGTAATAATTGTGGTAAAGTGTCGTAAAGTATTGAAGAATATTGAGTAGTATAGTGAGTTGTGCTACCGCATCGCACCGTATCGTCTAAAAGAACAGGGCCTAAGTGGAGCTTATATGAAAGAAAAATGGAAAGGAAAAAGGTTTGCATCGTTGAGATAGAAAGAATGAGGAAGTAGAGATAATCAAGGTTGTTAAAAGCGAGATCCTAACTCGAAATTATGGGGAAGTTAAGATCGGAATATAGCCCATGTAGGTTCGTGGATCGTGTGTAAATAGTATAATCGTATCGATGATTTTAGACCATAAAATCGTAGGATCGTAAATCATGATCGGAATTTTAATAACTATGGAGATAATTGACAGGTCGTAAGTGCACGGGGAATGATTGTTGCATGTTAAGGTTGATTCTACAACAATTCAATTTAGCAACGTAATGTAATAACTTTGTACTTAATTGCTAAATAAATCAATTTTCTCTTTTGAGTTGGTTGTTTTAATGAACTAGTTCTAACTAATAAAAGTAAGAAAAGTTCCAAGGATCATTCAAATGGTAAAAAGCATCTAGGGATTTGATTTCCTAAATATGAGTTTGATTATTAGAATCTAGTCTGTGCAATTAGTCTTTCAATTGAATCAAGGATCGATAATCATATGAATTTACATATGTTCCGATGCTTAATAGAATTGTTCTAATTAATCTAGCAAACAGCGTTCGTACGCCGATCTTTTAGGATAAGCGGAGTTCAAGACAAAAAACAATAGTGCGGATTAACAAGAAAGTAAATAAGATCAACACAAATATTTACCGTGGAAAATTAAAGCCGAGAAAAACTATGAATGATGAACTACTTAGAGGGAATTTACAATCAGAGTGTTGCAATGGTTATTGAGAGAACTTACAAGGATAATCATAAATCCCGTTAGAGTACTCATCCTAATTCTCAACTATACTCTCTTACATCAACATTACCCTTCAGGAGACACTCTCCCCTCAATGCTCTTCAGGAGCGACCCAGTGCTCTCTCAATGAGACACACATAGTTTCTTCAACAACTTAGGAATATATAGGAAGATTAACCTTGGCCACCCACTCTAATTATTTACCAAATATAATATAATTAGGAAAACCAACATAATAAAGAAACCTTACACAATTAGAAAAAAAATCAGGTGGTCGAGTAGGAGATTTTAGGATATACTGCAAAATGTGCTTTAATCTTCAAAACTATGAGGATTGATGAAGATGGATGGACGATGGATGATTGTGAAGATAGAATAAAGGTGGACGGTGATATATTGGTGATAAATGAGGAGTATATTGCACTTATTAATACGATCCTAACCGATTCTAGTACAATCCTAACCAATTTTAGGGTGATTATGACCATTCTAATAAAAATAGGCTATAGTTAGGATCGAACCTATCTTGGTTTGATCCTAACCGATTCTAGGGTGATTATGGTCATTCTAACAAAAATAGGCTATAATTAGGATCCAACTGATCTTATCGATCCTACCGATCTTGACCGATCCTGGTTCGATCCTGGTACAATCCTAACAAGGTTACGATCCAGGAACGAGTTGGATCGTTCGGTCATTTTTTGATCGTAGGATCGCACGATCATACGATCTGGATCGCAATTTTAACAACCATGTCACTCGCGAGAGGGAAATTGGCTAGCTTATCCTTGCAATCCTCACACCTGATCACCAAATACCGATCACTCCTGAAACCACGAAATTCGTATTTAGTTCTTCTCTAGGTAGGCCCTGTACTACACCCAAGCCCTTGTTTTTCCTTATTTGATCAAACTCTCCTTGAAACCGTATCCAAACTCTATTCGTAGAACCTTCCTTGAGACCAAAGATCGAACTTGAATATTAGGGCCCCAACTCCTCAAGTCATAACGATCGTTGTCCTAGTTCGTTAGAAAAACGTTAAATAAAGTACAAGAGTCAACAAAAACAAAATGACCCAGAAGAAATAAAAAAGACTTAAGAATAAAAAGAAAAAATTTATTTACACACATCTCCTCAAGTAAGCATCCATGGGACTCTCTAACAACTAAGTTTAGCCATGAATAGCCTAAAAGTGATCAAAACAATTTAACACAAGTAAGAGGGAAGCTTTTGAATAAGATTAACAAGAAGTACACTATCAAGATCAAATCAATCATTCTTTTATCAAGAATGATAGCAAGTTGGTACATGTATGAGTATGAAACTAGGAAGAATGAGAGCAAACTTCACTTTAGAAGTTAAAACACGCCTCTCATGTATTTGAAAATATATAATGATGATGATCCTCTCAACACTCTCAACAAAGAAACAATCTATCTTATGATTGCTAAGAATATCAACTCATCCACCAGTAGTATGCAAAATGCAAGTGACAGCTAAGAGGTCTTTTAAAAACTATAATGAGACTAAGGTAAAGGGTAAGCAGTATATTTAGATAAAGTGAAGCTAAAGGCCAAGTTCGGATCTCAGCCTCATCAAATAATCACATATATTTAACCTCACCACTCATAATCAATCAAACTAAACTCGAAAACTTATTGGAAACTGCCTCAAGCTAGAAAACTTGGCGAAACAATTTGTTTTCTTTTTTCTTCGATTATTTTATTTCATTTTTTCTTTCATTCTTTGTGAGTGGCAAACACATGTATACATAGGCAAGCTCCAACATTCAATCCACAAAGAAACTATACGAGTGGAGAATAGATTCAAGATTTTGATCAATTCAAAACATACCCACCAACAAACCAAACTACTAATAATATCTCAATCAACCTAACTTAACACACTCTAAACACTACAAGCAATTGCTTATAAAGGGTAGGAGAAATTTATTTGACAAAGACTTATAATATAGGTTCAAGTAAAAGTGAGTGATCAAAGGGATAAAAGAAGGATTAAAAACGGAAAATTACATATATATGGGTGGCTATTTGGCTCTGTGGCTACATAGTATACAAATGAATGTCTCAATCATTTTGTCAATGCACAATTCAAAATTCGGTTTTGAAGAGATACAAAGAAAGTTTTAAAAAATGCAACAATGCTAGAGTCACACCTCAAATATATGAGATTAATTAAAATTATTAGTCTTTTAGGCCCATTAGTCACACGGGTTAAAGTTCAACAACCAATCCTAGTTCAAAATGTTCCACATGACAAACTGACGCCAAAGGATCAAGAAGTGTAATCAATCATAACTATCGAATTTAATTTAAATCCTAATACCAAGAAGCTTGCACAAACTTTTTTTAAAAAAATCTTCTATCACAATTGAGTTATACATGATCAAGAAAGTCAAAAGAATGGATAATTTATTCACTAAACCTAAATTCTAACCGATTTTATTTTATATTTTAAAAATTTCTTTCTATGCATCCACATAACCACATGTAAACCTAAAACAAAAGAAAAAAGACTAATTAAGACAAAGAAAAAAAATGCTAAACAATACTATGAAACTAAATAGAATTTTGTTACATAAAGTTAAGCATACTTAGCCTCTCCAAAATAAGGATAGAATGAACAAAAGGTGAAAGCCCCAGTGCCAGCACAAAATAACTTTAAGAAAAAAACTTAAGGAAAAATTATTAAAAGACAAATTGAAAAGATCTACCAAGTTAAGTGTTAGATATATAAACCTAAACTATTGCCTCTCCAAGAATAGGGTGTAAGAAGCATCAACGACTCCATTAAAAACTCAAGACTTCGGCTACCACTTCAAATGCAATCAAAGCCCTTATAAGCTTGTTAAACTCTCTGACATGGGGCTTACAAGCTTACAAATAAGAGAGCAACAAAAGACTTATAATAGAGAATGTTAGTCCACAAAAATAAAAAAAAAAACAAGTTGTACCTAATGAAAAATCACAATAATAAATAAAATTCTTAAAAAATCACAAGAATAAAAATAAGTTGTCTACATGATTTTTCTAGGTGAGACCTCTAGGCATATACAATATAGATTAAGATAGTGACGATACCCTCATAATGTGCCTAATAACAGATCAAGACCATTTTGGTTTCCCTCAAGCAAATCATAGGAGTTAACCACATGGCCCAACTTAATTAACATGAACATCAATGGTCTCTTCATAAGGAATGAGTTCTTGAAGAAACTTAAGGGAATGAGAATGTGGTGAACAAGGAAGAAAAACCTAAAATAAGACATCATGAATAGGGAGTACAATATAATCAAGATGACGTTTTAGGATGACGCTTCATGGTGTTCGAATCCTGTCTTGGGATTCTAGATCTTTAATAATAATGGTGGAATTCAAAGATCTAGATTTTCTGTAACATTTACTGCAAACGTCAGCTATGATAAAAATCATTTACAACTCTTGCGAGGTAGGATAAAAATTATTTCACAAATGTGGAGAGTGTGATATTTATTACAACAATCTCAGGTAGGGTGAAAGACATTTATAGCTTCAGTGAGGTAGGGCAAAAATTATTTCATAAAGATAAGGTGTAAAAATTTGATATGGTATGTGCTGAAATTTGTCGCTAAGGCTTGTGGAGAGTATGCTAGATTTGTCTTATAAAGCACCAATTTAGCCTCCAATCTTACGGAATGCAACACCTCCTCTGAGTTGTAAGGGGGAATATGATAAACCTCAGTTTTACAGCCTTAAACCTCGGTTTTTAAGCGTTGTTTTGGAAGTATTTTACCTACTTTGGCATAAATTTGACTTGGTTTAACTCATCTTAGCTTGTTGTAGCTAAAATACTTAACTTTGTCAAGTGTAGGTGAATTTTGGGCAATTCACGGTGTTGTAATGATCGTTGGGTGATAGATGAGGAAGTCGGGATGAAAAGAGTGTGTGAAGAATCCCAAAGGAGACATCTCCAGGGGCGCACACCCAGGTGCACGCATGTGCACACTGCCTAGAATGCAGTTTTATTGTTTTAATTAAGGGAAATTCGGTAGTTATGATCATCTTTTCATTCAGCAAACTTTCTAGGGTTTGAGAGGTTTTCTTTCTAGCCTCTCTAGAGGCTTTTAGGTTAGTTCTTAGATTTAATTTACTTTTCTATGCAATGAATTCATGAATTTCGCCTCCAATTCTATAATTTGAGACTAAGTTTCTCTTTGTCTTTCTCTTTATGTTTATTAATGTTGTTCTTAGATTCATTTTGCTTCTCTTTAATTACTTTAGTATGTTGATTAATTGTTAGTTTTGTGTTGTTTGGGCTATGAATAGGTTGTTAAAATTGAGATCCTAACTCGAAACTATGGGGAAGTTAGGATCGGAATTTAGCCCATGTAGGATCGTGGATCGTGTGTAAATGGTAGAATCGTTTCGACGATTTTGGACTATAAAATCGTAGGATCGTAAATCAGGATCGAGATCTTAATAACTATGGCTATGATTGATGTATATGATGATGAATTAATCTTGTTTAGGCCTAATCTACTCAAATTCATGCTTGTAGTTAGAGGTTTTCTCATGCCCACCACGTGTTCGATGAAATGCTCGAGAGAGTGTTCATATGTATTTTTAGGCAATTGACTTATGCTGAGAGGTGAGGTCAATTTGCTAGCATGGGTAGAGAAAATAGTTAGAGTTTTTGATATGAGAATAATCCAATTCTAACTAGGTCTAGAGTTGTTATTCTTCTAGTTTAATTAGACTAACTCCATGAGAATAGGCAGTTAGAATAGTTAAGCTAGTCCCCGACCCTCGAGAGAGGGCTTTGGCGAGTCACTGACCCTCGAGAGTGGGCTTTGGCGTAATTTAATAGTGCAATCCACCCCTTTTTTGCTTGTATAGAATTGGTAGATTAGGTCGTTCATATTGATTAGTTGTTCAATACTGATTTTTGCTGCTTGAACATCTTTTATTGCTTTCGTAGTTTGTAGTCTTATCAACACCACCATTATCACCTGATTTATATACCTAACTTGAAACACTTGAGTTAGTTCTGATTGTTTGGAATACAACTCCCTGTGAATACGATAACCGTAGTCCTAGAAGTACGACAACAGAATGCTTGAGGAAACCTTGTCATATATAAACACATATATATAATAGGTGCTTTACACATCCAATAATATTTTTTTTTTGAAACCCAGTTCTCAATAGTTCGGCAAGATGTGAATTACTCCCTCCGTTCCATATTAACTGTCGTCTTTGGAAATCGTGTAGTCAAATCCAAAAATTTTGACCATAAATTTCTCAATATATACAATGAGTTGATATATAAGATTACCACCATTAAATTCGTAACGAAAAATACTATCATAAAAGTATAATATTGCAATTATTAAGAACATATTATGTAAGAAATTATCAATCAAAGAGTGACATTAGAGACCGTGAAAATCAAAATTATAACAATTAGTATGGAACGGAGGGAGTATTAATTTGATGAAAATTAGGTTAGCTATCTATACATGTAGGATTTATACTTGCTTGACAAATTAGCCAAGTTCGTGGACCATGCTGTTAATTTGTTCTACCTTACTTGTTATAGAAGGAATCGCATCCATTGTTGGACCTAATATGATTTATTAGTGTTTCATGTGGATAGATATTCATAGGAGTAGAAGTTGCTTGAATTGATGACTTGACTACTAGTGTTTCGTTGTGCATGATTTTCACTTTGAATGCTCAAATATGTCAACTAGAGTGTACAAAGCATTCTAGGGTTTGCTGGACATTAACATAGACATAAATATATATGTTTGTATAAATTATCTTGTAAATATTTATTATTTATATGTAACATTTATGTCTTGACGTATTAAAATACCGGGGAAGTATGACATGATTTATAATAAATAACAATTATATTTAGGTTGTTGGAATGGTAAAATATGTATAACAACTAATCTTACTAAAAACAAGTCGAAAATAAAGATGTTATTGTTCCTAGCACATGTCATACAATTGTTATACAATTACTGTATAGTTAAACAATTGTCCCATAACTAAAAGGTTCCAACTCATTCTTTTTCATCAGATTCTTATATGTGTTTAATTATATTAACAAAGAGAAAGGTGATATTTTAGTTAATTAAATTCTCAACAAAATATTTTCTAACATTTAGCATAAGATTTAGAATATGCGTTTCAAGGATGAAAAAAGTTGTTATCCCTCCATCCTAAAAATGTCTATAAATGCAAATTAAACGTGGGATAGAATCATACAAGAAGGATGAATATTGATTGAAATCCCACTCCATCCAAATTTGATTCCAATACAATAACTAAAACTGATAAAATCATAGATACAAAATGTAGGAAATATCTTTAATAATATTCCAATAAATTTTGGAAGTGGATTTGGGCATCTTAGCTCATCACTTTTCATATATGGTCCATACAAGGTCATCAAACTTTTTTAATATAGTTTGTAGCTAGTAACATATGTGGAAGATAAGCCATTCAGGTTGCATATTTTTGGAAACTTATTAGAATATACTATTAGTGAGAATCAAACTCAGCACCAAGAACCTACCTTTTTAATTGCATAATGGGAGATGAAAAAAATGGTTCGCAATTATCAGGTAGGTTACATATAGCCACGTGGTAGACTGGTAGTGTACAAGAGATTTTTTTTTTTTTTTAAAAAAAAAAAGCATTGTAATGGTCTGATATCGTGTAATGGGCTATTATCATTGCATTGTAACAATTTTCTCCTAAGTGGCCCAAAGGCTGACAGCCTGGATCTTGTTGTTGTATGACACTGACCTGAAAATTGAATAAAGGGTTACTGACCTCAATGTGATCTTGGAATTAAATGGATCATAGTTATTAGTAAGACTATATGATTTCAATTTATGAGAAATATCAATTTTAATTTATTTTTTTTATGTTTTTGTTCTGTATTCTGGATGATTTCGAGGTAAGTTTCATATTAAGTGTATCTAACAGAAACATAAAAAATAATTAAATTGATATTTCTAAAAACTTGAACCTTATAGCCTTGTTTGGAACTTTATGGTCTGTTTGTTTCATGGGTCATCTCTTGGGGTTAAAACCCTTGAATAAAACCGAGCTTTAGCCCACAAATTACCCAAAAAAAAAGGTGGTTTGGCAATGCACCGGATTTTCTACCCCTTTTTATAAAAAAACATTAATTAATCATCGATAATCCTATCTTTTGGAGGGACTCGTAGATATCTTCTTTTAGAATATCTACAATAGTGAGCCTGAGTTAGCTTCATTTAATGAGGTGGAGGCTATAGGGCCCATCGGGAGAGCAAGAGTTTATCTTGCTTTTCAATGATAAACCTGAATTTTGTTTAAATAATTAAAAAAATGTGTAGGTCCTACATAATATAATGTGATTATGTTGAATTATTTTATGCAATCACCTTTATGGATAGCCTAATAAAAAATATATCCATTCATTTAAAACTACAGTAGTTAATAAATTCGATCAATAACTACACAAATAAATTCAATAAACATTGATATAACTATGATATATAAATACAATTAAATAAACACTTCATAATTAAAAAGACGGAGCTCAACATTGGCCTTGAATCTTAGGTTCTGAATTGCCCAACATAACATAGCTCAATTGTTATATGAGGACAAAATAAAGTGTTTTGATCATGAGGAATAGCTCATAAACACAATTGACCAAGAAGTTCTTCATAACTATAAGATTCTAAATTGCACAAAAAATAGAGGACCCAACTAGCTAAGTTGGATGTATAAGTGGCAATTTTTTTCTTTTTTGTCAATTGCTCTGCCTCTACCCACCCCTCTCTTTCCACCACCACCGAACATCCGCCCACTAGAAACCACCTCCGACCACTCCCAACACCGGTGACCGATGCCCAGACCAACACCTCTTTCTCTCTTCTCGAGCCCCCCTCCCCCAACCACAAAAAAACCCTCTCAAACTCCGACTAGCCCTCAAATTAGATGTCAGCAGAGGGAAACTGTGATAAAATAGAGTCCGTTATGCCCTTCCTAGTCGAGTGACATAGTAGTTTGGAATTAAGCCATAAACAGTCATCTGATAGTAAATCTACGTACCAAGTGGTGATGAATAAGAAGAATAAAGCGCGTCCTCAGCTGAGTGAAATGAAAAGCAGATCTTTGTGGAAGTCAATTTGACATCTGAATGTACCACCAAGAATCAAAGTCTTTATTGGAAGGCATGTATGAATGCTCTCCCAATTAAGGAGGAGATGGCTAGGGGAATCCATGGAGTAGATGTAAGATGTGAAATTTGTTGGGGGAAGGGGGCATGCTGGGTTGAATGTTTACGCTTTATTTAGGTGTTTGCAAGAAATCAAATTTGAAAGGCTTCACTATTCAAGGTCTATGTCGAGGACGAAACGGGTAGGTTTGTTCTATAGATGTAGTCTGGCAGAGGCTGAGTTTAAAGAGCATATGGGGAATTGGGTGGCTATTGTGTGGAGACTGTGACAAGCACAAAATGATCTAATCTATGGAAGGAGACATGCAAGACCCGAAGCTATGATTGACAAGGATCTTACTTTCACAAAGGAGTATGTGGTTGCCTAAGAGCAGTTGACCATACCCAACAGAGATACCTCTCAAACCTAGAAACCACCTCCCATTAGGGTCTACAAGGTCTCCTTTGATGGGATAAATTGGAGGGGGGGGGGGATTGGGGCTTTGGAATGTGTTAGGGGTGAGAGGGACCGGGATCCCGGTAATTTTTGGAGGTCCCAGTCTCGGTCCCGGTCCTGCTTGTGAGCAGCAGTAAAGTTCTGCTTCCGGTCCCATCGGGAGCGAGAAATTTTAAGTACCAGTTTCCTAATTTTTTTTCACCATTATTTGGTTTATTTCCATTAAAAACCAACACAAATTATACAAGTTTTCTCTAATTTCACAAATGTGGGTGTCAATTTGTTTACATAGTCACTTTTTCCCATATTAAATTACACAATATCTAATACATAACATTTTTTCTGGAAAAGATATGCTAAGTTCGAAATAGTAATAAATAAAATAAATCTAAAGAGCGAACACAAATTAAATTAAACAAGTTAATCAATCATAATGAAGTCATGTGATATATATATATATATATATATATATATATTCTGGAAAAAATATGTTAAGTTCGAAATAGTAATAAATAAAATAAATCTAAAGAGCGAACACAAATTAAATTAAACAAGTTAATAAATCATCATGAAGTCATGTAATATATATATATATATATATATATATATATATATATATATATATATATATATATATATATATATATCCGAAATTTAATAATGAATAACGTCAAAGTCAAACTAACGTCAACAGCGGAAGACTCGTTTTTTTTCTTTTTATTAGGGTGTTATTGTCGTATCCCCGAAAGAATACAAGGCAAGAAAAATGGAACTAACAACTAATCATTATTTACTTCAATTTACAAACGGAAGAAACTCGAATTTTAGAGACAACACATACTAAACATTTACTAACTTCAATTCTAAAAACATGAACAAAGCTATACTCTCAAAACTTCTAACTTCAAGACTAACGTCCTCACTTCTAGTTCCCATTCCCATCACAGAACTTTTCACCTGAAAACAAAACATTTAAACACATAAAGGGGGAAAACCTCAATAATGTCTACCCTAACAGTCAAAACATTATACAATTCATTTCAACACATTTTAAGGGAAGGGGAAATAAGTCAAACATTTCAAAATATCTTTTACCGGTCAACCTTACCTGTTTCCATATTTTAAAGCGGGCGGGGCTTTCGTATTGCCCCTCGGAGTCAATTGACTCGCCAAGCATACATATTTCATTCCAACAACTTTCCACATCATTCTCGTTCTCAACAATCCACAATCATTTCTCAATCCGGATGGTCATCGCACTACACAAAACGATCTACCAGGCGTAACCTGGTCTCTTGACAGTCTCCCTCACAAGTAACCACCTGGTCTTGGGGAGACTGCCCGAACCCACATTATACTCATATCCTTTATTTTTAGTCAGGTTTACATGTCCAGTTCATTCTAGTAACAATCAACACTTCCAAATCCAACATTTTCAAATACAACACTTCCAAACCACAATTCCAAACCAACACACTTTCAACAAAAAACCAAAGGATTGTTCATACTTTATTAATCAAAGAATATAACCTTCTTAAACATAATAGACAGTCAAGTTTCAGATAAAATTCCCTTCGGGATGCAAGTTCAAAATCAAAACAGAAACCAATAAAACCAGTAAGAGCATCCACAAGGGATTAGGGCATAGCCGCATAGGCATTACCTGATAGTATTCTCGTCACTTCCACGAACACGCTGAAGCTCACTAAAATGGGGAGGTCTAGTTCGTGCCTAAAATAGAATAATTTCTATAATTAATTAATAATGTCCTCGGAGTTAACATATGCTACCTTCTACCTAACCCAAACCCGAAAAAAAACATTTAAGGATTTCCATATTCACTCTTGGTACACATAATCGAAAAATAATTATTTTATATAAAATAAAACTATTTATTTAAGTAAAGTATCGGAAAATTGTACAAATTACTACGTCCCTGTTGTAATGGTCATAACTCGACTTCCCGACTTCCTATGGACTTGATTCTTAACTTTATGGAAACCGTAGAGAGTCTACTACAACTTTCATGTAATTGTAAAACCCAAAATACACTTTAAAGGGTCTAAAAATAACTCACAACCGATAGGTCCAGTTTGCGACATGTTCCTGTTGAACAGTATATAACTTGAGTTATACACCTCAAACACTCGAACTGTAAAATTCTTATTAAAGGTAATTTATGAAGGAACACCCAAACGTAGACTTTCGATTAAAAACCAACTACACAATTAATGGTGTACTTTTAAACGTTACCCATCCAAATTGTCCCCAAAACCCGATTTATTCTCTCTTGAATTACTAACCTTAACCTCAATCAACTCGACCCAAAACTCCAACCTTGGAATTTAAACATCCAATTACACCCTCTTTGACCTTTCATGACTTTATGACAAACCACAACTCCTCCGTTACAACCTAAAACACAAGTATCACACTTAATTACAACCAAGATGCTACCCTTACTTATTAGCACCCAATCAATATAACAAGGAGGTCAACTTTTACTATCAACCTCATATAATAATGTTATCACTGCTCCACAAGGGTTTGTAAAGCGAAGACTATGACATAATAATAAAATCGTTACATAAACTTTATGATTATTGATAATAACTTCCAATTTAACTACATAAAACACCCTCTTTCCCTCACTAGACACTTTAAACATCTACACTAATACTCTAGGTGTAACAACCCGCCCCAAAATCATGATTAATTAAGTACTAATTACCGTAATTACTTAAATTGCGTATAAATTTTTCGCGTTTACTTCTAATTATTTATTTTATCGGTGTCAAGTCTCGTGCAGGAGATGGCAAAGAATATCAAGTTACGGGTTTATAAACCTTTAAGTTACTCTATTTACTCGTTAAAGTGATTTATATCGAGTTTTACCGTTTACGTTATTTCTTTAACCGGAAAGAGTTTAATTATTTCACTTCTTAATGTTTATATTTTATTATCCAAACCTTAATTTATTTTATTGGGATTATGTTTATTTTATTGAGGTACAAGTAATATTTATGTTTCATTTACTTGGATTTTCTATGTTTAAGTCCTATTTTATTTCAATCAAATTATTACCGATTAATTTTAATTAGTACAAGCTAATTTTGTTAACCTGGTATTTTTATAATTTAGCTTACTTAATTATATTTTCAGATTTGTTAAGTTATATTAGTGTTTAATTAAGTGAAGGGAGTATATATTATGCCATTAGTGTTAGAAGGTTCATTTTATCATTCCAATTCAAACACACCCAAGCTCTTTCTCTCTCTACACTCCATCCTCCTCCCTCTCCCACCATTCTGCCGTGGCACTCCCAGCAGCCGCCGGCCACTTGTCCGGCCATTTTCCGGCCAGCCGCCGCCAGCCACGGCCACCGTGCACCACCCCCTTCCTCTCTCTTGTGTTTTCATCCATTTTTAACCTCAAAGGTAACCTCTCAAAACCCCCAATTTCAAATTCTCTAAACCCTAATCTGAAAATCTATGTTTTATATATGTTTCTTTTATAAATTCCATCTCTTTTACTCTCTTTATTCATGAATTCAAGTATATAATTGTATTGGTTAAGTTAGGGTTAAGTTTTGAAGTACATGCATGTTGATTTCTAAGTGTTTTGTGAGGTTTAGAGTTGAATTCATGGTGGATGATGAATTAGTGTTGATGCATGTGAATTTCTTGAGAGATTCTTAGTATATAAGGGCTGAGTTTATGTTTTAAGATTATGAATTAAGTGTTGTTATGTTTAATTTGGGTGAATTAGTGAGGTTTTGATGCAAGAATTCAAGAGTATGTCTCATATGTTGAGTTTATGTTTAATCCATGGATGCATGTGGTTTTTAAGGCCTTTGATGAAGAGATTTTCATGGTTTATATTCTGGAAATATAGTGGATTAAGGTTAGATGAAGTTTGGTTATGTTTTAATATGATTAAGAGTGGAAAAATCCAATTAAAAACTGAATTATGGGTGATTAAAGTTTCTGTTTAGTTTCTGGAAATTTACAGAGGTATGAAAGTGGGATTTTTGCCCAGATTTTTACTCATTTGATAGCTTAAGGTGTTAGCAAACTATAGGCTTTGGAATTTCTAATTTCCGACATGTATAGCCCGAGTTACGACCAAAACCGTAACCTCACGATTTTATATACGAACTCTGAGTCAGTGTTTTGAGGGTTGTTTTTCGTCCCTTTGGAGACCTCTTTGGTTTTTGTGGTAAACATGAAAGTTTTAGGCCATGTTGCAAGCTTTCCGGAAAGGTATGGTTCATAGTCATCCGATATCGGGAGCGTGAGTTACGATCCCAGGAAACCGGGCTGTCCAGAACAACATTCTGCTCAAATTAACCTTTGTGAACTAATGTCTTTTGGGCCTCAAACCAACCCAATAAGGGGTTCTAGGTATAAATGTGTCATGGTTATATATTGTAATTATAGAGTTATGTGTTTGAGGCTAAGAGTACCAATTTGGAGTCCTAAGTAAGTCTTGAGAATACCTTTCAAGAGCTAGTATGTTTAAGTAATGTATCGTGACTCCCTTCGTTCTTTAAGTCTAATGTTCAATATCTTTACTCTAGCTAAAAGTTCCTTCTAGCTTGATAACCTCCAATGTCTAATTCAATTCATTCCTCATTTCATAATTCATTAATCCAAGCTTGCTTTTATTCACATTTGGACGTGTATATCTTGTTCCATTTCGCCATTTCACTCGATATCGTATTATCAAACCATATTTGAACTCGTTATCTCGCATCCTAGCATCCAATTTATAATTACCCTATTCATCATCAATTCAAGCTAATTGTCCTAAGTTCAAGCCCTTTTATTTGAATCACCTTCTACGTCATATTTCTCGTAATTTTCCAACCCGAAAACTCTAAAGTTTTATGTGCACAGCTTCTTTCCGGGCCCATTTTGGGGCCCTTCCATTCATTTTTAGCTTCTGGTTCTGTTGACAAAGTTGTAGATCATGATTTTCCCTATTCCGAAATGTACTCTTTTATGTCATTCCGATTTTTCTAACTCAAGTTATACTTCAAACTCTATTTTTTTTATATAAACCTGAAATTTTTATCCCTAAAGTTATTTCATGGATATTACTAAGTTTCTACACTTATGAATTTAATTTAGAACCTGATTCGGTTCTTCATTTTTATTTATTCTTATCTTAGTTGACAAGTTTTGAAAGCCATCTCCAAGCCGAGCTGCGCCGCCAAGGTCTTAGCGTTCCAAGGTACGCAAATTGTCCAGCTTTTACGATCTAAGTTATATTCATGATTCATTCAATTTATGACATGTCAAGTTTTATGTTTTATGATATCATTATGTTCGAAAGTGGACCCATTTTATGTATTCTATGTTTATGTTTTAGCTAGTTACGGGAAGTGCTAGCCTTTTAGATGCTCCTGATTAGAGTGTCCTACACCTGGCCAGTGTCGACCGCGTAGCGGTCACCCAATCCAAATCTAGATCGATTTGGGCATGCGCGTGTGTGAGGTGCTTCCACCGATCATAAGGGTTCCACGTATTTTCTATATACCTCTATTTTATGTTATTCATGTTTATGTTTTATGCACATCAATGCAAGTTATCGTTTTATCCCCTTTTCCCGTTTTCAAAATGAATTTAAATGCCGGCACTAAAACCGTTTTCGAACGGTTTACGTGCTGGAGGTTTACGTGCTGAGTGTTTCCCCACTCACCCTTTTGCGATGTTTTATGGTTTTGTTTTTAGGAGGCTCAAGCTCCCAAGGCAAGGACAAGTCGGTTCCAAAGTAATTCAGTATCGCAAGGTAGTTCTCTAAGGAAATCACCTGGTTAGCAGCGCGAGGATTTTGGAAGTCGTTTAGTTGTTAAGCTATGTTTAAGTTTATGTACGTTATCCAAGGGTTGTATAAGTTTTATATGTGAAGGTTCTTAAATTAGTAAGTTATCTTGTGGTTTTGGAGTTTCTTTGGTGTTGTTGCCTTGTCTCTTTTGGGGGACGGCGGTAATGCCTCGACCTAAGGTGTTCCGCTGCGCTAACCACAGGTTTGGGATTCTAAGTATAGTTTTAATCTTGTGATTAAGGTTGGGGCGTTACAGTTGTGGTATCAGAGCGGAAGTTTGATTAAGTATTTGGGGATTTTGGAATTTCTTAAGTCATGGATCCTAGTTTAAGGAGAAAGATAGGCATGTGAGTATAAGCCTCTCTATGGGTAGTATAAGTATGATAAGTGATATGTTGGGAATTGTTGATGAGCATGATGCTCTAAATATTGGTTTAGGATGTAAATTGTTCTCCTTTGCAGGTTTTCAAGATTATGTAAATTTGGGAATAGCTCTAATTATAGGGAAGTGTCACTAATTTCTCCTAATTTTAAGAAAGTTTTAGTCCAAATCTTTAAGGAAAAATTTAGGTGAATTGAGTTAAGCCTAGTAATTTATGCAAGTGAAGTTAATGAATATAGTGGAAAATTGTGAAGTTTGCCAAAGCACCTCATCGAAAGTCTTTGAAAGTTATTGAAAAGATTATAAAGCGAGTCCCAAGTGGGATTGGTATACGATGAGATTAGTTCTAAACGTTAGTATGGATTAAAAGTTTTAAGGAAGCCCAAAAAGGGGGAATAAATTTATGAGGTCTAGAATTGTTACAAGCCTAGGCAAATTCGAAGATAAAATGAGAGCTTCTTAAATCGCTCATAAGAGGTTAACTTGGTTGAGTCTCGAACCTCGTCACAAATTTGTTTCTTTTATTGCAAATAACCTGCTCATTTTGGCCATGATAAGATTTTAAAATCTTGCATTGTACTTTGTGTATGGTATAGATGGATAACGACGGTAACCCCCCTCCCAAATCCATTCGCGATGTTCATGGACCCCGCCACCAACGTTCAAGCCCATCTTAAGGCTTTACAAGATGTCCTCGACGCATATCATGCAAATCCCAAGTCCGAATATCACGACGACATTTACCGCCCGATGCCTTCTAGCGACTCTTCCCACGAGCCGGGATGATATCCGGACAGTACCGCCAATCGCTTATACGTGGAGAACCCGGACGCCATGTATGGTGCCTCAAACTATGTAGGGGCTTGGAACCAGATCGTGATGGAGATAATGATCACGCAAGCTGCGCAATCTTTGAGTCTTCACGTCAGTAAGTTAGGACCCTATCTTCATGAGGTGCTAGGATTACCGGCGCCTGCCAGCGCGGGGAAAGCACCAGCTCATGTGTTCGCTCCCCCGGTGGATGAAGTCCGTCTACACTTTTCACCGTACCTCACAAGACGTCCAATTGTTCCGAATCTATCGTCTCATGGGGAGACTACGCCTACCGCCCAAATAGCCGGAAAAGAAGAAGAAGATCCTAGCATGGATCTAGACCCAGACGAGGTGCGCCCCAAACCAAAACAAATCAAAGAATGCGAAGCAGGAACGTCTACACATGCCGCCCCGGTGGAGAACGACTTTGATTGGACCACTTTGGGGCCAATGATTCGGCATACCAAACGCAAGAGCGTTCGTCCTCTACGGCTTCGACGCGTGGAAGAGGCTAGGGATCAAGAATAAGAAGGGTCCCATTCTCATGTTTAGCAGTAGTCGTTGGTATTTGACTTTTGTGCAGGTTTAGCAAGGAGCTGACCATAGGTGTAGGCTAGATGACTGTAAGTATATTGTGGGTGACTAGGTTTTTGCTTTGAGTCACCAATGTAACTTATTAGACTATGCTTATTTTTGTAATCTCCCTACGATTATTTTGTGGAAGGGAGCCTGGGTTTGTAATTCAAGGGGGAATGGAGTACATGATGTTTTGGAATTTTTCTCATGTATTGGGATTGGAAATGGAGATGAAAACTCTATGACAACAAAAAGGGGAATTGTTTTCTTTATTTATGAATATGGATGGATGTTGTGGTATTTGTGGATTTATACGTATTGTGGATTCTGCAATTTACAATATATTGGGATTATGAGAATTCTTTTGAGATTTTAATTATGCATGTATATATGTCTATGGATGATACCTAGGATTTGACCAAGGAATCAAGGTTCTAAGAGGGAGCATTTGACTAAAATCTGAGTTTTTTTTCAAAAAAGGGCTGTAAAAGGGGGGATAATGTTAAGCTATGTGGGTAATATGACTTCACAAAGAAACAAAGGCCCTATGAAGGAACAGCGGATCAGAATTTGAACTTCTATGAAAAAGAATTATAAAGGAGGAAACAGTGTTGAGTTGTAGAGAACGATAATATGTTTTTGTTGTAATATCTTGGCGTGCCGCAAGCTCCGAGAATTCACCACCACAAGAAGAGCCCATGGATGGGGGCTTCAAGGGAAAATTAGCTTGAAGTGATAAGGGGAAGAAATACTTTATACTTACCCGAATTGTTCAATAGTGGTCAATAAGATAAACCAGGGCTTCATGAACGCAGTACTCGTAATGGGGGCTTTAGTGCGAACACAAGAATTTAGACCTTGGTTATGGAGTTAATAATAGTCATTTCTAATCCTGTATAAGGAACAATGTTAGCGGGGAAACAAAAAGGGAGGCAATATAATCTTGATGAGATTAGGAGTTTCATACGGGAGTAAGAGATTTATGATTAAGATTGAGATTAAGGGTGAAATGCCGATTTGAGGAATAAACTTGCAGTATATGGGTTCCTTAGAGACATCCAAAGAAGATCATGAGGTTTTAGGAGTTCTAATCTCCTTTACCCGTATACATGTATCGTAATCCACCTAGCCTTCTCTTGTAAAGAACAACCGTTGTAAGTTTCAACCCTCCTCCGTATGGCTATCTTACCTCTAGTCCATCATTTGAATCAAGCTTTATCTCACACTCATATGGTACATTCCCCTCCTAAATTCACCTTTATCATCACAAGATGGCAATCAACTTTGTCAATTTTTAATCATTGTTTGTTTTCAAGAATTTTTAGGAGAGCCTGTAATCGTATCAACCAATCATTTTAGCTCCTTAATGTTATATCCACACCTTATTGGCACCTCTAGTCATAGGTCCAGAATTGATCCAAGACACCACGGATAAAATCAGGGTCATTCAGCAACATATCAAGGCCGCCCAGAGTAGGCAAAAGAGCTATACGGATAACAGGCGGAGATCGTCCGAATTTCAAGACGGAGACCAAGTTTTTCTTAAGGTTTCTCCAACTAAAGGGGTTCGGAGATTTAACATCAAAGGGAAATTGAGCCCTCGCTATATCGGACCATATTCCATTATGAAAAGATCAATCCAGTGGCATATCGGTTAGAGTTACCCTCTAGCTTATGGAAGACTCATGACGTTTTTCACGTTTCCCAACTCCGGAAATACGTGCCGGACCCGACGCATATTCTTAAAGAAGAACCTCCGCTGTTAACTGAAGATCTAACTTTCGAGCAACAGCCCATTTCAGATTTTAGATCAGAGGACTAAACGACTACGTTCAAAGGAAGTTCCCTTAGTCAAAGTGCTATGGGCAAATCAAGATACCTCGAAAGCCACGTGGGAAACCGAGGAAGAAATGAAGGAAGGCCACCCACATCTTTTCTAAGGAATTTCGTTCGCGATCAATCCAACCGCAAGTTTCGGGGACGAAACTTTCTTTTAGGGGGGGAGGGTGTAACAACCCGCCCCAAAATCACGATTAATTAAGTACTAATTACCGTAATTACTTAAATTGCGTATAAATTTTTCGCATTTCTAATTATTTATTTTATCGGTGTCAAGTCTCGTGTGAGATGGCAAAGAATATCAAGTTACGGGTTTATAAACCTTTAAGTTACTCTATTTACTCGTTAAAGTGATTTATATCGAGTTTTACCGTTTACGTTATTTCTTTAACCGGAAAGAGTTTAATTATTTCACTTCTTAATGTTTATATTTTATTATCCAAACCTTAATTTATTTTATTGGGATTATGTTTATTTTATTGAGGTACAAGTAATATTTATGTTTCATTTACTTGGATTTTCTATGTTTAAGTCCTATTTTATTTCAATCAAATTATTACCGATTAATTTTAATTAGTACAAGCTAATTTTGTTAACCTGGTATTTTTATAATTTAGCTTACTTAATTATATTTTCAGATTTGTTAAGTTATATTAGTGTTTAATTAAGTGAAGGAAGTATATATTATGTCATTAGTGTTAGAAGGTTCATTTTATCATTCCAATTCAAACACACCCAAGCTCTTTCTCTCTCTACACTCCATCCTCCTCCCTCTCCCTCCATTCTGCCGTGGCACTCCCAGCAGCCGCCGGCCACTTGTCCGGCCATTTTCCGGCCAGCCGCCGCCAGCCACGGCCACCGTGCACCACCCCCTTCCTCTCTCTTGTGTTTTCATCCATTTTTAACCTCAAAGGTAACCTCTCAAAACCCCCAATTTCAAATTCTCTAAACCCTAATATGAAAATCTATGTTTTATATATGTTTCTTTTATAAATTCCATCTCTTTTACTCTCTTTATTCATGAATTCAAGTATATAATTGTATTGGTTAAGTTAGGGTTAAGTTTTGAAGTACATGTTGATTTCTAAGTGTTTTGTGAGGTTTAAAGTTGAATTCATGGTGGATGATGAATTAGTGTTGATGCATGTGAATTTCTTGAGAGATTCTTAGTATATAAGGGCTGAGTTTATGTTTTAAGATTATGAATTAAGTGTTGTTATGTTTAATTTGGGTGAATTAGTGAGGTTTTGATGCAAGAATTCAAGAGTATGTCTCATATGTTGAGTTTATGTTTAATCCATGGATGCATGTGGTTTTTAAGGCCTTTGATGAAGAGATTTTCATGGTTTATATTCTGGAAATATAGTGGATTAAGGTTAGATGAAGTTTGGTTATGTTTTAATATGATTAAGAGTGGAAAAATCCAATTAAAAACTGAATTATGGGTGATTAAAGTTTCTGTTTAGTTTCTGAAAATTTACAGAGGTATGAAAGTGGGATTTTTGCCCAGATTTTTACTCCATTTGATAGCTTAAGGTGTTAGCAAACCATAGGTTTTGGAATTTCTAATTTCCGACATGTATAGCCCGAGTTACGACCAAAACCGTAACCTCACGATTTTATATACGAACTCTGAGTCAGTGTTTTGAGGGCTGTTTTTCGTCCCTTTGGAGACCTCTTTGGTTTTTGTGGTAAACATGAAAGTTTTAGGCCATGTTGCAAGCTTTCCGGAAAGGTATGGTTCATAGTCATCCGATATCGGGAGCGTGAGTTACGATCCCGGGAAACCGGGCTGTCCAGAACAACATTCTGCTCAAATTAACCTTTGTGAACTAATGTCTTTTGGGCCTCAAACCAACCCAATAAGGGGTTCTAGGTATAAATGTGTCATGGTTATATATTGTAATTATAAAGTTATGTGTTTGAGGCTAAGAGTACCAATTTGGAGTCCTAAGTAAGTCTTGAGAATACCTTTCAAGAGCTAGTATGTTTAAGTAATGTATCGTGACTCCCTTCGTTCTTTAAGTCTAATGTTCAATATCTTTACTCTAGCTAAAAGTTCCTTCTAGCTTGATAACCTCCAATGTCTAATTCAATTCATTCCTCATTTCATAATTCATTAATCCAAGCTTGCTTTTATTCACATTTGGACGTGTATATCTTGTTCCATTTCGCCATTTCACTCGATATCGTATTATCAAACCATATTTGAACTCGTTATCTCGCATCCTAGCTTCCAATTTATAATTACCCTATTCATCATCAATTCAAGCTAATTGTCCTAAGTTCAAGCCCTTTTATTTGAATCACCTTCTACGTCATATTTCTCGTAATTTTCCAACCCGAAAACTCCAAAGTTTTATGTTCAAGTCTTCTTTCAGGGCCCAATTAGGGGCCCTTAAATTCATTTTTAGCTTCTGGTTCTGTTGACAAAGTTGTAGATCATGATTTTCCTATTCAAATGTACTCTTTTATGTCATTCCGATTTTTCTAACTCAAGTTATACTTCAAACTCTATTTTTTTTTATATAAACCTGAAATTTTTATCCCTAAAGTTATTTCATGGATATTACTAAGTTTCTAAACTTATGAATCTAATTTAGAACCTGATTCGGTTCTTCATTTTTATTTATTCTTATCTTAGTTGACAAGTTTTGAAAGCCATCTCCAAGCCGAGCTGCGCCGCCAAGGTCTTAGCGTTCCAAGGTACGCAAATTGTCCAGCTTTTACGATCTAAGTTATATTCATGATTCATTCAATTTATGACATGTCAAGTTTTATGTTTTATGATATCATTGTGTTCGAAAGTGGACCCATTTTATGTATTCTATGTTTATGTTTTAGCTAGTTACGGAAGTGCTAGCCTTTTAGATGCTCGATCAGTGTCCTAGACTGCGATTGTCGATCACAGAGCGTCACCCAATCCAAATCTAGATCGATTTGGGCATGCGGCGTGTGTGAGGTGCTTCCACCGATCATAAGGGTTCCACGTATTTTCTATATACCTCTATTTTATGTTATTCATGTTTATGTTTTATGCACATCATTGCAAGTTATCGTTTTATCCCCTTTTCCCGTTTTCAAAATGAATTTAAATGCCGGCACTAAAACCGTTTTCGAACGGTTTACGTGCTGGAGGTTTACGTGCTGAGTGTTTCCCCACTCACCCTTTTGCGATGTTTTATGGTTTTGTTTTTAGGAGGCTCAAGCTCCCAAGGCTAGGACAAGTCGGTTCCAAAGTAATTGGTACATCAAGGTAGTTCTCAAGGAAATCACCGGTTAGCAAGGGCGAGCAGGATTTTGGAAGTCGTTTAGTTGTTAAGCTATGTTTAAGTTTATGTACGTTATCCAAGGGTTGTATAAGTTTTATATGTGAAGGTTCTTAAATTAGTAAGTTATCTTGTGGTTTTGGAGTTTCTTTGGTGTTGTTGCCTTGTCTCTTTTGGGGGACGGCGGTAATGCCTCGACCTAAGGTGTTCCGCTGCGCTAACCACAGGTTTGGGATTCTAAATATAGTCTTAATCTTGTGATTAAGGTTGGGGCGTTACACTAGGTAGGAACTGGCCCTTAATAAGACTAATACTTTGAAGAAAAAAAATCAAATAAAGAAACAATAACATAACAATGATTAACAACAGTGGCCATAATAATACTTGAAACAACCAAAGTTTAGGGTTAGAATGTTATACAATCAAGGGAGAGGAAGAGTGGTGGGGCTGGTTGAGCGGCTAGTGGTGGACGGCGACGACGATCAAGGGATGGTGGCGGCGTCGGTGGTGGTCAACGGAGTTCACGGTTGGGCAAGGGTCGACAGTCAGGCTCCAAAACAGAGATAAAAGGATAGAACAAGGAAGAGTAAAGTGGAGTGTGGTTACCGAAGGACTAAGGTCGACGTTGGCGGTGTGGGGGCGGCCATCGGCGTCGTCTGGTGGTGGTGTGGGTGCGTCGACGGTGTGGGAGCAGCTTGGTGGTGGCAGCAGCTTAGCGATAGGAGCACACAGAGGGGGAGGTGGTGGTGCATCGGGCGGTGGTGGCGAGGTGGTGTTGTGATGGTCAGAAATGGAGGGGAGGTAGGAGAGAAAGAAGGAGGAGGAGGAGAAGGGAGGAAGAAGAAGGGGAAAGGAAGAAGAAAGGGGGAGGAAAGGGGGTCGGGGATTGCTACGGGAAAGAGGAGGTAGGGGGTGCGCCGCAGAAGAGGAAGAGAGGGATAGAAAATTAGGGTTAACTTATTAGGGTTAGGTATCTATAATAGGGTATTTATACTCATAGAAAAAAAAAATAAAAAGAATAGGTAAAATTATAAAAACTCGGATGAAAAGAGGGGAAAATAATTTTGGTAATATTTATGCTTTTAAACTCTCAAAATAATTAATACTTAAGCTGATAATTTACCCACTTAAAATAATAGGGATAGATATTAGTCAGTCACAGAAAATTTCTAATACACCCATGTTAGTCCCTCAACGGTCCTATGAGCTCACATGTTAACAGTTAAAATTTCACAGAATAACGAGATTAAAATAAATAAATAAATAAATAAAATAAAGAAATCTAATAACGTAACGGTAAACGCATTCAGAATTTTCGGGGTTTTACATCATTACCCCCTTAAATGAAGTTTCGTCCTCGAAACTTAAACTTAGGCCTAACGGGTTGGATAACTAACTAACGATGTAGCTAACCAAAAACTTGGGGTTTTACATCATTACCCCCTTAAAAGAAGTTTCAAAAGAAGTTTCGTCCCCGAAACTTAAACAGAGACCACCATCTATAATAGGGTATTTATACTCATAGAAAAAAAAATAAAAAGAATAGGTAAAATTATAAAAACTCGGATGAAAAGAGGGGAAAATAATTTTGGTAATATTTATGCTTTTAAACTCTCAAAATAATTAATACTTAAGCTGATAATTTACCCACTTAAAATAATAGGGATAGATATTAGTCAGTCACAGAAAATTTCTAATACACCCATGTTAGTCCCTCAACGGTCCTATGAGCTCACATGTTAACAGTTAAAATTTCACAGAATAACGAGATTAAAATAAATAAATAAATAAATAAAATAAAGAAATCTAATAACGTAACGGTAAACGCATTCAGAATTTTCGGGGTTTTACATCATTACCCCCTTAAATGAAGTTTCGTCCTCGAAACTTAAACTTAGGCCTAACGGGTTGGATAACTAACTAACGATGTAGCTAACCAAAAACTTGGGGTTTTACATCATTACCCCCTTAAAAGAAGTTTCAAAAGAAGTTTCGTCCCCGAAACTTAAACAGAGACCACCATCAAACAACGCTTACTTCTACTCAGGCAGAAAGCTCTCGTACAGTGACCAAACATGAAACTAGTAGATGCATCTCCAAATGATGAACAAGAATCCTGACACGATAGAGGTTCACACGCCAAATCGAGGAGCAATTTGTTGTTTCCAATCCATGGTAACATATGATAATTTTCCGAGAGTGGCTTACAGTCATTCTCACCTTGAGCATCCCTAATTAGAGTCCATAACTTAGGACTAAGTTGAAACCCAACTTCACCTTAACCATCCCCACTATCATTCTTTCAAAACCAGAAAATAAAATCATAAGCAGCGTGCACAACATATGACTTCCTGCACCCAAGACATTATAAGTCCCCAAAGATCTCCATCTAAGAATGAATCCTTTGTCTTGGGCCTAGAGTGACATAGAAAATTTGGTACTTTCCCAAAAATTTCCACAAATAGCCTCAAGATAACATACCATAGTGCTATTCCGCAATAACTTTTATACAAAAACCTCAAATAAGGCCAAAATGTCCATGATTCCTTTAACTTAACTATAGGGTTCTCCTTCCTTGTCGGCATGAATATCACAATTACGTCAATCACCGCAAGATTATTTGAGAACTGTATATGTCTAGGTGACATGATTTCCTCAAGAACATCCTATTAGCCATATGAGAGAGTACTAACTCGTATATAGGCCCACATGTCAAAGTACTATTTTGCTGCCTCAAAATTTCCAATGAGCCCCAAGCTTTTCTCCTATAAAAAGACCAAAAAGTTAAGCCCGATGACCTAGACAGGGAGGGAATTCCTACTGTTGGGGAGGGATATGTAAGACATAAAGGAAGAGTAAAGCGATAATGGAAGCAGCTAAGTAAGGACTTGAGCATCTGGAGCTACACGACCTCATGGCCTACACGGAAGGAAAACATTCACGGGCTCTTAAAACAGTTGTACATGCTAAGAGAGATATACAACTCCGAAAAGGGCTCACTTATAGTAACCCAAGACATGTTCAACGCTACAACTAGTTTGCAAACCACTATTTAACTCCAAAGCACTTAATCACGCCCAATAGACTTCTTGTTTAACTTACAAATTCCCAACAAAACTAGCACTTGCATATTATTATCCCTCAACCCACAAAAGGGGTTTCATCCTCGAAACTCGAATATCAATACGCAATAATATTTAACGCCCCAAACAGGAATCAAGCTTAAACCTACTATTTCGTTAAGAGTATTTATTTAACTTCAACGATTCCCCAAAATCCGACTATACCCAACTAAACTTAAGAGTTTCATGTACTTACCCCATCAAAATCATTTTTAATCACTAAATCCGTCATAGAATCATTTATTGTGATGAAAATCCGTCCGTCACATGTTTCAAGCATGAAAGTAGGGAGACTAGGGTTAGACGACGACTTTCCTTGGTATATCTAGTCATTTATTTCTCTTAACGATAATCGGCGTAGTTCACATACAAGTACCTAAGACATGACCATACACTTCGCAAAGCTCATCGAACATTCCAGACATCTATTATCCATTAGGTATAATTTCTCCCTTAATAGTTCTGGGTACAGAAGCTAATCTCCATGGAGACTAATTGACCACATACGGAAAAAAAAATATAGACTTAGCAGAATTAGTCAAATAATATTCCCACATACTGGTCAGATATAACAAGTTTCCTCAGAAGATTTCAACACGAAGATCAGATAATACTCAAATAGAATGTCAACATATGGGATTCAGACGGCATTGCGCGCTACATACACTTGCAACTGTCCCGTGGGTTGTACCCACTTTCCAGATAATCAACTTAATTCATTCGCACATTCATAATTAAAAGGCATGCCATCAAGACTGGACAATTAAGTACACAAACTCACAGGTATGAATATATCAGTATGGAAGTTAGTACAGATGAGACCTTAAATCGTAAAATACATCATAATACTCACATCAATCATTTAAGAGGAGAAGAGATTGAAATCCAATAGTTACAGATCAAATTGATACCATCCCACAGTGAGCGATACTACAAGAAAGTATCACTTTGCATTCTTAACTGTCTAATCATTTTGTCACCTTCGCATCTTGCAGCTAATATATGTCCTAAACCAATTTCAAAAGCAATGTACACTCAACCATAACACAACTATTTTTTTTTTCTGTACACAACTCAACAAAGTAATTGATTCACTGGCCCCAGTAACACAGCTCGAGGTCCTAATGGGTACATTATCTCACAATTGTGCTTAACTTCACTTTACCTTAAAAGTAGACATCTAATCGCAATACTTCCAAGAAAACTATGTTAACTAAGCTTTACTGGAGGTCTTCAACGAAAACTAACACCTAAAAACTAAGCTCAACTTAAGATCACGTCCAACACCTCCATCCCAACTTCAGCAACAAATACCCTCAACCTTTATATAAATAAATCTAATTTTTTTTTCTACACAACTACTCTCATTCCTTACTTCAAAATACCTTCGTGCTATAGCTTGAAATCCCTATAAATGTCATCTCTCAAAAATCATGTTTAGCTCAGCCTCACCGCAAAAGTATTCACCTAACCTTGGTACTTTAAAATTAGAATTTGATTCACCCCTGCTTAAAATCTCCAAATCGCATACACACAATCCTCCACAAAGTCTTTGTCTCACCTTCTTATCTCAAAATAAGTTTCTTTTCCTTAAGAGTGATCCTTAAAAGCCCATATCTCAACCAATACTATGCGCAATCCCTATATTATTTAGAGGCCCTTCAACCAACCTAAAGACCCTAAAGAAAGGTCTATATGTTCTTCAATTTTTTTTTAATTTTTTTTACTGAATGTCTCTAATTAACTTAATGCCTAACACCAAGTCTAACTTATTATTACCTACATGATCGCCACCTCAATTATTCTGCTTCAGAATCGATCTTTAACCCCCATTATTTCTTTAAAGGCGTTACTTTAGACTTGAAACCTCAATAGAACTACGCATAATCTAAATCATTACCTCGAGACCATCTTCTTATCCCCAATACAAAAGGGCCAACTTTGAAACCCACTTTACCTTAAATGTCCTCCCAAGCACTCTCTTAGTCCCCTATTCAAGATCAATCCCTAATTTCATCTCGGAATCACACATTTCATGGTCTCCAATTACACCATCTATTTCTTGCTCAAAATGATTAGAGGCAATCGCGTTATATCACCCCCTTATATTTCTCATCATTCCCTATTCCCAGTCAACCCAAATCACCCTAGTTCATCTGATAATACCCAAAATGCATAATTTCGAGCTTTATCCCATTAAACCAATAACATAGGGATAACAATATCTTAGAGCTTCACTACATAAGAACCGCAACTAAACAACATTATACTCACTCCAATAGTATTAGCTTCCTGTAAAACATTTTGCAATACAGACAAAATAATTCAAGTCACATGCTGAACATAAACACATTAGTATAAACAAGATGGAATTAATCAAAACGATCAACCCATCCCACCTACTCTCATACTCCGATCTTAGCTTCCTAAGTTCTAACTAAACCTAATAGACACTTAGGAGCTACTAGGTCGTAACCCAGAGCTCTGATGCCATTCTGTAATGCCACGGAAATTCAATAATGAATAACATCAAAGTCAAACTAATGTTAATAGCGGAAGACTCGTTTTTTTCTTTTTATTTGGGCGTTACTGCCATATCCCCGAAGGAATACAAGGCAAGAAAGATGAAGCTAACAACTAATCATTATTTACTTCAATTTACAAAAGGAAGAAACTCGAATTTTAGATACAACACATACTAAACATTTACTAACTTCAATTCTAAAAACACGAACAAAGCTATATTCTCAAAACTTCTAACTTCAAGACTAACGTTCTCACTTCTAGTTCCCGTTCCCATCACATAACTTTTAACCTGAAAACAAAACATTTAAACACATGAGGCGGGAATCCTCAATAATGTCTACCCCTAACAGTCAAAACATTATACAATTCATTTCAACACATTTTAAGGGAAGGGGAAACAAGTCAAACATTTCAAAATATCTGGGTCAAGTGTTTTTATAATAAAAGTTGAGTCCGAATGTTTTTATTTTTAATCTATGATCATGTCATTATAAGTTTAAATGAGTTGAGGTCTAAGTAAGCTTAAAAAAACACTCAAAATGAAAATCAATTAAAGAAACACGTGCTCAGGCTGCCCAGTCAGCATTCCGATGCCGGAAATAGATTTCGGTTTAGTCCGAGTAAATAGGTTACAAGTTTGAATTATTTTTAGCCAAAAAGTGAGTTTGGATTATTTTCAGCATTGACCTCTGACTTCGAATTATTTTGAATCAAAAACCCTAAATTTTATTACACAATAAGCAAAAGACAATACTATAAAAGAACTATTTTTTAAATAACAAATTTATAACCTTTTTCTGATAAAAAATAAATAAATTTAATTTTAGTAAAATATGTAATGTAATTGAATCCCGTGCAAGTGTGCAACACCCGGGGCTTTAAAGAGTAAAACGGAATACTGTAATAAACATTACCCCTGTATCACGTGTCGATGAGCATAATAGGCAGGGACCCAGGGTACACACATAACAAAAAAATAAAAAATAAAAAATAAAAAATAAAAAAGAAAGGAGCGTTTGGAATACTTTGATCCCAAATTCATCCTGTCACTCTTCTTCTCTTCTCGTTCTGTGTCTCAATACGCAACCCTGTATTCCCAGAAACATCCATCCCCCCTTTCCCTTCTCATCTCTCTCTCTCTCTCTCTCTCTCTCTCTCAGGAGAAGCCATGACCAGCTCCTCCGCCCAGTCGCGCAAGGTTCATTCCTCTCTCTATCTTCGTTGTTCTGGGTTTGTTGATTCATCTTTGCCCTAATTTTCTATTTTGGGAAACCTCAACCATTTCGATTTTGCGGCTTTGATTTTGCAGGCTTTGAGCAAGATCGCCCAGAATCGCCTCCAGAAAGAGTTGTTGGAGTGGCAGGTTAATCCTCCCGCTGGATTCAAACACAAAGTCACCGATAACCTTCAGAGGTACTCTCAATTTATCACTGTTCTTCTTCACATTTTCGGTTCTTCTTTTCATTGCTTTATAGGTTTAATTTTGTGGCTTATTATGTTATATCAGATGGGTGATCGAAGTTACGGGAGCACCAGGGACCTTGTACGCTAACGAAACCTATCAGCTTCAGGTTGATTTTCCTGAGCATTATCCTATGGAGGCTCCCCAGGTTATCATTTTCCTCCCCTCTAAATTCACTTCGACACTATTTGTTTTTCTTTCTTATGGGGGTTGTCATGTCTGCATAACTAGGTTTATAGACTCAGTTGGCATGTGTATATAAGAGGCTGGGTTGTAGATACTTACAGAAAGTTACTATTATGGTAATTAGGTCTATAGAACCTGGCGCTACTATATAATTTGCAGTTTTCATTTGCTTGATTCTACTGTTTTGCTATTTGTTAAGATGGGTTTGTGAATTCTGATTTGTGGGCTGACTGTTGGGTAGGTTATATTCGTACCTCCAGCACCTCTGCATCCTCACATTTACAGCAACGGCCATATTTGTTTAGGTATGATTTCAAGGTTTGGCTACTTGTTTAATTTTATGTTTTCGTTTAGTTTTCTTTTGCTGTCACTTGAGTTTGGTTTGGGTCAAGCTTTATTCTAGGTATTGTATTCCAAGTGATTGACACTTTTTTTGTGGTTTGCCTTCTCACTGTCTGTCTGTCTGTCTGTCTGTCAGGCGTGTGGTGAATTGATTGATATGTATACATTAGTGGCTTTCAATTTTACAGTCGTGGCTTAATTTTTCATGTTTGCTATGCTTATTAAATTTTGTAGTGTGTTTCTGTTAGAGATGGTGCCACGTACATGGTCTCCTGGATACTATTGAATATCTGGAACGAACATTTTGAATGGACATTGCAGCATGAAATGTGGAATTTATTGCGGTGTTGTTTTGTGTCCTGTGGTGGGGGGGGGGGATGATAAACTTACTACAGCCCCTCCACATGTTCTGGTGGAAATATTTTGAACGCTATTGAAAGACATACATTACTCTACCACGTGGATCATATGGCATTAACAATGTTTGATGTGGGCAAGCATGCATGTTATTCTTAATTTTATAGGAATTTTTTTATGAGGTGATCTTTTGTCACTGGGACATCAGTAGCTCAGATTATTAGAGAAAATGACTTGACGTCGCTGATCAGATTTGTCTCTTCATATTCCAGAAAATGTCTCTTTTGAGCTGCAGCTTTTGATGATTTTCTAACATCTTTTACCCTGAATATGCACCAAAATTTCATAATTGACCTCCCTTACATCTTGATCATTGGTTTTCAAGGGAAGGAATAGCCAATGCTTAGAATTGCTTGCAGCAAAAACCTCGGTCTTATGGATATTAATATCCATTGTTTGCATTGTTGACTGTGGCATAGGATCTTAGTTTGTTACTTACAGTAATTTACTTAGTCTGATTTGGGCCCACTATACTTGGATTGCTTGGAATACAAAATGGAATTGTAAATTACTTAGAGGGAAAAGGGTTGAGCATCTAAATTATGTTGATGACTTGGTAAGATCACAACAAGCAGAGTAACAAATATTGAGATGGTGTTGGAAGAGCAGAGCGTAAAGAGCTTGGGAAAGCAAATTTGGTAAGCAGATAGGAGTTCTCCTCTAGAGGGGGCTGCGTACGGAGCTATGTAGGGCGAGATGGCATTCCAGCCAATGAGCCTTTATAATCAGCTCTACACCTTGATAAGGAATTGTTGAATTGAATTCAGAATCTCCAACTTGGAGTTTCTGGCCTCTGACCTGTGGCTGCTGGCCATTGAAATGTCCTTTTTGTATCAAAAGACCAAGTTAGAAACAAGTGATGTTTGGTTCTGTATGCCCTGTGTTTCCTACAAATAGAGCCAAAAGCTTGGGACAATATCATTATGGGAGGTGAGATTTGTAGGCGCAGTTGTCGGATGGAGAAGAGTTGGGAGAAAGGAAGGGTGACAATGGAGACAAAGAAAGAAGTGGAACCGGTTTCTCCTTTTGCAGTGTGTGTTTGATTGGTAGAGAATGGTATGATTCATAAATCTAGGGCAGGGTGCTCTTCTGATCTATTGGTAGAGATTCATAAATCTAGGGCAGAGTGCTCTTCCAATCTCTTCCAATCATCGGTCAATTGGAACCACTCTCTCTAAATTGCAAAATTTAGGGGTATGACTACTACATCCGACCCCTCCATACCATGCCTGATTATTTTCGGTATGTTTATTTGTATGGGACTTTTGACTTGCATAGGACTGTCCAATGTCCACAAAACTGAACATGGATAACATGTTTCCATTTGGTTTGCCATGCTTGCAGATATTTTGTATGATTCTTGGTCCCCAGCTATGACAGTGAGCTCTATTTGTATCAGTATTCTCTCCATGCTGTCAAGCTCTACTTCAAAGGTACATAATATAAGATTCCTTTTTATCCGGCATACCTGTCCCCATTCTTGCTTTTGGTAGTGATGGCAATGGATGGCGTTGAAACCACTAGCGTCACTGACAGGATAATGCTTCCTTTTTGCAGCAACGACCTGCAGATAATGATCGATATGTGAAGAACTGTAAAAACGGAAGATCTCCCAAGGAGACAAGGTGGTGGTTCCATGATGACAAAGTATGAATTTAGGGGGATATCATCATAACTATAGAGGGTAGAAGCATAGAAAGCCCCCCCTCTCCCCTGTCCCAAGAAAAAGAATTCGCATTTAAAGATATAGCCTCGTTTATAGTACAGGGGCATAAATGCAGAATTGCAGATAGCCTAGCTAGCCTCTTTAAAAGGTGGCAACGTTGGTTGTAAATCACAATGCTGACTTTGGCTTCTTAAGAAGTATGAGAACAGTTAACTAATTGAAATGCTGTCCTTTGTTACCATTTCTTTATGTGTTGGGTAGATTTTCTTTTTCACTCCGGAAGATTATGAACTTGATTAATCCAGCCTCCAAATGTTCTCGTGTGCTGTAGATTGTAGAATCGATCTGATCCTTGAACTGAATTGTTGAAACACAAAGTTGAAGCTGAGTGTATTTCATGGTACGCTTGGTGAACAAGCCATTGAATTGAATTGGGTATATTTCCTTTGTTAATTTACTGGGCATATTTCCTTTGTTAATTTGCAGACTTTTGGAATTCTACTTTAATTTATTCAATTTTTACTGACTTTGACAAAAGTTACCGAAAGTGGTTTTTGTATTCCCATCATGGTTACTACTTGTTACAAAATATTATTTATGTTTACAAATTCGTGCAGAACTCTTGGCTCAAAAAGAAATTTGTAGACAACCTGAGAATAGCCTAAAGTCATAAATAGTTTACGTACACATGGAAAGAACATAGCCTAAATTGAAACAAGTGAGGCTAATGAAGCGGACATACACCACAACAAAAATGCCGTCTAGCAGCATTTTCATTGGCCATGGATAATATTTATAAATGTTGTAGCAGCATATCGCAGTATAAAGGGTTCACAAGGGTTATCGGACGCTAATACAAGTATTTCGGGAGTATTGGACTATAGTGTATTGAACTTTTTTCTTAAATAATATTATGTTGTACTTTGAGGGTGTTGGATAATAATGTACCAGAAACGATTTTGGCAGTGGCTATAACTTCATCTTACGTGATGGGTTGAGGAGCAAAAAAATTAAAATGTTTACAAAATTAATACCATATCAGGCATTGTAAGCAAGTGCAAATGAAATTTAATTATATTTTTTTCAAATAACACCTCATTATTCCATATTTTTACTAATGTAAATGGTGTTTTTTGTTTCAAAAAAATAGAATTCATCTTTACTTATTTGGAATTGCTTACATGACATTAATTTAGTAAATATTTTAATTTTTTTGCTAGTCAATCTACCATGCAAGATCACCAACGAGTTAGCCACCGTCGGAATCGTTTCAGGTGTATTATTGTCCAACATCCCCAAAGTACAGTATATTATTGTCCAAGAAAAAATTTTGGTACATTATTATCCAATATCCCTAAAATACAGTGTATTAGCATCCAATAACCCATAAATAACTTTCGTAAGAGACAATATCGCTATAAGCTTGGACAACATTTATTGTATTGAAAATGATAAACATCTTAACGTAAGATGATTCTTAACTATCTTGCATTTTTTCTAAATCGCTAATAAAGTTAAATGTAAATGTATTTAAATCATTCTAAAGGTATATTTCATTATTTTTAGGGTTACTATAACTTATAAACAATGTAAAAATAATTATTTAATTATATTTATTTCATAAATATAAAACTATGTAAATGTGCATTTTCTACTATGATTGATAAAATTAGGCTATTATTATATTTTTTTACCAGATTAATAAGTATTATATTATTATAATTGATAAATATATATAACTATTAAAGAAAATATTAATAAAAGTTACAAAAATGTGAAATATGAACAATTCAAGATGGTTAAGAACCATCTTGAGTCAAGATTGTTATCATGGTCCTTGTTGTATTCGTTGGTACAAACTAAATTAAATGCCACTAAGAGAAAATGCAATTTTTTTTTTCAAAATAACTTGCAGTTTCCAATAAAATTGTATACATGGTATTGTATTGAATTTAACAAAAAATGCAAAAAGCCTAATATTAAATTTAACAATATATACAACTATGTATAGTAATTGAGCGTAGAAGAAGAACCAAATTTTGTAGTTTTTGCATCCAAGTTTATGCAGTGGAGCATAGTCCAGTCTAGGAAGAGATGTGAAAGGATACGAGAAATCTTGGTCGCTAACCAGCTTAGAGACGACTACGTATGTCTGTAATTTTTGTCTGTTTGCTGAACCTTTGAACGATGACTGCTTTACTTGCGTCATGATGGAATTACCGTAGAGTTTGTCCATAAACTTTCAAGAATGAAATCCAAATAGGCAAACAAGATTACTCAGAGCGATTTTAATCAACTAACAATAAGGTAAAACATACATATACGTACCTCAGTAAATCCATTTTGACAAATTAAGGTCATCACGTTGTCTCAAGAAAGGATCTAAAACATATGGAATATAGTATAAACACATTCATTTTGTAATACTCCCTCCATTCCTCAATATCTGTCACTTTGATCAATTTTCTATTTTTCACAATATCTATCACTTTACAATTTCAATGTAACATTAATGACATTTTTTCAAATTTATCTCTTACTTTTACAATTTTCAATACAATTATATAACTAAAATAGAAATTTAACTCTTACTTTTATCATTTCCAATTCAATTATCATTCTCAATACTATTTTCTTAAAATCTTCCCTAAACTCCAAAGTGAATTATTGAGGAATGGAGGGAGTATACAACAAGAAGATAAATGGCAAATCATGATACTATCACTTACGCCATAGAAAGTTGGAAGAAACTTTCGTGGCAATTACGGTATTGGCATCAAGACTACCTTAACAAAAATAAATCTTCCGTTGACATCTTGATTTGTTAGGAACACTCGGCTTGTTAAACTGCAAAATAGAACGGAATCAAATGAAAGCATCTTTAGTTTCCTCTGTAGCTACCACAACGGCTCCATTAGTAAAAGCAAGCAAGTTTGTCAGTTTCAAATCAAATTTATGGAGTGTCTGCTAGGAATCTCATGGAAATTTTTTCCGAAGAAAATTTTCCATGGAAATGTTTTCATAGGAATGATTTTCATAGGAAAGATTTTCCGGAGAAAAAATTTCCATTGGCCCCTTAAAGAAAGTTTTCCTAGGAAAATATGGAAAATGGTAACCCTCCGTAAAATTTTTTCCAAGATCAACATACATTCAAATATGAGGAAAATAAATCAATCTGAGAAAATTGACAATTTTCCAAAGTTTTTGACCAACCAAATGCACCCTAAGCGATTGCTAATTTCTAATTCTTTGAACGTTTCCAACAACACCAAAGAAAATCTCCTTTCTACGAAAACTCGGCTGAAATTGAATTGAGGCCCATTCATTTTAGATTTTAGTTAAACTTATCTAATTTATTAATTTTACTTACTTTACATACCTATTTTCAAACTATCTTGTCTACTGCACATAATATATATTTGAAAATTAATTTATTTAACAAGTTATTCGACTCAGACTTACTTTACTCACACAACCTTATTTAACAATTCTTATATTTAATAATTGATATGACTTACTTTACTAATTTACACAACTTTACTAACTTCCTTACTTTACTTTACTTACCTTAATTTACTTATTTATTTACCTACACTTCAAAAGAAACCTACATTCCAAAAGAGCATGACATGAGTTTATTACTATCAACATAAGTTTCTAATGGCTGTTGGTAAATGTAACATCAAATCATTTAAGGCAGTCATGGGAATTCATATAAAATTAAGGCCCTTTTCATTTTCATGGTACCATACCGCATTTACCGTAATTTATCATAATATTCACAAACTATCGCATCATACCATACTATCTCACATTTTATTACAACCACCATAATTTTCCCTCCCCTCACTTTTCTCTCTCCTCATCTATTACATTAACCATTCTCATCACAAATTTTACCGTAACCCACCATATCGTACCACAACATTACAACACTTTCCATATTTACCATACCATACCACTTCCGCACTTTATCCACAATAAAAAAGAAAACAGGCCTAAACTGGATTATTCTGTGTGCAACCTTGGACCATATGGATTTGGATACTGAGTACAATAGATGAAGATTTTGCTGTCAATCTGAATTCAAAGTTAGGGTTTATTGACACAGATAACGTTATTGGCTGGGACTGTTCGAGAAGGACCCTTTGAGAATGCCAATATGTTTGCACCCACGTTTTTTTTTATGACCTATGTTGTGTTACATACACTCTGATGTAGTTATTATTTCAAGTTTCTACTATGGCAATGCAACATCCACAAAAACTCGACCAACTAATCGTACTAACAAACAAACCAGTAAGCCAAACAAGCATACAATGATGTGATGGGAATACGTTTTGTTTTTCTCCTTCTTTTGTAAGGGAAAATGATGGACGGTTATCCTAAAATATTCGTTACGCGATAATTTTATAGTCACACTCATTTAATTGGACTTGGAGCAATTATTGATGTGGTTTTCTGGTTAAATTTGTCTGCACGGGCCCCTTGTGTTAACCATATATTGACTAGTTATCCAACTTGGAGTTTGTTCCCAAACAATTGGAAGAATATATATATATATATATATATATATATATATATATATATATATATATATATGACAAAGAGTAAGGAATGAGCGGATGTAGGAGCGTTGTCATATTCAATCATTTAAATTATTCGATTTAATATTTAAATTTGTTCAATATAAAATAATTAGGAGAAGGTTATTATTGAAATTATTCAATCTAATACTGGAACTAGCTCAATTTAAAATAATTAGAAGAAGGCTTAACTTTGTATCCAGTGTTCTCACATATAGGATTTTTTTTTTCTAGTTTATCTTGCCCAAACTTTAATGAAAATTCTAAATTTCTAAGTTTTTTCTTTTTTAAATAAGCTAAACTGAACCAGATCTTTTTGTCAAAAATCTTTCACTACAACTCTATTATCTTGTTTGAATTAACCAACTCAAATCTTTAACGTTACAAGTAACTGTTTTCTTTTACATTTAAATTTAAACCAAACCAGATTTTATGTTTAGAACTTTCAATGTTCTATGATCTTGTTTAAATTTAACCGACCCAAATATCATTACTGTTGATGTAAAATCAGTGTAGGATGGGAATTTACTCGGGTATTCAAGTGAGTCGAAGGCATACCTTCTCTCCTTCGACTTATATAACTGCCGTATATAGTCTGCAGGATAAAACACTTGCCTTGTAGAAACTTAGACTCTTACTCTCATGTCAACCTTAGAGATTGTGGCCACCAAAAACTAAGGAGATGGGATTCTCATTGGAATGAATATGATGGGTCCTATGTCAACAACTTGCAAATTATATTCTTAAACTTAACACCATTTGACAACCCCTTGAAATGGCATCATATCCACCCTATTTATAAGCCATGAAGAGGCACTTGGATAGGGTGGATATGGATAAGATTTATCCATGTCATATGGATAAGATTTATCCTTGTCATCTTTGGATAATTTAGATCATAATTAATTAATTACTAATATCCACTCGTAACATGTATGAACGCATGCTTAAATAATCTATGCATAAACCGATTAAATATTATCAAAGTTATCTCCTTGCTTGGTAACACATACCCGTGTTACCCTTAATAGGGCCAATCAGGTCCCGAAAAGTCTGCCCGACTTTTCCTTATACCCAATAGCCCATCTTATGAGTTAACTTAGATAAAACCGAGTCACTAATCTTATCATACACTTGAAATTATCCAACAATCCTGCCATTTTAGTGTATGGAATTATTAACCAATATTCCAACACCCCCGCCATTTGTGACATATCATAAACACACAACTTGAATCACCAAGAGAGTAAGGAATTGTTGTGTATCATGGATAGTGTCTTGCGACTTGAACTTCCATGTAGTGAACATAATTACAAATGTCTGAATGTGATAGTTGACTAAGCATTGAATTTCACATCCTTGTTGACCATTTGGATACATTTCACTGACACAACTCATCAACTAAGATTCCTTGAACTTACGACACTATTATCCGCCATGTGTCACATATCCTCTCGTGAGCAAATAGAAGCCAAGCCCATTAGCTCCTTGAGGCGGCTACACCTCTTGCTCACATAGGTAGACTGAAACTTATATGCTCCTGTAATTGAGCCCCCATCCTTACAGTCTATTAAGAGTAAACACTCAACCTCTAAACATTACAGCTTAAGCACAATGCTTATCCTTGGGACAGTTTAAAATTTGTGCTATCACAACCACTATATAATGGAGTCACCCTCCTAGAGCCTGACATCAAGCCAAGTATCTAAAAGAGGCACTATTATTAGTGTTTGTTAAAATTGGGTTTATTTCTATCCCCCTTGATAATATGAAATTATCAAGTCCTTATTTAGTCCTTTAACCAAAGGATTAAACCGAGGTCTTACTTAAACAACTTTAAAATCTTGAAGACAGTAACCCACTTCATCCTTGACTAATAAAGATCACTAGATAAAACCATATCTTTCCATGATCATTATTGAACTTTGAAGATAGTCATCCTTAATAATACTTCTAACTTAAACTTGAGTACTTAAAAAAATATCGACAATACATACAACTAAACCATTGTATTATAACTCGATACCCAAATCCATACAACTAAACCGTTGTATTACTTCTCGATACTGAAAAAGAAACTTAACTTTTGCAATCAATATAATTAAACCATCATATTGTAGGCAATGAACTCGAATACTTAAACTTTATTGCAATCAATATGACTTAAATTTTCATATTGTAGGCTTATAGCAATCAATATTGTAGGTCTTAGCAGTCAATATGATTAAACTATCATATTGTAAGCACTTGACAATCAATATTGTAGACTCCTTAGCAATCAATATTGTAGATTATCTAGCAATCAATATGATTAAACTATCATAATGTAGGCTATGATAATAATCAATACTGTAGACTTCTTAAGATTAACCTCACATTAAACCTTGTACTTATTGGAATCATACTTGTAAGCTTAATCTTAGCATGTAATTAAACCATTACATCTTAAACTTAGCATGTAGTTAAACCATTACAACTTAAACTTAATATAAACTTTATTAAGTTGCCATGGAGAATAAAATCCTTACTTATACACTTATCGAATTTAAAACTCCATCTCATATATGTAATTAAACTATTACATATTAAACATATGCTACAAAAATGTAATTAAAAAATTAATTACATCTGCCATTAATCGGTCATAAATACTTGTTCATGATCTACAAGATCATCTTATAGAGAATACTACTAACTCATAATATGAATAAACCTTCACATTTACTTATAAAAATATTCTGTTCATAACTATATCCAAATAAATAGCCATGGATTCATAATCATATACATAACAACCTTTTAAACTTGATTAAATCCATCTATATATAATAATATAGTCATGGACTTATAATCTTTTCAAATGTACATAAAACATACATTTCTTTTCTTGTAGCAAGACTTATACTTGAACATGCATACTTGAATAATACATACAAAACTTAATCAATATATATAGACTACATACTTATAACATGATCATCTTGTACGTACTCAAATAAAACAATACAACACATATTGTCAACTTATCGCATGATCATAAAATTATAGTCTACATAACTTAACATATGTATTATTAAAATCATGCAACATCATAAATTGTAACATGGATATAACAAGTATAAATAAAACATACAACTTAAACTTGATAATCACATATCCAAAAATTTATGACAAAAATAAACATGATCAATAATTGGATAATGCCAAAGCAAACATATAACCGCATATAAAACTGCTTATGGATATATATGTTGATCTTGTCATGCCCCCGATTCAAAACCCGATCTTATATAAGTCGAAGACTGTTGATGTAAAATCGGTGTAGGGTGGGAATTTACTCGGGTATTCAAGTGAGTCGAAGGCATACCTTCTCTCCTTCGACTTATATAACTGCCGTATATAGTATGCAAGATAAAACACTTGCCTTGTAGAAACTTAGACTCTTACTCTCATGTCAACCTTAGAGATTGTGGCCACCAAAAACTAAGGAGATGAGATTCTCATTGGAATGAATATGATGGGTCCTATGTCAACAACTTGCAAATGGTATTCTTAAACTTAACACCATTTGACAACCCCTTGAAATGGCATCATATCCACCCTATTTATAAGCCATGAAGAGGCACTTGGATAGGGTGGATATGGATAAGATTTATCCATGTCATATGGATAAGATTTATCATTGTCATCTTTGGATAATTTAGATAATAATTAATTAATTACTATTATCCACTCATAACATGTATGAACGCATGCTTAAATAATCTATGCATAAACCGATTAAATATTATCAAAGTTATCTCCTTGCTTGGTAACACATACCCGTGTTACCCTTAATAGGGCCAATCAGGTCCCGAAAAGTCTGCCCGACTTTTCCTTATACCCTATAGCCCATCTTATGAGTTAACTTAGATAAAACCGAGTCACTAATCTTATCATACACTTGAAATTATCCAACAATTACAAGTACTTAAAGTACAAAAAATGAAAATATACTTGATAGTTCAATTGATTTTAATAAAATAATTCAAGTTATAAGGTAAATAATTAAATTTAGCTTATGCAAGAAACAAATTTCCTAATTCAATGATATAAGGTAAATAATTAAGTTTTAGCTTCTGCAAGTAACGAATTTCCTAAGCAACAAATTTCCTATCAAATATAATGTTTGGTTAAGGTTTAAATTTCAAAGCTTGCAGATCCACACAAACGTTTTGCTAAGGAAAGTCACCTCATTTTGCTAACGAATTTCCTAAGAAACAAACGTTTTCTTAAGTTACTACATTTTGCTTACGTGTAGTTGCTACCTCATAAAGAATGTGAAGTACAATTTCTTTTTATCACCCTAAAGTACGTACAATCTGATAATTAAATTTTAACATATAAATACACTAAATATTATGTTTATTTGTTGACATTCCCTAGAATAAAAAACCTATTTTTGATAATCTTTTGTTCATGATAAATGCTTTTTGTATATATGTGAATTTGAATATTTTGATGTGAATTTGTGAAATATTTGATGTGAATATGTTATTTTATACCTAAAATTCCCACATTATGCTTGGTTAGTTTAGGGTTTGGTGAGTTTTGTAGGAAGTTCGTGAAGATTTGAATGAAAACCGAGTATGAAAACCCACATTATGATCATAAGAGAAGGAAAAAAGAGAAGAAAAAAAAAAAAAAGAATTGGATCACCCCCCAAGCCCAAGAGCATGGTCCAAGTCTTGAAAGGCCCACAATCAGCTTAGCAAGAGTGCCAAAACAAGCTCCATAAGTTGTGTCCCAGACAACAACGGCAAAATTCGAGGAAATAGAGAGACACAAACCGTGCTGATAAGTGCATATTTTATAATGTTAATTAGGTAATTAACACGTGTATTTGGGTCTATTTGTGATTTAAACTTGCTATTTTATACTGAAATTTGTGATTACTTCACCTAGTTTAGAGATTGGTAAAATTTTACAGGTTATGTGAAAAGTCAAGGAAAAAACAAGAGAAAAAGAAGAGCAAAAGATTAAGGAAGAAAATAGCAAGCAAAGGAAGTGGCCCAATCCAAAAATTGGACATCAGTCTCATGTGCTGGTTGCGCCTAGCGTGGCGCCAGCCGCACATGAGACAGAAGGAGCTACAGCAAAGACAAAAGCAAGCGCTAGCCGTGCCTACCAGGAAGCGACCCGTGCGTGTGCAAATTCCTCCCATGACTCTTTTTCACACGTGATATAAAAGCCAGACGTCGCGGACACAGAGGGGAACTTTTAACCTAAAGTTTTTCTAGTTTTCTTTTTCTACACCGCCAAGGAGAGAGCCGCCATTGAAGAGGAGATTGAAGATTCAAGCTTGGGAAAAGTAAACTTTCACAAGCGGGATTACATTCAATTGCGGAATCGTGGTTGTTCTCTTGTTTAGATTCAATTATGTTTTCTAGTTTAATTCATGTTATTTTCTTAGTTGTTTTTAGCAATTATGAGTAGCTAATCTCTTAGCTTAGGGGATGAACTCGATGTTAATTAATTAACCTTCGGTATTTAGCTTCAGTATGAAGTAGTTTGATATAATTTGTTTAATCTATGTGGTTTGTATGTCATAGTAATTGGTTAGAAATAAACATTTAACCTTGGCTATTATTTTGAATTGGATTGACAAAGATTGATGACCTTTTACTTGGTATAGATTCTTAATATTGGGGCAAAAGATTATTATTTTGAATTGGATTGACAAAGATTAAATAGGCATAAAAATTGGTTAGAAATCAACATTTAATTTCGGTCGATCTTAATATCATGGAATTCATCTTGGGGGGGCGTCTCATCCATTTCCTGACGACGATGGCGACGAAGGGAGCCTCTATCATCATCACTCGACTCGAAGGTGGGAGGAGGATGGATAGGGCTACGAGTGGGCCTCCTCCGTTCTTCTCGGAGATGACCTTGGAGGTTTAGGGCGATGTTGCTCATTAGAGCCACGAGGGTTTCAAGAGTTCGTTCAATGGTGGAGAATCGGTTCTCCATAACCCCATCTTGAGGATTGCGCCGGCGAATTGACTCCTCTCGATTGGAACTATTTTCATCATCCATATCGAAGGAGGGGTAAGGACGGATTGTGTTTGGGAAATTTTGTGGAGTTTGGGGTTATTTTGTAACTAGCTAGTGTTTGAAGGTTTGGGTTCTTTGTGGGCTATTATCCGACAACACTATTCACACACAACTACACATCTTTCATTTTAATAACTCCAAATAATACCACAAAACTCCAATAGACAATAAGAACAACAAACACAATAACAATAAAATCTTCTCCGATACACTTGGAGGGCACAAGGGATGGGGGTACCCAATATTGTAATCAAGAACAACAATATCAACAATGGTGAAAACCCTAACTTGCAATTTGAAAAATCAAAAACTCAAACCACAACTCTAACCTTGGCTCTAATATCAAATGGAGCATCGACATTGTAACACCCCCAGGTTACTAACCACTAGATTATGCTAATGATTCACTTAACCCAATGATTAGCAGCGGATAAACACCTGAGAGAATTACCGCCGTCCACGGAGGTGGACAAGGCTAAGACTAAACCCAATAACAGCCATCAACCATAAACCAACCTCAAACAACATAAAACAACCCAAAAGAAATTATACAAGCCATTAAATCACAATTTCTTTTAAATCCTGCATGGAGAGCCTCTAACCATCTTCAAATTTCCTTAAGGTGCTCTAGGGTCTCGTCCTCCCGGGGCTTTTCCACTCTCCTCTGCCGAGATCCCTAAAACGAAAACATAAAACTTCGAAAAGTGAGTTAAACTCAGCACATATACCCCTAATAACGTAAGAATCTTTCCATAACTCGTTTTAATTATTTAGCGCGGTTCCAAAACATTAAAAACAATATAATTTACAAACAAACAATAAAAGGTAGCATAACTTACATAGCTTGACCTTACTCAACCTGTACATGGAAAGTATAACTTAACCTGTACTTAAATCCCAACTTAGATGAAAATACTTTTGAGTTCTTCCTCGTAAAAGTAACATACATAACCATAACCCTAGAAATAATATATCATTAAAAGTAATATAACATAATTTCAAAAGAACTTAAATCATACATAACTTACATAGCTTACAAAGCCATCACATAAACTTGACCTTAACCCTTATCAACCAAGACTTATAAAAATTTTGGCATGTGAGTCGTAAAGCTTTACTTTGGTTCAAAAGACTTGAGTAACTAAAAAAAAAACTTAAACTTGGTTACCCTGTTATTATCCTGAAGGCCCCCTACTTGCGATCATTGGCTAAGCCTCCGTATGCGCATACCCGGACCGATCGGGAGATCCGGATGGTGGACAATGTCCTATACTGGCCAGATTTCCATGAGGTGCACTTTAGGCACTATCTTTGTATTTTTCCCTGGTGTGCACAAGGCACGATTATCCTGGTGTGCACTATGGCACGATTATCCTGGTGTGCACTATGGCACGATTACACATGGGCGGGGCCTTTATGAAACTTTTTAGAAACTTGGAACCTTGTCCTCGGGTTCTTAATAAAACTGGATTTTTATCCACCTTGTAATCATAACTTAACCCATCCTTTGAATAAGAATTGTACTTTAAAACGAACTTTATTCACGCATTACCTTTATTAACCAAAGAATGGAAATGTTGTGAAAGTCCCTAACATAAAAGATTTCCTAATATAAGCTCTTAAATTAGAATATAAAATAGCTTGATAATTAAACCCTGGTAAATGAAATTCACAAGACTCGTATAACACCTTGAGCCTAAAAACCTAAGAGTTTGCCTAGAAGCATGGATATTAGAGTAAATATAACGAAATAGGCTTAAGAGAATAAATCATACGTGGGTAGATCGAGCCACATAAGACTTACTTACACTTGAACATGATACATAAAGTAACATAAATACTTAAAATCAGATGAGTTACTTAGTAAAATAACTTGCTAATTTAACCGTGATATTTAAAATTCATAAAACTTGCGTAAACTTTGAACACAACTTATAAGAAATTTCATGTAAGCATGAACGATAAAATAATCATATAAAACTTGGCATAAAAAGAATAAATCATGCAGTTATGCATAAACACCAGGTGATATACGTACCTGAATACTCAAGAACACGAACAGGACGAGCTGGGACTTGAACAGCGGAAGAGCAACGACCACTTGGAGGAACTTAGAAAAGAGGAGGAATTTAGAATTAGAACTTTATTTAGCTAAGAGAGGAAAAGATATCTTTAATAGAATACCGGCTCGAATTGTAGACTTAATTCCCTACTTACAATGAAAGGATCACAACTTTCACCATAGACATCATATCGTCGCATAAGAGGACTTTCCAAAAAGCTTAAAATACGCCTTACAACTTTGTAGTTAATTCCAAGGACCAAAAACATGATTAAAAGGGTCAAAACTCTTAAACATCTAATCTGCCCAGAACTTGCAAGTGTCGACTAGCATTTTTCGGAAAGCGATATCTTGGGTTATATTAATCGGTTTTGGGCCTATAAGCTGCCCACGGAAAGCTCAAGAGTCAAACTCCAACTTTTATTTTCATCATCAATTGATTTAAGCTTGGAAAGAGGTCGAATTTTAGCCTAGAATAAGGGCAGTCACACTAGTGTTATTTCTGGAAAACTCGGAATTTTTATCCTTCCAACAAAAGCTTATAACTCTCTCACCCGACGTCCTATGGATGCCTACCATACCATTATGGAAAGCTTAGAGCGTCCCCTAAAACTTTTATGTTCAGACCTTTGGCCATAGTAACCTATAACTAGGCGAAAAATACCCATCTTTGTTCTGCCGTCATAAAAATCTCAGACTTGCGCGGGTTTACGATTTTGGCCATAAATTCTAAAATACTTATAGAAACGACGAACCGTAAAAACCGGGTGTTAGCTAAAACTTTTTTCTACCCATTCATGCCATAAAATGAGTCAAAACCATATTTAAATTCCTCTGGAATTTTCAGAAACCGACCAGACTACTACATCTCTTACAAAACCCTTGCATGCATGATTAAAACTTCATGATTTTCCATAATCACTAGTCAACACATTCCTTTCAATCATAAACATAAATTTCCAGAACATAAACACCCAGAAAGTTATCATTTGAGTCCATTTTAGAGGCATATAAGACCAACGCTTCATCTATTTCATGAATCTCATACATAATTCAACATGCACCACTTAAAAACCTTCCCTTTACTCACTCTAAGACTAATCTACACACATGCACTTCACCTTAATAAAATCGCCATCTTTCCACAGTGATTTTTGATTAGCAAACAACATGCATGTTCATAAACTATTACACTCTTCACTTTATTCAATTACTAAAACATAAATCCATCACAACTCACCCAAATTCTCTTCTTGATGCTTGGATTTCTTCACCCTTCTCTTGTTGAACTCTAAAACCAATTGATTTTCCTCTGAAATAACATAAAAATCTCCTAAAAATCAGATTGTAACAATGATTTCCATAAGGAAAGAGAAGAGAAGAAGAGGGATGAAATTACTCTTGCAAGAGGAGAAGAGAATGAAGGAGGATGATGAAGGTGGTGTGGTGGTGCGTCGACGGCGACCGGGAGGTGACCGGAAAAGCGCCGGCGTGGCTGGTGGTGGCCGGACAGCCGGCGTTGGCTGGACAGTGGGTGGGGGAGTTGGATGGTTTCAGGTGAGAGAGGGAGCCAAGTGAGAGTTTGAGAGATGAGTGAGATTTTAAGTTGTAACAACAATGATACTCCATCCTAGCTATGAATCATATATAACACAAGCCCAAAAGAGTCTTCCCCTTCCTCCTTCTTCTTGGACCAGCCGGCCATATGGCCCAATTGAAGCCAAAAATCATCCAATTTAATTCCTCCCTCTTATACTTATCTCTCCCTAGTTTCCCAAATTACCGAAATTTCTTAAACCGAAAAAATATTATTGGAACCCAAATAAATATATCCAACACCTCCATAAAATTTCTCATACTGATAACCTTAAATCAATTCGAATAAAGAAGAACCCGGTACATCGGTCCCAGTAAAAGAATTCATGTACGATTAGAATCACCGTAAAAATTATCGGTAGCGATTTCTCAAGAAAAGAAAATTAAACTAATTTGTTGACGATCGTTGCACTGTTCAAGTCCTGCAAAACATACACTAGATTAGTAAAACAAAAGTTTTGGAACACGCGCTTTAATTATTCGTGGTTTATCGCTAACCATGATTATTTAAACTAATAAGTACATATTAAAGGGCGATTTTCTTCGGGTCGTTACAGACATGGTGGGAACAAGGTTCTTGAGTTGAAGAAGAGGAAGAAAATGAACCCAGAAACTTGACTAAAGCTTAAGACCTTGATATGAACTCAACAATGACAGTCACTCAATGTTGAGAACTTGCGAATCCACTAAGAGTAGATAAAGCTAAGCACCACTACTCCATAAAAGAAATGCCTTACTAACACCATTAACAATGGATGAAGTAAAAAAAAAAAAAAAGAGATTTGAGAGAGAAAATGGGGAGTAAACCCTTGATTTTATTTCAATGGCAATAACTTGTGTTCTTCTTCCCAAATGATGGAATATATCAAGTGGGTGAGGAAAAGGAAGATGCAAAAAATTACAATAGTGCCATTACTTAACATAAAACTAAAGGGAAAATAAAAGGAAGGAGAGGGAAAAGGCACGGAGGACGCTTGCGAGTAAGGGGGATTTCGCAATTAGGCACAGCTGGCGTCTGGAGGGACGCTGCCCATGTCTGCTCCAGAGAGAACAGGGAATTCACACACATTAGACGCAACCAGCGGGAGAGAGACGCGGCTCGCGTGGCATCAAAATATGAAGGGCGTAGGAAGAGGCGCCACCAACATCTCTGAGATGCCATCATCACCTCATTCTAGCAAGAGTTCCACAGGAAAAGAGGGAGAAGCCACCAACACCTCATTCTGCGCAAGAATTATGTGGGGAAAGAGGGAGACGCCAACTGCGTCCCTAAGATGCCAACCGTGTCTCTTTCTGGGCAGTTTTCTGTGGACGTCTAACTCGCATAACTTCTTCATCCAGAATCTATTTTAAATTCATAATATATCGACGGAAAGGTCTCGATGTGTACTTTATCTTCCCAAAATTTAAGTCCGTCGAAGTTGTATTAAAGGAGTTATGGTTGAAAGAGTGAAGACATATTCATTTCAACTTCCCATGTTGACCCTTCTCGGGGTTGGTGACACGCCTGAGTTTCTAGGATCTACGGGAAATTGAACCTCTAGACCCAGGGAAGTGGATGCGAATTAACCTCTTGGCATAGGTGTCGACGGAGGAATACGGTACTCGGGCTTCTTTAGGAGCATACTTCCAAAACTCGCCATAAGTTCCTGCCAATAAAGCAACTTTGGGGTTGTGGATTGAGTTCAGGCCAACTAATCCCTCCCGGTAGGGCGACAAGGGACATGCATCCCCTTGATGAAATGGGCATAACTAACGGTTGCCCAGTTCAACTCGATGACATAAGTATAATCTAAAAGATGATGTATCCAAGATGGGGTGGTCTTATTACAACGGTTAGCAAAGGTGTTGGCATTGATGACATGCACAAAATAAAGGAATTGGCGATGGGGCAGAGAAAAATTGTTGAAATTGGGGACTCTGATGGTGGCTACCACATGTTGATACCGTATGTCGGCCAAACATTCACCCAAGGAAAGAAGAGTCATGATTGACTGAAGATAAGTAATAACCTGAGGGTCGATGTCCCTTTTGAACTCCAAAAGGCGACTGCCCCAATTGAGGCAGGTGATCATCATCAAGTCTAGTGGGGTAACCATCATCTCACCCAAGGAAAGGTGAAACGAATTGGTAATGTCCTAAAGTCGCTCCACCAGAGCCCTACGGAAGGTCCATCTACTCTTGACCTCCATATCTCTAAGGCATGAAAGAAAGCACCAAACCCAGTACCCTCAAGTGTTGCCCTATAGAAGGCCCCTACAGAAGAATCTTTTGTAAGATCTACTATAGCATGGATCCCGCACATTTTCAATGAATCTTCCTAAAGTCAAGTGAAAAGTCGGGAATAAGCACATATTCACATTCAAAAGTCCCCTTTTCCCGGGTGAAATTTAAAGGAGCACAAGTAATAATTTTTACATGAAAATTATGAACAGTGAAAACAAAATTTAAAGTAGCACATACTTTGAATTAAATTTAAAGTGTTGAGACTTACAAAATTCAAGGGAAAACAAGATTATCTATCAAGATATTGAGCAACATACGAAAATGGAGACATGAGTGCGTTAAATAAAACCATACCGAGCCATGAGAATGAACGAACCAAGGATGCTCTTCGAGACAAAAGATGAGTTGATCTGGTGTAAAAGCGTTGCTCGGGTATTCCCTCTGTATAGCCCGAAGTCCCGAACATATGGACACTCCCGAACTAGTTCTTGCGTAGCCCTTCTATGGTTTCCCCACAAAAAAAGCCATTATGCTTCAAAATACCAAAAGCTCTGAAGAAGATTTGAGGAGAACGGAAGGATAGAAAGGTTGAATGAGGGTGTCGAATGAATGAAGATGTGCTCAGTTGAAGCCTACTTATATAGACTCCAGGGTGGGCTCTATAATATCAATGTGTCAGACTCTCACTGAATTCTGATCCCAGTCGTGCGACCAACGGACCAATCACAATAAATCTATCCAACGGTCACCTGCAGAAAGCCATACCAGAAAAGGACAGAAATGTCCTTCCCAACGGCTAGTCTGCGTGGCCTCCAAGGCTGTCTTGGCATGTAGCCATTGGGTGGGTCCTAATTCATGGTTCCAATATTCAAGCCCATGTTTTTCTCCTTGGCCCAATAACGGTTACCGATATGTGAATTTCCGAGACAGTGTACATGCATGACTTCAAGATGCACAAAAAAACCAACCAGAAGAAAACAAAGATAAAAGAGGTAATAATCCCCTTTGATTAAATATGTTTAAAATTAAACTAACAAATATTTTCATAAAATTAAGCCAAAATTGGATTCTAATAATATGAACTTTTTGGGATATAAGATTAAATAATATGAACTTTCGATTTGGTTCAAAATAATATGAATTTTTGCACCATATTAGACTAAACAGTACGCCACCGAGTTAAGTTGAACTTAACTCAGTGGCGGTTTGACATGGCGGCAGAGGGGTGTGTGTTGACTTGCCACCTCAGCCTCCTCATCTCTATTCTCAATATTTTATATTATGTATTACAATAAATTTTGATACTTTGTATTTTATGTTTATTTTAATTTCGTATGATTCCTCTATCATTTATGTAATTATTTACTTACATTTTTATCTTAATGTTAATTACAGTTTGATTTAATTTTTACGATTATTAAAGAAAACATAGAATAATAATAATATGCGTTTTTACGAGAGTTTTACAATTTAATATCTATTAAAATATGTTTAATCAATTTTGTTTATTGAGATTGATATATTATCATAGTAAATTTGGTGGAATAAAGACTAAATATTAATATGGGTAACAACAATTCACCAAAATTTACCAGTTTTTGCCTAAATTTAACAAAATTTACCAAAATTTACCAAAAAAATACCAAACTTAAAACAACATAAAAAAATAATTTTATTATATTGGTGTAAATTTGTCAAAAGTTACTAGAATTTATCAAAAATTACCAAAAATTATCAAAAATTACTAAAATTTAACTTTTACGCAACTATTTTTTTTTCTATGAATTTGACATGCCTAATTATAAATTCTGATACTCAATTTCAGAACTAATCAAACATGACCTAAATATTTCAACACTCATAAGTTTGCTTCAAGAATTCAAGTTTAAATTACAACCTAAGTTAGCGCTGGTTGGTCTTGGACGAATGATTGGTCAAACTATAATGGTGACCTCCCAAGTACTTCAATCCTTCTTTTTTAAATGATGGAAAGCACAATTTCAACTATCCAAATTCAAGCACAAGCATGAATTAAATATTTTCTTTCTATTTTACAGTTTAAAAAAGGGATCCCCCATGCATTCTTTGGGCTTCCACCAACTAATCTACTTATTTTCCTTCTTTCTTAGGTGGGAAAAAAAGTTGAGTTTCATTATCTTCTTTTTCCCACTTCACTCATTACATTTCTTTTTTACTTTTTTCACTTTTTTATTTCATTATTAATTCTGACTTATCTGATTTCCAATCATTATATATTTTTCTTCCCAATATCCACCTTACAGAAAATCTCAAAATATAGTAGTAACAGATAATACTGTGCTATCCAAAAAAAAAAAAAAATTTTTAAAAGTTCCAGAATAACTTAGGCAACCATTTACTTGGTGCAGCAAGACAGCTGAATATTAAATATTTGCACAATTATTCTTATTTTTTTGTGGACACCCAGTTACCAACCAAGTAGGAAAAATGAATAAATTAAATTAAATTAAATACTGATATATTTTTTTCTCAAAAAACCTCAAAATTTAAAATTTTTTATGAGGCGTATATGATGAGGAATCGTTTCCATTCGCTAAGACGTGTGATGTTGTCACTGTCACCTACTACTACGAATAGTATACAGCTACCCCCAAAAACTAGCCTAACCCCTCCATTATTTTATTCCTTCCTTATCACAAATGCCCTCATTTTCCTTTTTTTCTTCTGTTTCAGGGTGAATTCAGATTACCCAAAAAAAAAAAAGTTTCAATCTTTGGTGGTGTTGTGTAAAATTAAAGCTTCAATCTTGACACTGATTAGTGTTGTTGTTGTTCTGCAATTCAAGAGAGAGGAAAACTGGGTATTGTTTGTATGGTATGGCATGCCTTTGAATGAGGTTTAAGATAGTGTTTAGGTCTACCAACTGGTTGTTAGCTTCTTAAACCCCTTTGAAGCAAGCATAGTAGAGAGAGAGAGAGAGAGAGAAGAGAGAGAAAGAGAAAGAAAAAGGAAGGAGGAAGGAGGAGGTACCAAATCAACAACCTCCTTTTTTTTCTGTTTCTGTGTTTAAGAGCTTCTTGCAGAACTTTCTAGCAAAATTCTTTGTTAGTCACACGTGTCAATGGTGATGGGAATATAATTTGATAAGTTAGATAGATAGATTAGATAATTCAAAATTTAATATTGAAGAAGTTAGAAACAAGGTTGTGGCTAACTGTTCATTCATTAGCTCCCCCCTCTCTCTACTTGCCCCTTTTTATATCTCTAATAATCTAATATTTTATCTTATATCTGGTTTCGATTTGTTTTTTTAATTAATTCTTTTGGGTTTTGGGTATATTATTCTAATTGGGTGTCATTGTTCTGATTGAAAAAGGGTTTGTGTGGGAGTAATGGGTTATGATGGCGAAAATCTCTTGGGATCAGTTTATTGTCTTCAAGTGTTGGGTAGTTTTATGCTTTTAGCAGTCTTTAGCTCCTTTGTTCCCCAATTGAGGCACAGCATCTTTGATTTTTGAGGTACTTAAATTTCCCAACCCCCCTTTTCTGTGACTTGTTCTTCATTTCTTCCTCCTAAAATCTTCTGTGTTATTGCTCTTAATGATGATCTTCTACTTCAATATTGGTGTTTCCTGATATGGGTGTAGTTAATTCAACTTCAAGATTACCCATCAAAGGATTTGAAGTCATATGTCATAGATTTGGGTTTTGGTTCAGTTGTTTACTGATATGAGATCATGGGCAATCATTTTTTTGCCATTTTGTAGTGTGTTTTATGATTAGTAAAGTTGTTGGATATTTGTTCATATTTACTGTTGATTCTTTCAAGCCCAGAATTTGAAGCTTTAATTCCATGGATTTTGATAAGATTGATGGGGATAGTAGATGAAATTTCTCATAAATATCTCAATTTATTGAAACATCATCAGCTTTCCTGTTTTGTGCTTAATTTTTGTTACCTGCACCTCAGATCATGTCCACAAGGACAGTTGGTCAGTAATTAATGATCAGAGTAGGCCATGTTTTCTGGGTGGAAAGTGTATTGAGTGAAAAATGCTTCTGTCAGATGGAAAACTCATCATAATTGTTTTTCTTTTTCCCCCTTTTACCTTTGTTAGGTCTCAATCAACATTGCTCCATGAATTGATCACACAGCACATGAAGAATTCTGCTGATCTCTCCACTTCAGTACTGGGGTTTTTCTGACATTAAAAAAAAAGAACTGATCGGTTCAAAATGGCAACTTACTACCCCACATCAGGTGCTCAAACTGATGTTTTCTCAACCCCTTATGGCAACATGATGATGTACCTTAACCCAGCTGCTTCTGGTGGTGGGTCACTCTCAGAAATCTCACCGGGTTCTTCTTCGATGAATCCCCAAACAGCCCGTAATGAGATGATGTTCATCCCACCAACCGGGGGTGATCCGATGTGCATCCAAACCATGAGTGGGCAATTCAACACAGGAGCGGGTGAAACCATCAATAATTCTGTTTTAGGGGAGCAGAATTTACAGGGTTTATCACTTAGTCTCAGCACTCAGATGTCAACAGCAGTTTCTGCACCTTCGTTTCAGTTCCAATACTCAAACCCCGGGTTATCCTCCGTGTTGAGTCCTCACCTTCCTCTGTCTGCTGAGAATAGTGTCAGACAGATGATCTGCAAAGCTGATGAAGGTTCCCCGAGCAATAATAAGGATGTCAGAAACGCGGATTATTTTGGTTATCATATCCAAGGAGATGGGAGTCACCCACAGTACTCAATGAACATGAAAGCGCTGCATTGCAACCCGTATCAGTATGAGCAGTCATCGGTTGCCGGGAATGTATTGAAGTCTAAGTATCTCAAGGCCGCACAAGAGTTGCTTGATGAAGTCGTTAATGTCCGCGATGCTCTTAAGAAGACTCATTCTGAAAAGCAGCAAAGCTCAAACAAGGTTGATGAGGGCTCCAAAGAGTCAAAAGGGGGTTCAGGGTCACAGCCGGCCTCAGAAACTAATGAGTCGGGGGCTCCTACGGGGCCATCCCAGGAGTTGTCCCCTGCAGAACGGCAGGAGTTGCAGAGCAAGTTGGATAAGCTTCATTCCATGCTTGATGAGGTCGGTCCGCTTTATATATTCCTTGTGTTTATTGATGTTTAGATTGTGTATAATGCTGCTGTGTTGTGTTTTCTGCGGAAAGAGATTACGCGAAAAGGGGTCTAGTATCCTGGTTCATGGAGGGCTTAAATTCACAATGTTGAGGGAAATATAGAAACATATTGCTCAAAGTATCAGGATGTGAGGTGCTGAATAAGGAAACTTTAATATAGGAATGGAAACCTGGGTTGTGGATGGCTTTGGTGGTGCTTAAACAGAGTACTTGATCCGCAAAGATGCAAAAACTCCTTGAAAAGCATTCCATGTTCTGGGTAGCTTTGAGTTCACAGTGGAACCTTTTTTTCTTTTTTTTTTTTTTGGTTTGGATATTATGTGGGTGATAATCCAGAAATGTCAATTGACAAGATACGGCATATCAGCTACTAATTCTAACTATAGCTACTGAATAAAACAGCGAAAACAATGTAATGACCTGCAGCAGTGGACAAAATAATGAGCGTTAACTAGGAATCTTCTTTTTCGTAGTTTTTCAACTCGTTGATCCCTCCAAATTTTTTCAATGTGCTTTACTAGTGCTTTGTTCGTTTAGTTCTTGGGAACTGTTTGGATTAGGTTGATAAATGAAAGGAATCTCTCTGCGGTGAATGATTGTATTATATGAGCAAAAATGATCTCGGTAATATAATTTCATGTAATTAGTAGACCTTGCTAAACTTACCAGTACTTGATGATTATGCCCAAAACCTAAAAATGCTCAACCTGGTTTTGAGGCAAGCCTGATTTGCATCAAGCAAAGGTGTACATGTCCCAATCAGTATCAACTTCCTACGATGCTTCTTATGTTGACAACAAATTGTGAGCATATGAATATTGTTTCTGGGTGCAGGTAGACAGAAGGTACAAACAGTACTGCCATCAAATGCAACTTCTGGCATCATCATTTGATGTAGTGGCCGGGAGCGGGGCAGCCAAACCTTACACTTCACTGGCCCTAAAGACAATCTCCCGCCATTTTAGATGCTTGCGTGATGCCATAACAAACCAAATTCAAACAACACGCAAAAGCTTAGGAGAGCAGGACAATGGAGTTGGGGGAGTGATCCCTCGGCTTCGGTATGTAGACCAGCAACTGAGACAGCAGAGAGCCCTTCAGCAGTTTGGTATGATGCGCCACACTTGGAGGCCTCAGAGGGGCCTCCCTGAAAATGCTGTTACCGTTCTTCGTGCTTGGCTCTTTGAACACTTCCTCCATCCGTAAGATATCGAATCCTTGACTTTTTATTTGACCGTAATACAGATGGATTTAGCCTAATGTAGCATCTTTGCTTTGTTTTTATAATCTGCAGATACCCTAAGGATTCAGAGAAGATTATGCTGGCTAGACAGACTGGATTGACTAGAAGCCAGGTAATACTAAGGATTAAGCATTGTGTGTTTCTGTAGAGCTGACAGAATTTTATCCAACTTGAATACCTGATTATGTCTCTGACCCAAGAAAAACTGTGGGCGGTCATATATTACTTGTATGAATTTCAACATTGACCAATTTGCCGAAAGTTCAGATGCAAAAATTGTCATTAGTTTTTGTGTTTGAAGTCGATTTTGTCCCAAATTTACGTCTGCTCGAATCGCCTCACTTGGTTTGACCAAAGGAAACTGGGTGACGTTCGTCAGTTTCTCATCTGAATTTTGGAAAACTGGTTTTGACTGAACCGGATTTGGCCTGGACTTGATTTTCTTGCTAGCACTTTGTTTCTAGGAGTAATAATGGTCATGTTCTCTTTGGCTTGTTTTCACTCTAATTGACTGAACTTATTCTGCACCAAATGTATTCTGAAAAAATGAGCTGAGGAACACAAGGCTGTCCGAGGTCGTGTTGTTCTACTTGGTTTGTGCAATCATCTCATGAACAGAAGAAAAAAAATATAGGGCAGTTCATTTAAAATTAGCTAAGGGAATTTCACGTCGGTTTGATAGCTTGTGTTCATGAGATATTAGTTTGGTGTGGAGAGGATATATCCCTACTTTTGCCATATATTGGACCTATCATTAAATCATTTTTTTCCATACAATGGTGGGTCTAAATGTAGGGACTCTGCCTTTAATTTGGAATAACACATCACTTTCGACATCCACGTGATTAAATTGGCCTATTCTCTTTATTTCCAGTAAGATCATTCCAAGTATGATATGGTCCAAACATTTTTTGTTTATGGTAAGGCCCCCTTTCCTAATCGATCTTATCCGTGGGTCAGGTTGCCAACTGGTTCATAAACGCACGCGTACGCCTCTGGAAGCCGATGATTGAGGAGATGTATAAGGAAGAGTTTGGGGAAGACGTAGACATCAACACCTCCAAATCCTCCCAGGAAAACACACCCAAATCGACCCGAGAGAGGTCATGGGGATCCGACGACAAGCGAGATCACGAGGTTCAAGAAACCACCCCAACAACCTCGATGACCCACGAAAGGCTGGACTCAAAGCCGGCATCATCAACACCACCCGGGTTGCACATCGGGTCTCCCAATCACGGGTTTTACTCAACCGGGTCAATTCCCCATGACCCGAACGGCCAGAGTCACCATCATCTTATGATGAACCCTTACCAAATGCCCGAACTTGGCAACTTCGGTGTAGGAGGGAATAACAACCAAGTGTCCCTTGCTTTGGGGTTGAGGCATTGCGAAGGTCACGAAGTGGGGCCCTTGTCTTCTGGGACGGTGGAACCCACAATGGGAGTTGCGAATTCCGAGTATCCCTACTTGGATCAAGTCAATCGGCAACATAGGTTTGGGAATCCACACATTCTTAATGATTTTGTAGCATGAGAAATCATGGCTTACATCTCTATTCATGCATACGTACTTGGCATCTTATATGAATAAATCAGTGCCATCGCAGTAAGAAACCTGACCAACAGTGGTTAGGGGGGCATATACCAAACCTTAGAATATATAGGGTTAGGACAACCTGCATCGTGTGTTCCTATAGAGCGCGAAAATCCAGCAGGCTGCAACCGGTTTCGAAGAAGGCATGGTGGAGCTGTAAAAAAAAATCGATTGGTTTTAGATAAAATTCCCAGCTGTAATATAATACTGGGTTCAAGAATAGCATCATATTATTTGTACATGATAGGATTCATGTAATTTTGTGTGACCGCATCTTCGGGGAAAAAACAGCAAAAAATAGACAAGTTTATATGTAGTTACCCTGCGATGTGATATTCTTGTATCATCTTTGGTTGAATAAATATAATAAGGGAATAAGTTGTCTTCGATTGGAAGGTCTTTCTACTGCAACGTACCTTCACTTATGTTTAATTGTTTATCTTAGATTAATGGTTGCAATTTTTATATCATTGTCTACTATTAGATCACATAAAATGGTATGAATAATACAAGGGAGTGACATAATTTTTACAGTACTTGAACATCCATTCGTACTTGTATTGGAGCTGTCAATTCTGGTAAAAGTTTGTCATTATGCTTTTGCATATGACACAATTTTTGGATTCAGATTATGATTTTGGTTATCGGTTGTTTAGATTTGTTGTGGCTGACACTCAGCTTTTGCCATTGAGGAGTTGTTTTCAATCAAGAGAGGAAAAATTGGAAACCTTGATAAACGGAAAAAGATTCTGTTGTGTCAGAGACATAAAATAAGGAACAAACATATATTCTTTTTGTAAATTGTACAGTACAGAGTCAGATAAGCAGACAATCTTAAAGTTAAAAATTCAGAAAGTATTCAAAAGATCTTCCACTTTTCTTCCCATCTTCACTTGTCCACATTGGTGTCCTTGGGATTGGGGATGAGTGGGGTATAAATAGTGAAAATAATATTATTTTAATGGGTATTGGGGTATGATATAGTTAATGGTGTCCTTAGAGTTGGGGTATGGTATAGTTAATGGTGTCCTTGGTGTTGGGGGATGAGATGAGAGATAAATGGGGTAGGGAGTAATATTTTATTGGATTATGGGACCCACATGTAGAGTATAATTGTTTTTTTTTTTGTATTGGACTATAATTATTTTCTACAATGATGAAATTGTATAGTTATAATTAATAATTAAAATATTAAAAATTAATTAGAAATGTGAAAATACTGTACTAATATATTTTTATTTTATTATAATTTTTTTATTTAAAAAATGATTATGTTTAAAATTTTTAAAAATAAATATGTTGATTAATGCAATAGCTAGTATTTAAACAATAAACCTAATGAGTAATATAAAATACAAGAAATGAAATATAATTACGTTAAAGATTACATGTTAAAGATTACATTAATAAAAGTCGTCAAAGTACAACCCTGAACAAAATATAAATGCAACATAAAAACAAAGATTAAACTAACAGAACAAGAAATGAAATAAATATGTTGATTAATGTATACAATTAAATAAATTATTTAAATAATCATTAAAAGAAAACATAATTAAAATATTAAAATAATTGTAATTATAATATATACAATTAATTAATTTATTTAAATTTAACAAGATAATTAGCCGTACAAGATATTTACAATTGTAATTATAATAACATTAATATAATTTATAATATTTACAATTAAATTTAACATAATTTAACCAGATAATTTATTAAAATAATTGTAATTATAATATTTAACAAGATAATTAAACAAAATAATTGTAATTAAAATCATTGTGAAAAGGAAAAGAAAAGAAAGAAAAGGAAAAGAAAAGAAAAGAAAAAAAAGGAAAAAAAAAATAAATCAGTTGGCAGTGGTGGGGCCCACTACTGCACGTCCACACGCGCCAGACAAAAAAAAAGGGGTGCAGCGCACGTCCCCCCATGCGCCTCTCCCTCTTTTTTTTCCCCTTTTTCTCTTCAGGGATGAGGGCTCGTCCCTCATTCCCCCTTTTCATTTCTTTTTCCTTTTTTTTTTCTCTCTCTCTCCTGTGTCCCTCCCCCAAAAAGACACCATTGAGGATAGCCTAAGGTCATAGTCATATTCTAGTGAACAGGTTGTTTTTAGGTTGATACTTGATCACTGGCGTTCGATTTAAATTTAATAAGCTTATTTTTTTCTAAAAAAAAGAAGCATTTTTGTTGATTTAATTCAGTTTATGTTAACTTAGGTTTTAGGTTTAATATAATATTGTGTGAGTCTATCTTTGGTTCTTTAGTTCAATTGAATGATTTTACTGCGCTCAATTGCAAAATGTTTAAGCTAGTTTTACTTACGTTTACTTACATATGCTCACTTGCACTAAACTACACTCCCAAATACTTGGTTTATACCTAGGAAAAAAATAATTATGTTAATATCTACATATCTAAAATTTTATCAATTCATATCTCAATATTAACATTTTGTGCACCTTAAAAAAATACTCCCTTCCTCAAACACATGTTGTCGTTTGTTTAGGCCTGTTCTATTGTGCGGTACTGCGTGGTGGGATACTACACCACACCGCACTACTCAATATTCTACCACACTTCACCGCACCCCATCACACTTTACCTCAAATCATTATCAAAATCGAAAATGATAAACATCTTAATGTAAGATGGTGCTTAACCATCTTGCATTTCTTCTAAATCACTAATAAAGTTAAATATAAGTGTATTTGAATCATTCTAAAGGTATGTTTCATTATTTTCAGGGTTACTATAACTTATAAATAATTTAAAAATAATTATTTATTTATATTTGTTTCATAAATATAAAACTATGTATAAAATATGCATTTTCTACTATGATTTATAAAATTAGGCTATTATTATATTTTTTGACCTAGCTAATAAGTATTATATTATTATAATTGATAAATATATATAATTATTAAAGAAAATATTAATGAAAGTTACAAAAATATAAAATATGAGCAATTTAAGATGGTTAAAAGAACTATCTTGAGTCAAGATGGTTATCTTCTTACTTTTCTCTCTCTTCACTTTTCTCATTTACTTTTTGCATTCTCTTTCCTCATTTACCCAAAATACCCCTACTTTAATTTAAGTTAATAGTTATTGAAATTATAAAAAGTGAAAAATGAATTTATTAATTAGGGGTAGAAAAGTAATTACAGTTGTTGGAATTGTAAATGAGACAAATATTTTGGGACAAAGAAGTTAGATAAAAACACAAATATTTTAGGACGGAGGTATATATATATATATATATATATATATATATATATATATATATATATATATATATATATATAAGCAAGCAAAAGGACTTTATTGTAGACTTTATAAAAGAATACAGGTCTATAAAACTAAAATGGAATAAACTCGAAAAGAACAGACTGGAGCTAGCTAATTTATAATGTAATTTAAGCTCTTGATTGATATCTTTAGAGCATTTAGAGAGTTGGAGGACTCGCATTATGATATGGTTGTTGATAGATTGAATCAGTTGGTCCTGGGATTGTTGGATTCCCTTGTGTTTCTTGATGTTTCTGACCTAGCAGATAGTATAAGTGTACGCGGCTAATACCGCGCATGCCAGGGCCTTCCTGTTCTTCGATCGGGAGGTTGGAGCTCAAGATGTGCTTCACATGATCAATAAGTGTATATATCGGGCCTTGTGTGACCCTCTGTAACGCCCCGACCACTAATCAGGGGATTACCCATATTTTATCTTAATTAGTATTATTTTAGCGGAAGCTTAAAAGTCGAGAGCGTTACCGCCGCTTCTCCAATAAGGAAAAGCAAGGCTTTTCTAATATGACGAATTAAGCAACAACAATAACAATTGATAATAATAATAATACTAATAATAATAATAATAATAATATTAATAATAATAATAATAATAATAATAATGCTAATAAGCTTGAAAATAATAATGATGATAATAACTTTTAATAAAGAGAAAAGACGTTAATAATAAACTTAGACGTATAAATATATATATACATATATATATATAGATATATATAACGTTTTGAAAGTTTAAAAAGATATTAAGGACATGCACATATAATCTATAATTAAGCAATTATCACATTGAGATAAAACACACTTTTATATAAATATATTCAAAGTTCAACATAACATGCAACGGAAATTAACTTAATTATAACTTAAAAATAGTCATAAAGCATAAAATGTAAACATAAACACATCAAAATATGCAGACAATTTAGTGAGCCGACTCTAGCGGATTTTCATAGACTTAGAATCTTTAATGATAATTTCAAATTGGAGCTGACGTTTTCCCTTTTCCCTTGGTACCTAAAACAAAACATATTTTAAAAATAAAACGTGAGATGGAACTCAATATAATTCGACACTATAATGTAAAAATAAAATAATATTTAGGTGAGCTCGGTTTGAAATCCATTTTATTTTGAAAACGAGGGAGAGAGGAAATATTATGAAAATATGATTGCTCGATTATTATTATCTGAGTGGAAACCCCCGATTGGTTTTTAGGCCAATCTATATGATGTAATGTGATATGTTGTAAAGCAACCATAAGATCCTGTCTTTAACTATGCGCATATCTGAGTCGGTTACTAACTCAGGCTCCGGTACCGGGTGTGCTGATAAGGGTCCACAATTTAATATGACAAAAATATAGTATGAAACCAAGTAAATGGTTATTGAACATGTATGTAATAGCATAATTGAATAAAATCAAATAACTAATTTTTAAAGATATAGTCATCGAATTATACCTTTTTCTTCCCGAAAATTGATAAATTCTTCTTACTTTGGACAAGGGATTTACGTAGCCAAATCTGAATTTTAATAAAATAGGGGATTAATTTATTTAAGAAGGAAGAATATCTAGGAATTAGAAGGAATTTAGGTATTTAGTTATTACCGCAAAGGAATTGGGCTGTTGAATAAAAGGCCCAAAAGCTTGAGAGTTTAATAAATAAAGGGGGCTCCCCTTTTTTTCTTCCTCTTTAATTGAACGTCAGGGAGGAGGGACCAGAGAACAGGGAGGAGTGGCGGGGTTTTGGCGTCGATGACACCCACGAGCAACCCCGTCCGACGGTCGAAGTCGGAAGCAGCGGTGGTCGGCGTCGGGCTTCGCGACGCGAGCGCGGTGTCGGGCTTCGCAGAGGGCGCGGTCGGCGATCGAACAGGTGGCAAGCAACCTTCGGTATGTCGATATATTTTGTGGTTGTTTTGTGGGTGGTTTCGGTGGTTTTCAGGGTGGTAACGGGTGTATTTTGGGCGGTGGTTGCAGAGGGTGTGGCGGTGATGGTGGTTGTCGGGTTTGGATGGAGAGAGGTGGGTGAGTATTTGTGTGGGTGGTGAACTCAGATTGGGTCTTGCTTCAGGGTGGTCATGGTGGTCGTCGGTGAGGTGGTGGGTGGTTTTCTAAGCGGTGGCTGGTGGTGTCGATGGTGGTGACAGATAGGTGGTTGGTGGTGGTGCTCGGTGGTGGTTGCCGAGGTGAGGGAGATGAGAGTGTGTTTGTGAGATTTAATTTATTCCCCAAATTTCTTATTTGTAGTCTTAAATCTGACCAAGAACCCCAAATTCATGGTTGAAAGTTTGCATTTAAACAACATTATCAGCAAAGATGTCGACTGTGACAAGCTTTTTGGCTATGGTGGGATTGGAACTTGAGAAGCTATGGTGGAGTTGGAACTTGAGAAAGGCAGGGTGGGATTGGAACTTGAGTCAGGTATGATGGGGTTGGAAGTGGGATTGGAACTTGAGAAGCTATGGTGGAGTTGGAACTTGAGAAAGGCATGGTGGGATTGGAACTTGAGAAAGGTGGCTGGTTGGGAAGGAGGAAAGGGATAAAACTACTCTTTTTATTTGAAAAGAGACCCTTGTTTTTAGGATCAGATTTTGAAGGGGAGTTTAGTATGTATATGATACTTGTAAGTGCCTAAATACATGTATTAATAGTATAATGTAGATTAACCTTGTTATTGGTATACTCTCCCAAGATTATTTGATATTGATTGGAAAGTGGAAGATCAATTGAACTCTATTTTAGGTTAGTAAAAGGAAGTGGAATTCACAAATGCACAAATTAATTCTGGCTTAGTAATAATTTTATTCGGGAAGTGTTGCGATATAATTTTATGACAAGTAAATAAATAAATTTGAACATAAATAAATAAATGAATGAATAATTAAAATACGTTGGCTCTTAATTGATAACGTAAAGAATGATTAAAAACATTTTGCTAAAATAATCACGTATTAAGTTCGCTAAAATTTGATTAAAATTTTTGGGGTGTTACACCCTCGACCTCTGCCCAATTCTTCATCTCATTCCAAGTAGGAGATGAGTAAGGGCATCCTAGAAGAAGGCAGTTTCTTCCTCACCTTGGCAGAGAACACTGTCTGTGTTAATATTCGAGCTCCAACAAGCCATTCTGACACTGACTGGTAGCTTATCCTGTATTGCCAAACATAAATTGAATGAGTGTCAAGGGATATTTATCCTGGACCATACCACGTACCCGAGCCCAGGTTTGCTCCAGGGCATTCTGGTATATATATATATATATGGGAAGTGATCATATGAGCATTGTATTTATGTGAGCATGTGAGCAGTAAAGATATTGACCCTTGGATCTTCAATCAATGGTTGGGAAAAATGGAAGAGTTCGCCTTTTTTTCAGCCATTTAATGAAGATGGCACGTGAGGGTTGGGAGCAAAAAAAAAAAAAAAAAGAGAAAAAGGAACAACTTTCCCAATAACGGCGCATGAATTGCTAGATCATCAATTCCAAAAACTCAAAATTGAAGTTTGAACTGCACAATGAACTTTCATCTCCCCCCTCCCCATCCATAGTCAATGGTGAACTGCTCTGTTGCCCTGCTACAAAGATTTTTCGGACACACGATGATCGCCCTACGATTTTGATTGGAAATCTGCGACTCTACGATCACAGACAGGGACTCATCGATAATCAGGTAGGCAATTTTTTGGTGATGAATTAGGGTTCCAATGTTTTCGGTGCGGATTTACACAGCGAATTAGGGTTATTCCAATGTGAATTTGTTACGTGATTTTTTTAGGGTTGAATTCATTGAAACGATTGTATGTGGTTTCAGATACGTGAAATTTCGAATTCAGTGGCTGAGCAAGGAAGTGCAAAGGAGGTCCATGTGGGAGATGCAAGGAAAAGGTTAGTCTGGGTGAACGCAGATTTTCGATTTGTTTTCATATATTTGAAATTTCAAAAGTCAATGGTGAATGTTCATAATAATAGTAATAAATGCCCACTGGTAAAAGGTGGTTGTGTTGATAAAGGTGGGAAGTTGGCGGGGGTTGTCAAGATCAAATTTGGCAAGGGATGTCCATTGATGTGTATAATGATGTCCACGGTAGTGAGTGTGTGTTGTCCACGGTGACATAAGTTAATGTCCACAGTGACATTAGTTAATGTCCACTTATGTAAGTAGGGGTGTCCACAGTATTGATGAAGTGATTTGAATGTATCAATTTGTTGTGCAACTGAAATTTCAAAATTTTGGGTTTTGGGGGTGGGTTATCCTAGTATGAAACTAGGGATGTTATATGATTGTTCTCCACATTTGTTGCTTTTTATGTATATTGAATTAATTTTAAGTGGTATCTGATTGTTGTCCACATTGACATTAAGTGATGTCCACGGATGAAACTGGTGATGTCCACAATGGTGTTACCTGTTTTTAATATACTTGATGTTCACTGATGACAAGCTCGATGTTATTGTGGATGTTGGGTTACCTTATGCCTCCATTATTCAATAAAATATGTATATGTGTGTGTTCGACTATAAAGTGTGAACGAAGTAGAATTTGCACCTTGAGACCCACAACTATTGGCAAGATTATATGGGAGGAAGAAGCCGCGTGCAACTGACACCACGGACAACCAGCCCATCCCAGGTGCCCAAGATGACTCCGAGACATCGACGCGCCCTTGGAAACAAAGGAAGAGCAACAACGCATCCCGCCCGACGCGCACATCAAGGAGGTTGAGGGCAGCTGCTGGAACCGGTGGTCCTGTGCAAAGCGCAATGAGGCGTACCCGACATCGACGAGATGCAACTCCTATACAACAGGATACGCTGTCGTCAAGAGTGAAGGCATCCATCATTTTACACTGTGGACATTAAGTATTACCAAACAGGACATCATACATGTGGACAGGGCATCCATCATGTAGTTTTATTCATTTGTAAATAGTGATGGACATTTAGTTTGGATTGTGGACATCAAGTATTACTAAAAAGGACAATGCGCGTATGGACTGTGGACAACATGTTTCTTCGTATACATGATACCCAATCATGTGGGGGATTTAATTGGAGTGTATTGATATATTTTTATTCATTTAATTGGCATGTGCGCACTCATCTCATGTGCGCGCACTTGATATATTTGTCAAGAGTGAGGACATCCATCATTTTAGGTTGTGGACATTAAAAAATAACAACAGTGGACATCAAGTTATATCAGCAAGGACATCAAGTATAACAACAGAGGACATCAAATATTAATATTCATGACTCACAATACACTCATGCACATTAATACTTGACCTTCAAATTACATGAAGTGAACATCGAACTTCAAGTATAAATTGCAAGGACATTAGATTCATAGATCATTACAATGCATTGTGACGTCATACAAACTAGATATCCAAGAACAACAGTAGTGAACATCAAGCATTACCAACATGGACATCAAGTACAATAGTAGGGGACATTAAGTATTACAATAAGATACATCAAGAATAACATTATTGGAACACAATACACGCAAGCACAACTACAGGGTACATCAAGAATAACAATAGTGGACATCAAGTATTATTAATATGGACATCGATTATGATAGCAAGGAATCATTCAGTATTAACATTATTAACATACAATACACTCAAGCACAACAGTAGGGAACATCAAGAATAACAACAATGAACATCAATTATTATTAATATAGTCATCAAGTATAACAACAATGGACATCAAATATTATTAATATGGACAACCAATACAATAGGATGTGGACATCATGCAGTATTATTATGGACACAGATTACACTCAGTAGCCTTCCATAGTGACTCCTAGCTTTCCATACTCGTCGTAATGCAATAGCCTTACTCACTTTTTTTTTTGGATACATAATAATCCATTCCACGCTTAAACAATTCCCCATGCTTCATCAAATGCCTTCATTCTAATATTTTCATTGTTAACATATTGCATTATATTGTTTGATGAGTTATGGACATCAAAACAACATGGATGTGGACATCCAACATAATAGCAGTGGACATCCAACAAAGTTGCTGCAGACACCAACCATTACAAATGTACACGTCAAGTACAACTGAATGGAAGACACAAACACATCAACATTTTTCTGCAAATACATCCAACAAATATGTTTTTGCATACCAAACAAATACTATGTTCTGATAGAAAGGAAGAAGAAAAAATAAAGAAAAAAAACTAAACAACGCGCCGAGTATTGTTCATGCCATTAACTTGACAAACATTAAAAATATCTTAAACTATAGGAATACAAATTCTACTACACAATACAGCTTCCTCAACACTTCCAAATGTCTTTCCTACAATGAAACACAAGTTGTTGCTCATCCTGTTGCGCAACGAGGATTCATCTTCAGCTGGATCTGCACCCTCGATCTGAGTAGGGGCCACCTCAGATAACGTTCCTAGAACATGTGAGCAGACTAGACTTGAACCATCTTCCACTTCATTACTTGCGGACAAAAAATCCTTAACTATTAATGTGAGCACAACCCGAGGAACTCTAAAACAAGCGGGGCTATGCTGATCCCTGGTCAACAACCCACAAATCATCAGTATTACCACCAAATAATATTGAATTGTTTCAACATGTACAATCAGTATGGTCATACTACGTAACAGCAGTGGACATCGAGTATGTCGAGTATGGACATTAAACAAAATGGATGCGGATATTAAACATTATGGGGCATCGACCATTATCAATGTGGACATTAATCATTATCAATGTGGACATAACGAATTCGTATATTAAAAACACATAATGTCAATGTGCACATCACCAGTTTCATCAGTGGATATTAATTAATGCCAATGTGGGCAACAATCAACTCCCACTTAAATTTAATTCAGTATACATAAAAAACAATAACTGTGGACAACAATCATATAACATCCCAGTTCCATACTAGGAAACTCACCCCCAAAACCAAACAATTTGAAATGTCAGCTACACAACAAATTCGTACATTCAAATCACTTCATAAATATTGTGGACACCCAACTTTTCATTAGTGGACATCAACTAATGTCCTTGGTGGACAATAGCCTTATAACACACCACTTTCATAATGGGAAACCCACCCCCAAAACCCAACCTTTTGATGCGTCAGCTACAACACGAGTTCGTTTGTTAAAAATACACACTCACTACCATATACATCAAAGGAAATTAACAAAATCTTGCGACAAACACTCATATAACCCCCAAAATTTGATTCATGACAACCCCCGCCAAACTCACATAAACAAATTCACATTGGAAAAGCCCTAATTCGTTGCCTAATCTCGTAACAAAAATCACATTGGAAAAATCATATAAACTGGAACCCTAATTCAGCACCGAAAATTCGCCTACCAGAGAACTTCCCCACTGTATACTCTGTCGTCGTCGAGTCCCAGTTTTTGTTGTCGAATTCGCTCCCTTCGTTGTTCAGTCCCCCATCGATTATGGGTGAGTGAGAGAGACGAACATTCACTCTGCAGGAGGGAAGTTACGCCACATTACACAGTGGACATTCATCAATCACACTGTTGAAAACAACCTGACTATATGTGAGCATTGAACACTATGCATATATATCTCTACTACCGACCATCAATCACAATCAATCATCACGCCATAAATTCATGATAAACAGAGAACCCAGATGAACACTGACTGAAAAAAAAGAATCCCCCCACCATTCACTTACCTTAAATCTCCTTCAGTTGGTCCCATAGCCGTCGAAATATCATCACCCATCCGGAAAAGACGAATCACCAGATGAATTATTATGTGTTTGACGTTAATTCTCCTCCAGTTCTTCCCTTCAATTTTGACGTCTGCTTGCTCGTGAAGGACACTGTGTCAGGCAACTACAGATGGTGAACTTTGTGTTTGACGTTTAGGCTTCCTACGTTGCCTCCCCATGCATCAATTTCTCATTTTTTTCTTTTTTTTTATATTTCCAATGGGTCTCTTCATGATTGTAATTAAACATGTTTTCTCTTCCCAATACAGACAATTCATTCCCCCTTTTTTTTTTTTGCTCCTTCACTTAATGCCTCACGTGCCATCTTCATTTAAGGGGTGAAAAAAAAAAAGCAAACTCTTCCATTTTTCCCAACCATTAATTGAAGATCCAAAGGTCCATATTTCTAGTGCTCACATAAATACAATGCTCATATGATCACTTCTCTCTCTATATATATATATAGGGTGAGAATGGTTTTTGTGAGAAGAGTGGCTAAGGATCCTTGGATCATAGATCAATGGTATTTTAAAAAAAATAATTTTCCTTTAATTATCAGCCCTTCACATGAGCAACTGGCAAAAAAAAAAAAAAAAATCAGTTTGGGCTTTGTGCAGGATGAGTTTCAAGACGCGTGCAACCTTCCTCCTTCCCCCTTCCTATTTCCAACAAGGACATCACGTTATAAGAGAATGTACATCATGTTATTAGATAACGAACATCATGTTCAAATGATATGTATATCATGTGTAAATCAAATGGATATCAAGTTCAAAACCAACTTATATCGTATTAAATTAATAAGGACATGATGTTCAAACTAAATGAGCATCAAGTTATGACAAAGTGATTATCATGATCTTCATGTTCATCATGATTAACGATTGTCTATTTTTAATGAACTTATCCCGAATCATGATTAAGTGATCATTATGATGATCATGTTCATGTTCATCAGGTTCACTATGATAAAGCGATCATCATGATCATCATGTTCATCAGGTTCACTGATTCAAACCCCCTCTCTTCAACTTGCCCCAATCATTATGTTCAACTAGAAAAATCATCATGATCATCATGATCATCAAGTGAAAAATCATTTAAATTGGAGAGTTGGATATGTTTGGAAAGAGGAAGGGGGAAGGAGGAAGGTTGCACGCGTCTTGGAACTCATCCTGCACAAAGCCCAAACTGATTTCTTTCTTCTTTTTTTTTTTCCAGTTGCTCACGTGAAGGGCTGATAATTAAAGGAAAATCGACTTTTTTTCAATACCATTGATCTATGATTCAAGGGTCCTTAACCATTCTTCTCACATTCTCACCAAAAACTCATTCTCACCCTAACTATTCCCATATATATATATATATATATATATATATATATATATATATATATATATATATATATATATATATAACTAAGGATCACCAATGTCATAAATATTGAATTCCTTTTTTTACCGCTATCCTTTCTGTTAAATTAGCATTGTATCATAACTCGTCAAAATTATCAATTATAAATTATTATTATTATTATTATTATTATTATTATTATTATTTGTTATTTCCTACCCAATTTTTGAATTCTCATTTCACCCTAATTGATTAAAGCTAATTATTATTATTATAACTATTTATTATTATTATTATTATTATTATTATTATTATTACTATTATTATTATTATTTTCAATCCATATTTATCACTCTGCGTCATTATAAGCTACCTATTTCCCTTTTATTTTCTTCTTATTGTTGTTGATAGTACTATAGCTATTATTAGAGATCCATATTTAATTTGAATACTACCTTATTTTAATTTATTACTTATTTGACATGATATCATAAGTATATTGCATATTAAATAATAATATAGATATTTGATGTGAATCCTTTAAACAGAATTATGGCTTATAAAAATTAAACTTTGTGGCATGGTGAAGCTAATGAATGTCGGTACGATTTAAACTTTATTCAATTAAAAAGAACATGCTTAGTTAATTACTTTATGTTTTTATTGCAAATTTGATTTTATGACCGGGTGTAACAGCTCGGCCCCTCTTGAGCCGCAGGCATTGCCGATAACTGCATCAAGAATCGTTGACTGACACTACAAATCACCACGAATCTTTCCAGCGTGTTTCATCCTCGCTCACACGCTTAACTGAGGAGTTCCCAATGGATGAGTTGCCTTAAAAGAAGGTACACATTGGTACTAAAAATGATATGTTGACAATCACAAAGTAGGCTGGTGGCGCAGTTGGCTGACGTGTAGATCTCATAGCTAAATTGAGTGATCCTGAGGTCGAGAGTTCGAGCCTCTCTCACCCCATGCTTTTCCTCCTTTCATGTTTAGCATTTCAGTGAAAAAACTTTAAAATTTTAACCATAAACTTTTAGGTGAGCTTGGATCGAACACACGACCTTCAGATCTTCAGTCTAACGCTCTCCCAACTAAGCTATCCCCGCTTGATATTCAAATTATACAGTTAATTTTTTAAACTGAATGTAACTGGTAGTGACCACTACTTATAAAAAAGGGTAGGTACCAAACTGTTAAATTCAAAGATGATCCATCAATCATATAATTTCTACCAAATGGAAAATTTTTGGTTGGATGATAAGGGAAGTTCACATTTGGCAACCACCTCTTCAATTGTAGATCATTGATATTGAACAATTTAGGGTCAACGTTTCTAAATGTAGACTACATATCCAACATAGCGACAAATAATAAGCAATGGAGAGTGTATTGCAACACTTTTAATTGTTGAAAACATATAATTTCACTCATCTTCATACATGTATATTTTTATAGATAATGCTAGATAGCTTATTATTATTATTATTATTATTATTATTATTATTATTATTATTATTATTATTATTATTATTATTTTCAATCCATATTTATCACTCTGCGTCATTATAAGCTACCTATTTCACTTTTATTTCCATCTTATTATTGTTAGTAGTACTATAACTATTATGAGCGATCCATATTTAATTTGAATACTACCTTATTTTTATTACTTGTTTGACATGATATCATAAGTATATTGCATATAAATAATAATATAGATATTTGATGTGAATCCTTTAAACAGAATTATGGTATATAAAAATTAAACTTTGTGGCATGGTGAAGCTAATGAGTATCGGTACGATTTAAACCATATTCAATTAAAAAGAACATGCTTAGTTAATTACTTTATGTTTTTATTGCAAATTTGATTTTTATGACCGGGTGTAACAGTTCGGCCCCTCTTGAGCCGCAGACATTGCCGATAACTGCTTCAAGGATCGTTGACTGACACTACAAATCACCACGAATCTTTCCAACGTGTTTCATCCTCGATCACACGGTTAACTGAGGAGTTCCCAATGGATGAGTTACCTTAAAAGAAGGTACACATTGGTACTAAAAATGATATGTTGACAATCACAAAGTGGGGTGGTGGCGCAGTTGGCTAGTGCGTAGGTCTCATACCTAAATTGAGTGATCTTGAGGTCAAGAGTTCGAGCCTCTCTCACCCCATGTTTTTCCTCCTTTCATGTTTAGTATTTCAGTGAAAAAACTATACAATTTTAACCGTAAATTTTGCAGTGAGCGTGGATTGAACACATGACCTTTAGATCTTCAGTCTAACACTCTCCCAACTGGGCTATTGCCGCTTGATGTTCAAACTATACAGTTAACGTTTTAAACTCAATGTAACTGGTAGTGACCTCTACTTATAAAAAAGGGTAGGTACCAAACTTTTTAATTCAAGGATGATCCATCAATCATATAATTTCTACCAAATGGAAAATTTTTGGTTGGATGATAAGGATAGTTGACATTTGGCAACCACCTCTTCAATTGTAGATCATTGATATTGAACAATTTACTGTCAAAGTTTCCAAATGTAGACTACATATCCACCCTAGCGACAAATAATAAGCAACGGAGAGTGTATTGCAACACTTTTAATTGTTGAAAACATATAATTTCACTCATCTTCATTCATGTATATTTTTATAGATAATGCTAGATAGCTAATTATTATTATTATGATTATTATTATGATTATTATTATTATTATTATTATTTTTAATCCATATTTATCACTTTGCGTCATTATAAGCTACCTATTTCACTTTTATTTTCTTCTTATTGTCGTTAGTAGTACTATAGCTATTATTAGCGATCCATATTTAATTTGAATACTAACTTATTTTAATTTATTACTTATTTGACATGATATCATAAGTATATATTGCATAATAATATAGATATTTGATGTGAATCCTTTAAACAGAATTATGGCTTATAAAAATTAAACTTTGTGGCATGGTGAAGCTAATGAATGTCGGTACGATTTAAACCTTATTCAATTAAAAAGAACATGTTTAGCATTTCAGTGTTCACTATATTATTGTATACTTTTCTCATTTTTCTTTTTATGTTTTATGTCCTTCTTTGCCTGTTAACCACATATTTACATCTTATCTGTTCATGCAGATGTTATTGGTGTTGTTGTCATTGCAACACTGCCTGAAGTCAGTTACAGGCGATCCTCGGCCAGTAATCCTAGACTTATCTGGACTGCACGCCGACAATTACTACTATGTGATAAGCGGTACTTGTTTCAATTACAAATTTGCTTAACTTAGCTTTGTCGTTTGGTATAATCTCATTACTTGGAGTTGATTGGTCTGTATGTATGTGCAGGATGCATCTTTTGATGATTACACTTTGGGGAGATTTCGCAGAAATTGAGTGCAGTCAACTCCATGAAGATCTCAACAGAGACAATGTACTACTTGCTTCCAGAGTTAGAGTTGACTCTTATCATGGTACTGTCACATCCTTTTTTCATTTTCTACCACATTCTCTTACGTAATAATTTATTAACTCAATATATCACTTGTCACCAATTATCTCAAGATCAACGTTGTTGACCAACATACCCCGTAGTTCGTTGATGATTGCTCCTAGCATTCTAGAAACGGATACTTTGGAATCACGGTATGTAATCCATTCTTCTACTTAATTGTTCAACTTTTGAAGGTTCTTCATTTTATAATTCTTACCCTCCCCCGCATGCAGGTCTGACTTATACATTGTCGAGTGACGCCTTAAGTGGATGCGTAATAAGTCGTTGCACATAGCTGACTTGGAAATATTTTACTCCGCTCAAAGTATTCCACTTCTGGGCTTATACTTATGACAAATGTATATATTTTCGTCAATACCATTTATGATCCATTATGTGGTTAACCCTAAGTATACCCGCACTAACAATGTATTATTTCGTGGTTTCCAGTTTATATACTATTGTATTATTTCGTTTGCCTATATAGCTCCTATAACATATGAAGATTTTAATGTGTGCAAATGTCGTGTGAGGACGTGCAAATCTCCGTTAGCTGAACTACAACTTGATGCTGATGCCGTTCACACTTACAGTTCCATATGTATAGTTTGTTTCATAAAATTGTACCACTACTTTTAGGATAATTTTAAATTGCATGTCCACGTAAGGAAGGATGATGGATCATGCAACTCATCGTGGTCAACGTAATTTGTCATTTTAGGAAATTTTTTATTTCTAAATTACAAGTTTTGTTGGAACAATTTATTATGATGTTTTCCATTAACAATTTCATTAATGTTTCGTTTGTTTTACTTTGTATTGACAGTTACTCATGACTTTTAAGAAATGTCAAAAATTACTAATTTATTACACTTCATGCATCGCATGGGTTTAGGACTAATATATATATATAATAGGAATGTTCATCCAAGAATTAAACCCTGGTTGGAGGGGATGGAAGGTCAGGGAGCTTCCCACTAAGGCAAGCCCCAATCAACTTTTCGATCAACTTAGTTAATAGTACCTCTGTCCCAAAATATTTGTCATTTTACCTAATTTCTTTGTTCAAAATTTTTGTCCCATTTATAATTCAAACAACTGTAATTTCCTTTCTACCCCTAATTAATAAATTCATTTATCACTTTTTACAATTTCAACAATTTTTATCTTCAATTAAAGTAGGGGTAGTTGGAAAAATTGTAAATTTTTCACATAAATTCCCAATATGCATTAGTCTTCTCAAGTTAGGTAAATAGACAAATATAATGGGACGGATGTAGTATTAAAATTTAGACAAACAAATTTATAACTGTGTGCATACTTTTTACTGGTTAAGTTAAACCAGGTGTACATATCATATAGGTGTTTACCTTTTACAAAGCTAGGTCCATGCTTTAGGCCCTATTCTTTTCTGCGGTGGATAAAGTATGGAAATGGTATGGTATGGTATAGTAAATTGTGATAATAAGTCTGATATGTGCAGGACAATATGATAGGTTGTAGTAAGATTTTTGGTATAAGAATAATTGGTGTGTTACGTGGGGAGAGAGAAAAGTGAAAAATAGAGAGAAAAGTGAAGAGAGATAAAAGTAAGGAGAAAGAAAATTATGGTTATTGTGGTAAAGTGTGGTACGATATGGTAAGATATGAGAGTTTGCAAATATGTAGTAAATTGCAGTATGATACAATGGAAAAGAACAGAGTTTTAGGGTGTGTTTGGTAGAGGGGAAGATATTTTCCTAATTTTATAATGTTTGGTATAATAAGTGTTTTGGAAAATGATTTTCACAAAAAAATTTTCCTTAAATGAAGGAAATTGACTTCCTTTCTTTAGCCTAGAAATAGATTTTACATTCTTGATTGTTGGATCGATTTTGACTGTAAATCTAATTGAAATTCAAGGGCGAAATTCAACTTCAACAGTTTGGCTGCCATAATAAGTGTTTTGGAAAATGATTTTAGGTCAAAATATTTTTATCTAATAACATTTATTGCGACATATACCAGAATTTTTTGCTGCTAAAACTAACAGAAACTTTAAAAATTCAAACCTAACTATTTGAGTCCAAACTTTATCATATGGTAGCATGGAGTTAAAAAAAAAAAGCTCAAATATAAATTTTGAGCTCCAAATATTTATTTATGGTCAGTTTCGTCGCTTATGTCAACATATATAGTCATTTTTTCGAAAACCGATGTATCTCATATCAAATAAAGGGGAATTTGACATGAAAAAGCATTTCTTCCTTTCAACCAAACATACCCTTAATATCTGCCAGTTTGCATAGGTTTTTATAGATAAAAAGTGGATTATTACTTGCCAAAGCTTTGGTGTTGTGATGCCACCAAATGTTCCGTCCACGTTAAGAAAACAAAAGTGCATGATTGAGTTTCCTTATCGACGAGAATAATTTTCACACATTAAATTCAATCTATATAATTTGTTTCATGTAATTATATAACTGAATAAATGATAGATTTTAATTGCAGGTGCAAGAATTACGACATGATTCATCGTTGACGCCACTCTATTCAACATTCGCAGCATATAATTTTTTTTGGAAATATTTTACTATGTCATTCTTTCATGTGATGATATTATTTTTACATTTCTCCTTCAAAATTTGGACATATACGGCCCATTTGGTATTTAATGGGAATGAGAATAGGAATGGAAATTAACAATGGGAATGAGAATTTATTAGTGGAATGGGAATAAGAATGAATTTATGAACTCCCAAATTCTTCGTTTGTTATATGGTAATTCAAAGTAGATGTGGAATTGGGAATAAATGCACATTTACTAAAATATCCTTGATTAATTTGAATGAGGTACTACTGGTAATATTAATTAAGTACGAGGATAATATTGGTATTTAAGATGATTTATGAATTCCCAGTATGAATTACCACCCCTCCCCTAATAATAGATTGGTGGAAGTTGAGGTCCCTATTCCCATTCCCAATTCCTCATTTTTTTTATTCCCATAAAACAAACATGGGAGTTGTATTACCTATTTATGTATTCTCATTCCCACCTCCCAACTCCCATATAGATTATAAGTTAACCCATTTCTAATGATATTATTTATGTATTTTAACTTTATTATCTCCATGAATATTTATATTGTTGTTGTCTTTTTATTATTAAAGTAGTACTTTTTAATACACCCTGAATCACGAATATTGTTATATTTATTGCGAGTAAATATCTATTATATGATTTACACCTATGAGTTTTCATTATAATTTTTATATACATTTATATTATATAATTATCTTTTTTAATTATTAAACATTTACTTTTTGAAATACCTGTGCATAGCACGGGTTTAACACTAGTATATATTAAAAGGGTAATGATATGTGTTCTTACCCTTCATTAATGTAGTATTTCATATGATCTTTGACACTAATTTTTCTAATAGCAACTATTAATTATTAGGACCATGAATCCATGATAACCATCTTGACTCAAGATGGTTCTTAACCATCTTGAATTGTTCATATTTCACATTTTTTGTAACTTTTATTAATATTTTCTTTAATAATTATATATATTTATCAATTATAAAAATATAATACTTATTAACTAGGTGAAAAAATATAATAATAGCCTAATTTTATCAATCATAGTAGAAAATCCACATTTTATATATAGTTTTATATTTATGAAATAAATATAAATAAATAACTATTTTTAAATTGTTTATAAGTTGTAGTAATCCTAAAAATAATGAAACATACCTTTAGAATGATTTAAATACACTTATATTTCACTTTATTAGTGATTTAGAAGAAATGCAAGATGGTTAAGAGTCATCTTGTGTCAAGATGTTTATCATTTTCGTAATTATTAATTATAAGGAGCTTTAGATGCATTGGCCACAAATGATGTCCTAATCGCATCAACTCCATCCGTTAGACATATTTTGGATGTTTTTTTTTCTGATTGTAAAAAACTTGATAAAAGTATAACTTTACGCAATTTTATGTGATATCATAGTTATAAAATTTAATTATACTATTTTATTTCTATTTAAAATATATATATATTAATATAATTTTAATAATAAAAGAAGACATTTAAAAAATATTTTATTTCCGATACTCTTTATCTGTTTCGACGTTAACTTAAAATCCATTTAGTTTTACTTTTAGCCAAATTAAGCTTTGGTGCAAGACAGAATTTGATAGCCTCAATTATTGTTCCGATGCTATTGTAAATAAATCAACGGATTGCATGAACTCACATGAATGAATTAGGTTGTTAACTACCTCAACTCGTCAACGCGGAAAAGCCAGGCATGCACTCATGCACTGCCAAACCAATAACAACAAAATTAATCAAGTTAAAATATGCTGCACATTATGAAATTATTATTATTATTTAAAAAGATATTTAGGCCCTATTCTTTTGCTTGATATGGGATTATCTTTACATAATTTAACTTAATCTAATCTTATTTATCCTCTAAAAGAATATGATTTATTTTTAAATAATTTATATTTAAATTTTTTATTTAAAATCATAGAATTTATTTAAAAATAAAAAAGAAACAGGTGATCTAATATTTACTTACCTTCACTGCTTTTCTTACCTAATTTTTATTTTTCTTTCCTTATCTTATTTAACTTAATCCTATACCTTAATAGAATAGGGCCTTATTTATTTTTCGTCACTATTGCTGCTTTATATGTTTTAAAAAATAATCTTAGTTGACTTTCCGGTAGTTGATTGGTTTATTTAAAAAAATTTAACCTAGAACTATACGATTAATAAATATTTGTGGTTCCGAAAATAGGGTAGTGGATTGGCTTTCTAAATATGGTCAATTATCATATTCAGTCTTCAATTGTATTTAGTTAATGTCAATTTTTTCGATAGTTGGAAGATATAAAGGTTAAAAGGCATCAAAGATGCTACAAGCATTCCGCAAAATAGCAAAACAGTAGAAACAAAACCAACAAAATTACAGCAGCAGCTAGAAGATACATCCATAAAAATCAGCTGTGAAACCACCCAACAACAATTCATTTCTTCTTGGTAGATAGAACCTTCAACCCACAAATCCCTCTCACCAAAGCCCTCTTCCGATCAAGCAGCGCATCAATACTCATTGGGTCCTTCAATTTTCGCAATGTATCAATAGAAGTCGACTTGGGCTTCCAAGAGGCTTCCAAAACCAACCTCCATTTAGATATTAGCACAACCTTACCTCTCCTTTTATTCCTAGCACCGACTTTAGAACGCACCAGGATAGAATCCTCAATATCAGGAGAAAGATCAGACACAAATTGGATCGACATTGTGTCCTTACTGCATTAGGAGCATGATTAACCAACACATCCTTGTACGAGCACGGAAATAGTGAAGTGCAGACACAGATTGAATTATAGACATAGTAATGAATTTTCCGCTAGTTAGTATAAGGACATATATACTTAATAGATGTCTTGACAGAAGTACTACCTAATTATTTAATGGGAAATTGGATTCTAATAATACGAACTTTTGGCCATATAAGACTAAATAATACGAACTTTTGATTTGGTGATAAATAATACGAGCTTAACCTCATGTTGCTCTTAACAGTACACCACCGAGTCAAGTTGAGCGGCGGATGATGTGGCGGCGAAGAAGGTGTGACTGGGCTTGAGTTTTGGGGGGTTCGTCACACCTTCTCTGCCGCCACGTCATCCGTCACCGAGTTAAGTTCAACTTAAATCGGTGACGTACTGCTCAGAGCAACATGGGGTTAAAGTTCGGAATATTATTTATCACCAAATTAAAAGTTCGTATTATTTAGTCTTATATGACTAAAAGTTCGTATTATTAGAATACAATTTCCCTTTTTAAGATATATATATTATATAATGTATGTAAGATTAGATAAAATAGTGAGATAAAATAAGATAAGACGGATAAAGGTAATAAAGGGAAATAAATTTATCCAATTGGTCATCCTAGAAATAGGTCCACTACAAAATAAATAAAAATACACAATTCTTTTCACGAACAGTGATTTCCAGTAGTTAATTTGCATGTTTTCTCGCTATGTGCCTATGTCTGCCGCATTACCTTCCTTTAATATTGTCACTCTAACCGCTCTCATTGTAAAGCTATTGCCATAGACATATTTACTCTCTTCCCTAAGCATAATTGGCTATTATCACAAGATTGTTGTGTTAAAAAAATAACAATGAAGGTAATTAATTGCAACGCGTCAAGAGTACTCTGTACTCTCCTCAGGCCCGATCCAGACATTTTTGGGACTCGGGTAATATATTAGACCACGTTTTAGATTGGGCCCTTTTAAAAAATTGCGTCAACATTCATGATAGACAACAGTACTAAAAAAATCAGTCAAAAAGCCTACCTACAAATAACAATTATTTTTTCATTTACAAAATATGGCTCTTCCGCGTAAACTAAGTAAAAAGTTTATCATTATTGTTCTCTATCAAAATAGACACTTCCAAAAAGTTTTATTATTATTTTTTTTTCTTACAAAGTGAACATGAACATCTTTTTTCTCTCCTTACTTTATTTACAAAGCATGTTGAGCCTTCTGATACTACTATGTATATTCTCGACCTGGTCCTTAAACTAAGACAATTTTTTTTAATCATGACCAGAGCCAGAACCAGAACATTCTGTTAAAAAGAACCATCCAAGACATGATACATAATACTAAATATAGTTAAACATTCAAATTCTCGAGTTGTGAGACATTACACGCAAATTCAATATTTAAAACTTTTCGGATAATATCTTACATAGTTAAGGGAATAATGTTTTAAAGTTAAAACTAATAGTAATTGCATGACAAATATATTTTTATATTTACTTATAAACATTAATAAAATTTGAAAAATAACTTCTTTATATAATATAATATGTAAAAGAAATAGTAAAGTTACGACTTGTTGTCGGTATTATTTATGATATGATATGCAATAACAGAAATAAAATACAAAAAAATGAGATATTATTACCTAGCTAAAATGGTATTAAAAGAAAATGAAAAACATATCGGGTACATAAATTAAGCAAGGGGCACTAGAAAGAAAATAATTTTTGGAGGAAAATAAACTTTTGGAGTAAAATTTGGGATAAGAAATAAATTGGACAATGGATAAACATCAATATTAGGAGTTTGATCTTAGAAAATTTGCGTATGTAACAAATAAGGATAAACTAAATAAGGCCAAACAAAATTTCAAGTCAAGGAAATCAAATCGCTGACATCAACAATTTAATTACAGTAAAATACTCATGACAACCACTGTGATAAATTATCTAATACTATACAATTTACATTACAATAATTTTATAGTAGTTGGTGGGGGACCCGGGCCCCTTTTTAACTTCCCATAATTCCGCCGCTGCCGTGGGCCCTGGGCGGTCGCCCCTTGAGCCTACCCCGAAAAACGGCCCTGACTCTCCTCAACAATTGTTGCATTCTCCGAATGCCTAAACAATAAATTAATTTGGGATTGAAGCAGCAATAATATAAGCAGGAAGCAAATCTAAATTTCTTGTTAACAGCTTTTGAAAGAGACTAGTATTATTAATTATACCCATATAGTAATTAGCATAGGCAATTAGTTATGCCAGCAGGAAAGCACCAAGCATGGTTCCTAACCCTATCAATGTTGTCTGAATCAATCCAAAATTTGCCCACAGAGCAGGTAAAACAAGAGCACTATGGAGTGTTTCAGATTGGATGAAAAGATGAAGATTTTTCAACTAGTCATATCTTTACTATCACTAAACCCAACATGCATGGGCCAAAAAAGATTGTTTTGGTAAAGTAGAGTGGTTGATTAATTGATTGTTTCACAATCATATCGTATCACACGCACTTAATCTTCACCTCTATAAAAATGAACCATCCTAATGGTCACCATACCAACACACACTGAAAAAGAAAACTTCTACATAATTAAACATAGTTCAAATTTAATTAGTCATCAACCATATGTCTTCTTCAACCATGCACATCGCTTTTACATTCTTGCTTCTCTCTTTGACAATGGTGGGTACTAGTGCTAACTTTGGCTTTGGTTGGGGTAGCACGGGTGGGAGTGCTGGCGGTGATTATGATTCCCTTTCGTCGAACTTCTATGACTACTCGTGCCCTCAAGCAAATGACATTGTCATTTCAGTCTTGGAGAAAGCCATTGCTCAAGACCCTCGTATGGCTGCCTCTGTACTTCGGCTTCATTTTCATGATTGCTTTGTCCAGGTTTTGTTTCTTCATCCTCCCTGTACTTACCTTTTTGTTTGTTTTTTTTCCTGTTGTTTACACAACGTATGTAGGATGATGGAAAATTAGCTAAGATAATATGTGACATAAGATATCGAGTATAAAATATATGTTCATTTTGTCCCCTAGGGATGTGATGCTTCAATTCTCCTAGATGACAGTCCGACAATAGGCAGTGAGAAAAGGGCGAAGCCAAATGCAAATTCCCTAAGAGGGTTTGAGGTGATCGATGAGATCAAGTCTACATTAGAAGAAGCATGTCCTGGAATTGTTTCTTGTGCTGATATTTTGGCGTTGGCTGCTCGAGGTGCCACCGTTTTGGTATTACCAAACCCAATCATTAACCCCGCCTTTTTTTTTTAATTTTTCCTTTTTTTTTTTTTTTTTTGTCAACCAACTTAGTATATATATCTGTTGTTTAGAGTGGAGGGCCTTACTGGGAGGTTCCACTAGGAAGAAGGGATTCAAGGACTGCAAGTATCAATCTGGCAAATGTTACAATTCCAGCCCCAACATTCTCAGTCCAAAGACTAGTTTCGTCCTTCAAGCAGCAAGGCCTTGATGAGACTGATCTTGTTGCTCTTTCAGGTTATCACTCTTTCACCAACTTTATATTCTTGCTTATGCTCAATTGTTCATGCTTGGCTAGCCCCTATTTAATACTTTTTACGAAAATGATAAGAGTTAAATAGAAAATATTATGAAAAATTTGATTTGATGTTTTCGAAAAATATTTTCCTCCCATATTTCAGAGAAAAGTAAGGGAAAATGTGGTCTAATAAAGAAGATTAGACTATGAAGGGAGAAATGAAATGTAGGAGATTGGTGGAGAATAAGAGATATTTTATAATTCAATTGGCGATGCGCCGATGCATGGGAAATAGAAATTTTCTTTCCATCTCAATTTTAAAGAACTAGAAGAAGACTATATTTAAAAGTTTAAAAAATAAATCTAGTCGATATCATGTAAGACTGCCTACATGTGAATCCCAATGATCATGCTCTAATGTGCACCGGGAGTTTGTTGTTGCTATTGAACCTATATCCAATTACTTATCTAACACCATCTTGGATATACACCCAATTTGGCACCAGAAACAAGACTGGAAATTAATTTTGTCCTTAATTCAAATGGGTCAAGTTAAACTGAAACTTTTTTAATCCAACCCAAATGGCCCATTGTCAGGTCTGATTTATTAGTATATCTATAATTGTATAAACATGTATTGGCAGGGGCACATACCATAGGGATGGCAAGATGTGCAAGTTTCAAAAATAGATTGTATAACCAGAATGGGAACAACCAACCAGATGCGACCCTAGAGACAGCATACTTAAACCAACTAAGAGGCATTTGCCCTGCTTCCGGGGGTGACAACAACCTGTCTCCATTAGACTATGCGACACCGAAAGCCTTCGACAACACCTACTACAAGCTCATCTTGGGAGGCAGGGGATTGCTATTCTCCGACCAGACCCTCTTTTCAGATAGGGGCATTGCTGAGTTGGTTCAGGCCTATGCTCAAGATGAAGCCCTCTTCTTCACTCATTTTGCCAATTCTATGGTTAAGATGGGCAATATTAGCCCTCTCTTGGGGTCTAATGGTGAAATTAGGCACAACTGTCGTAGGGTTAATAACTATTGAGATCTCTGGGTTTTTTTTCTTGTTTTATTCTAGTATGTTTGGGTTTTGGTATTTGTTTTGCATTAGGTATTGCATTATTGGTCAATTGTGAATGAAGGATTCTACTTTAATTTGTGGTTAATTTTTTGTATAATAGTTGGTTCATGCGTTGCATTTTAAGCTCATTTCTAATGAAATGTCTTTGTACTCTTTTGATTATGTTAATTCATGTATTCATATTATAAGATCAATCCTTCATGTCTTATCAAGCTTCTTTAAGTGTTGGCTAATGTAACAAACACAATTTGTAAAATGATAGTCCATTGAGAATTTGAAATCATAACCTACATGTAGATGTGTGTATCTATGAAAATTGCTTTATGCGTTGGGAGTACCATACTCATGTACTTCCAATGTGTAATTTTTTGTACACATTTGTATAATTTTATGAGCGTACAATTTCAATACTTTAAACAAATAATGTGTTTTTGTAATTTGAATTTATAATTTACACAAGACCATATATTTACAACTTTATAAGTTTACAATTTTCTTTTTATAAGTATGTGCACACTTGTTAATTTATGAGTATGTTCATATATTTATATATGTGTGCTTACAAAATTATACAATAGGATTACATGAACATGACATTACTTGGAGTGTAATTCTAGTTCTAGTGTATCTAGTCTATAATTAAAATGTTGTAAATATAAAAATAGATCAATTTGATGTTGTGTTAGTATCAAGATCAAATGAGACGTACAAGTCTTAGGTTTGAGGTTGGAGTTAGAATCATTGGGCATAATAAATAGTGTCGTGGCGAAAACAGTGATGAAGAGAAGGAGATTGCATGTAACATGATTAACCTCAACAACTAGAGACATCAATGACTTTGCAACCTTATCCATGTTCTATGTATGCTACCTGAGATCAGAGGGGTCAAGTTGAACTATGGTAGTATATCCACTTAACAATCAGTGTTTGGCAACAAATTTTGTCATTCGTGATTACCTGGACTAGTTATACAAAGACGGTGTTACACCAGACATTTCCTAATCCATTTTGTTGACGAAGTCTCTGGCCCTCAGGTTTTCTCAAACAAACAATCCATGTTAGAATCTAAAAAGTCCATATTGAAGAGGATATCCTAATCCTAATTCAATTCGGACTATTCAAGGTTCTATTCTTACCCCCTGGTACGTAGTTCAACATGATCATCAAAGTTATCAAAAATTTTATTGCGTGTTTTACCTTAGGTTAAGTTACTAGCCACTATTTTTTAATTAGTTGTAGCTGCTAAGGGACTACTATATCACATCCTCAATCAAGAGACACCACTATGATTAGTTCCTCGAAGCATTGTTATCGTCATAGCTTAATTGAGATGAAGACACACCTATAGAAAGATAGAGTAAAATCTCATAAACAAATATTGTGATCCTTAACCTTAAGTGCAAATATGCAATGGACGGATTCGTGGTTATTTTAGACTTTGAGTTTACCACATTAAAAGCCCCTTGTGTTCTTGATTTTTTTTTATTTTTGTTATTATTGTTTGTGGTGCTATAATGAGTCTTTGGATCCATAACTGGTATGAAAACACACGCTAATAGAGAATTCATAATCAGGCAATGGAAGAAGAGCTAATAAAGACCGAAAAGTTCAACAAGAACAAGGATTGCATGTGTTGGATAATTTCAAGTGTATGATAAGTTTAGTGACTTGGTTTTATCTAAGTTAACTCATAAGATAGGATATTGGGTATAAGGAAAAGTCGGGTAGACTTTTCGGGACCTAATTAGCCCTATTAAGGGTAACACATGTATGTGTTATCAAGTAAGGAGGTAACTTTGATAATATTTAGTCAGTTTTATGCATGGATAGTTTAAGCATGTTTTCATACATTTGATGAGTGGATAATAATGAATTAATTATTTTATTATCTATATTATCCAAAGATGACAAGGATATCTTATCCTTAATCTTATCCTTATGACAATGCTAAATCTCATCCATATCCACCCTATCCAAGTGCCTCTTCATGGCTTATAAATAGGGTGGATATGATGCCATTTCAAGGTGTTGTCAAATGGTGTTAAGTTTAAGAATACCATTTGCAAGTTGTTGACATAGGACCCATCATATTCATTCCAATGAGAATCCCATCTCCTTAGTTTTTGGTGGCCACAATCTCTAAGGTTGACATGAGCGTAAGAGTCTAAGTTTCTACAAGACAAGTGTTTTATCCTGCAGACTATATACAGCAGTTATATAAGTCGAAGGAGAGAAGGTATGCCTTCGACTCACTTGAATATCCGAGTAAATTCCCATCCTACACCGATTTTACATCAACAGTCTTCGACTTATATAAGATCGGGTTTTTGAATCGGGGCATGACAAGATCAAGATCAAGATCAAGTTTAGAGATGTTCTAGGATGAGTTTGATGGAGACAAGTTAATCATTGATGGCCATGGTATGAGCATGCAAATGATGATTTGCGGTCCATGAATTTGGATTCGAAAGCCACCGTGCATTGATGAAATCATATATATCCAAATAAGTTTCCTTAAGAAAAGTCTTTGGTTTCATGAATATCCAATTGAGTGTACGTTATTTGGAGTTTATTTTGCGTTGTGGTAGTTGGATTCTTAATTGCCATTTTGACATGTGTATTCATGTAAGTTGGGATTATGCATACATATTACGGAATTTCACAAGTATTCATGATTGACATGTTTCTCTAATCGCATGCAATGGCAGTTTCTTTGAATATTTCATTGTGATATAGTTCATTCTTCCAATTAAGTTGAACATATGTATATGAAATGATGCATAAATGGGATGCATGCATGCATGTGGTCTTCGTCTGGACATTGAATGCATGATCAAGTTTTCTTGCATTCCATGTTAATTATACATCTTGGATATGTGATTATCAAGTTTAAGTTGTATGATTTATTTATACATGTTATATCCATATTATAATTTATGATGTTGCCTGATTTTATTAATACATATGTTAAGTTATGTAGACTAATTTTTTTGATCATGAGATAAGTTGACAATATGTAAAATATTGTTTTATTTGAGTACAAGATGATCATGTTATAAGTGTTAGTCTATTAATTAAGTGTTATATGTATTATTCAAGTATGCATGTTCAAGTATAAGATTTGCTACAAGAAAAGAAATGTATATTTTATGTACATTTGAAAAGATTATAAGTCCATGACTATGTTATTATAGATGGATTAAATTAAGTTTAAATTGGCTAATTATATGATTATGAATCCATAGTTATTATTTATTTGGATATAGTCATGAAGAGAATATTTCATAAGTAAATGTGAAGGTTTATTCACATTATAAGTTAAGTAGTATTCTCTATAAGATGCTCTTGTAGATCATGAATGAGTATTTATGGCCAATTAAAGTAAAACGTAATTAATTTTTAGTTACTTATTTTGTAGCAAATGTCCAATATGTAATAGTTTAATTACATATATGAGATGGAGTTTTAAATTCAATAAGAGTACAAGTAAGGATTTTATTCTCCATGATAACTTAATAAAGTTTATATTAAGTTTAAGTTGTAATGGTTTAATTACATGTTTAAGTTTAAGATGTAATGGTTTAATTATATGTTAAGATTAAGCTTACAAGTATGGTTCCAATAAGTACAAGGTTTAATGTGAGGTTAATCTTAAGAAGCCTACAGTATTGATTATTATCATAGCCTACATTATGATAGTTTAATCATATTGATTGCTAGATAATCTACAATATTGATTGCTAAGGAGTCTACAATATTGATTGTCAAGTGCTTACAATATGATAGTTTAATCATATTGACTGCTAAGACCTACAATATTGATTGCTATAAGCCTACAATATGAAAATTTAAGTCATATTGATTGCAATAAAGTTTAAATATTCGAGTTCATTGCCTACAATATGATGGTTAATTATATTGATTGCGAAAGTTAAGTTTCTTTTTCAGTATCGAGAAGTAATACAACGGTTTAGTTGTATGGATTTCGGTATCGAGTTATAATACAATGGTTTAGTTGTATGTATTGTCGATATTTTTTAAGTACTCAAGTTTAAGTTAGAAGTATTATTAAGGATGACTATCTTCAAAGTTCAATAATGATCATGGAAAGATATGGTTTTATCTAGTGATCTTTATTAGTCAAGGATGAAGTGGGTTACTGTCTTCAAGATTTTAAAGTTGTTTAAGTAAGACCTCGATTTAATCCTTTGGTTAAAGGACTAAACAAGGACTTGATAATTTCATATTATCAAAGGGGATAGGAATAAGCCCAATTTTAACAAACACTAATAATAGTGCCTCTTTTAGATACTTGGCTTGATGTCAGGCTCTAGGAGGGTGACTCCATTATATAGTGGTTGTGATAGCACAAATTTTAAACTGTCCCAAGGTTAAGTATTGTGCTTAAGCTGTAATGTATAGAGGTTGAGTGTTTACTCTTAATAGACTGTTTAAGGATGGGGGCTCAATTACAGGAGCATATAAGTTTCAGTCTACCTATGTGAGCAAGAGGTGTAGCCGCCTCAAGGAGCTAATGGGCTTGGCTTCAATTTGCTCACGAGAGGATATGTGACACAAGGCGGATAATAGTGTCGTAAGTTCAAGGAATCTTAGTTGATGAGTGTGTCAGTGAAATGTATCCAAATGGTCAACAAGGATGTGAAGTTCAATGCTTAGTCAACTATCACGTTCAGACATTTGTATTATATTCACTACATGGAAGTTCAAGTCGCAAGACACTATCCATGATACATAACAATTCCTTACTCTCTTGGTGACTCAAGTTGTGTGTTTATGATATGTCACAAATGGCGGGGGTGTTGGAATATTGGTTAATAATTCCATACACTCGAAATGGCGGGGGATTGTTGGATAATTTCAAGTGTATGATAAGTTTAGTGACTTGGTTTTATCTAAGTTAACTCATAAGATAGGATATTGGGTATAAGGAAAAGTCGGGTAGACTTTTCGGGACCTAATTAGCCCTATTAAGGGTAACACATGTATGTGTTATCAAGTAAGGAGGTAACTTTGATAATATTTAGTCAATTTTATGCATGGATAGTTTAAGCATGTTTTCATACATTTGATGAATGGATAATAATGAATTAATTATTTTATTATCTATATTATCCAAAGATGACAAGGATATCTTATCCTTAATCTTATCCTTATGACAATGCTAAATCTCATCCATATCCACCCTATCCAAGTGCCTCTTCATGGCTTATAAATAGGGTGGATATGATGCCATTTCAAGGTGTTGTCAAATGGTGTTAAGTTTAAGAATACCATTTGCAAGTTGTTGACATAGGACCCATCATATTCATTCCAATGAGAATCCCATCTCCTTAGTTTTTGGTGGCCACAATCTCTAAGGTTGACATGAGCGTAAGAGTCTAAGTTTCTACAAGACAAGTGTTTTATCCTGCAGACTATATACATCAATTATATAAGTCGAAGGAGAGAAGGTATGCCTTCGACTCACTTGAATACCCGAGTAAATTCCCATTCTACACCGATTTTACATCAACAGCATGTTTTGAATGTTAGATATTGAGGATCTATTGTATCAGAATGTGCTACATTTATCGCTGAGGGACAAAAAGTCAAATTCGAGGGGACAAAATGAGTTGGAGGTTCTTAATCGTCAAGTATTAGGAATGGTGAGCCTGACGTTGGCTTGGAACATGGCATTCAATGTCATGGATTAAAAGACAACAAAAAAGTTGCTCAAAGCCTTGGAGGTTATATATATGAGAAGTCCACCTCGATTGGTAAGGTATATCTTATACAATATTTCTTTCAAACTATGACATTAAGTGTGGTTGAGCATACTAATGCAATTATTATGGTATTGTGAAAACTTGGTTATGTTAAATTGAATTTTGATGATGAAGTTAGAACTCTTATATTGTTATGTTCTTTCCCTAGTTCTTATGATACAATTGTTTTTGTATTCAGTATTTGTAAGGGCCTAAGGGGTCTACGGATTGACATTTGAGGAATTTAAAATGGTTCTTTTGAGTGAAAGCCTTCCTAGAAAGGATTATAAGGAATTTTCAGGAAGTCCAAGTGTTAGGGGTTGAAATTAAAAACAATAGGAATCCAAATAATTCTAGAAGGCGGTCTTAATCATGGGTAGAAATAAGCTTAGGGATGTGAAACATGTGGCATGTTATGATTGTGATGGGAATTTAGGTGAATTAAGAGAGATTGTCTGAAATCTAAGATGAGTAGGGGTAATACTAAGGATTGCGATTCAGTAATTTTTGCTCTTAATATTGGTGACGCCTAGATTTTTGGTATTGTTAGCCCTGAATAGTCTTAGATTGTTGATTCTGGTGCCTCTTTTCATGCTTCCTCTAATAAAGAACTATTTCATAATTTTAAGAGTGGTAAATTTAGTCATCTACTAAGAGATACCTTATAGATGATAAGTGTTATGAAATAGTTAGGAGAAGAGATGTGCATATTAGAACTTCTAGTTGGGGTCTTTGGAAGTTGGAAGACGTGAGATTTTTTTTTTTTGGTAAGAATATGAATGCCACTTCATTACCATGGGCTCTCAATGTGGGAAACCAGAACGAATACAATGTATATATACAAGTTTACTGACTCAAAAAGGAACTCAAGCTAGTAGAAAATCTATACAACCTTTATACTTTTTAGACTTTTTAGCTATGAACAACAATCTATACAACGAATGAAGTTTAATATTGCGTTCAATAATATCCACATTGCTCTTGATACCTTTGAACCGAATCAAATTCCTAGCATCCAAAACCGAGCAAATAATACTTGAAATGCAAACAGTCGCCAAAATATTCACAGATTTTGAGCTATGAAGGTGACCCCATCTATAAATCCACTGTTGCAAAGAAGAGAATTGATGGTCAATCCCCAACCATTCCCCAATTCTCTTTCTGATATTAGTAGAGAATTGGCATTGAAAGAGAACATGCTCAATCGACTCATCAGCCCCAGAAAAAGCTTACAATCCCCATCAATATTTGATCCATGATTGTGTAATCTCATGGATCAAATATTAATGAGGATTCCATATCATCTACCATTTCTGAAATTTGAGATATTTAACTTTGATTAATTTGATAGGCATACGAAAAGTTATTTGTTAGGTTAATTAGAACCATAGTTATTAAAATCCCGATCCTGATCTACAATCCTACGATTTTATGATCCAAAATCCTCGTTATGATTCTAATATTTACAAACGATTCACGATCCTATATGGGTTAATTTCGATCCTAACTATCTCATGGATTCGAGTTAGGATCCTGATTTGAACAACCTTGATTAGAACAACTCAATTAAGCATCGAAAGAGCGGTAGAATTCATATGGTTATATGTTCTTGATTCGAATGAAAGAATGATTGCACAAACTAGGTTTGATAATAAAACTTGTTAGGAAAGCAAAATCCCTAGATTTTTTTTTATCCATTGCTTAAACCTTGGATTAATTTCATTGTTCTTAGCTGGAACTACTTTATCAAAAGCAAACCAACTCAAAAATTGATTAGCTTAGCAATCAAGTAGAGAGCTAGTTCACAACGTTATTAGATTGAGTCCCTGTGGGATCGACCTGGACATGCTACAACCATACCTTTGTGCTTGCAACTTGTCAAAAGGATGACCAACTTAGGGTTGCTTGTACTTTAAAAAGAACACTAATTATTAAAAATGTTAATATGTCTTATTAACCTAAAATTAGTTTTAGTTTTGAAACTTGAAAATATCCTAAAGACTAAGCCAAATACCTGAACTGAGCTGCCTATTACTCCTTAGTAGGGGTGGAAGAAAAATCCGGAACCGGCACACCGAACCGGAAACCGGATTAAAAAAACCGGGAACGGGCAACACCGAACCGGTTTAAAAATCCGGTGCACTGCACCGGAAAAACCGGATACTAAACGGGGCGGTTCCGGTTTGGGATATTCACACCGCCGGGGAACCGGCACCGCACCGTTAATATAATTAAATACATATATACATATAAATTTTGGTTAAAAAAAATTCTACTCAAAAATTAATACAAAAATAATATAAATTAACTAGTTTAAAAAAAAAAGAACATTAGGTGTTAATGTGTTATTGGGTTGGGCTTAAATAGAGATTTTTTTTTATTAAATAGAGATTTTCTTTTTATTAAATAGAGATTTTTTGATGTCTGATAGAAATTTATGCGGTTCCGGTTCACCGGTGAAACCGCACCGTTAAAGCCGGTGCACCGGTTTTTAAAAACCGGGTGATTCGGTTCCGGTTCCGGTTTATGGTTTTCGCGCACCGTTTCATCCGGTGCACCGCTTCGGCGCACCGAAACCGCACCGCACCGCACCGTTTCCACCCCTACTCCTTAGGTCCATCTAACCCTCAAGGCGAACCAGAGGGTCATCATTTAAGGTCAATAGTGGTAGTAACCATTGGATAGTAGGTGGAGGCCACATGACCTTAAGCTAAAGTTAGGAAGTTGCTTGCTCCCTGGACAGGCTAAGGGTTATGTTGCAGCTACGTACTTTGGTCAAGTTTAGGGTATTTCCATCGGCATCTTGCGTATCTTGGTCATTTTACTTTTTCAGTACAAAAGCACTAGAAACATTATAATCTTAATCTATCCTTTTCTAAAAAAGCAAAACCACTGGAACTCACACAAAATCCATTTAAATTGTTGAAGTATCTAGTTCGTATACAAGCAATATATATATATATATTAGGGATACCGAAAGCCGAACCGAATTGAACCGGTCCAAACCGAACCGATTTTTATTCGGTTCGGTTTTCGATTTGGACTTTAGGCCTTATTCGGTTTTCGGTTTATTCCGTTCCGGTGAAAACCCATAAAAAGTGTGCATTTTTCGGTTTGAAACCGAATAAACCGAACACCGAACCGACTTTATTCGGTTCGGTTTTATTCGGTTCGGTTTTCGGTTTAGACTTTTCCCCCTTATTCGGTTTTCAGTTTATTCGGTTCGGCTCGGTTTGGTTCGGTTTTAAACCGATGAACAGCCCTAATATTATATATATTAATGTGTATGTACCAGTCATTATTTGAAAAAAAAGACACTAAAGATATTTGAATAATCTTGAATGATCCCTAATATCTTTTTAGTTTATTGACTTCTATCAAAAAAAAAAAAAAATTATTGAGCTGCTTGCCACAAAAGAACCACCTAACTTTTCACAGAATAGAAGATGGTCCACAAAGTACTGTCATTCTTCAAAAATTTCAATTATCACAATGACATTTGTTTCCCAAAATGAAGGAATTGGGGCTCCTTTAGCTAAGACACATAGAGAGAAAGTAACCACAATGTGCTTTAAAGAGTGCTACAATATAAAGGTAAAATTTCCCTATCCAAATTGAATAATTAGCACCAAATTAATAAGATAGAGCAATGTAATTATAACAAATTAAAATTAATTCATACATAACAATCAATATTACTAGTAAAAGTGTCAAAGGGGAAAGGGGATGTGAATATATTTTGTAGAGAAAGGATCAAGAATACATTTACAAACATAATAACAGGCATGAAACATTAGGCTCCCCTATAAATTGAAATTCTTATGTCCTATCAATGGTAAAATCATTAAAGAATTGTGAAACTAGAGGGAGAAACTAACTAAAGAAATGGATTAAAAAAAAAAACTTTTGAATCTTGTGCAATGCATGAAATAGTACTCAAGTGCGAGCAGAAGTACTATGTATTTCTCTTTGGAAAAAAAAGTCTTGTAGCTTCAAAAGTGTTAGATCACCTTCTTTGAAAGTTGAGAGTCTTGATAGAGTAGGCAAAAATCATAGCAAAGAGAACATTTATGCCTAGGATTACACCAGCGACTACTCCTAAAAAGTCATGCTTGATTCCAAAATTGCTACGTAAATACTGTTTCACTGTCATGGTTGAATTATGAATGACATCATCATAGTCGCCAAATTGTGAGCCTAGAAGCCCATACAAACTCCATGCTGTGGGTGCTGCCCAATAGTACCATCTCCACCATACTGGCATGCTCTGTAGATTAAAAGGAAATGAAAAAACTCACTCATGAATTGGCACTAAGGAGTGAAGGTAAACATTTCATCATTTTTGTGTAAATGAACATAGAATAAGATTAGCTTACAGGTCTGGGGATGAGGAATCCAGAGAAGAGATTCCAAATGCCATAGAAGGCAGCAGAAACAATAGCTGAAATGCTTGCGTTTGGAGTAAGGCCGACGCACATCATGCCGTAGTATGTGAAGTAAAGCAAGGTGAAGTACATGAAGTATAAATACCAAAAAAACTTAGCTACTGTCCATTGGAATCCCATCATAGCATATACAGTTACTCCATAGAATATTGTTTGGAGCAAACAATAGGGAAGCTCAATCAAAACCTACACGACATCAATCATCGTCATTATTTGAAAAGAATAGAAAATATTTTTCTGTTAACAACTTATCCCCTTGGCCTCATTTGAAGATTAAGATCAAAATGTAAACCATTTTAACATTGAGATTGGGTATCCCAAGTGACAAGATTCAATGTACAGTTGGTTAAACAAATTCTTAACAATATTATTATTTTATATAGAGAGAACCTAAACTATAGACAAAATTAGTATGAGCAAGTGATCATATTCGAAGTCTACCTGTGCAAAAGCATATGACATAGCAGAGTACATCCCTGCAGCTCTTTCTCTGTAAAACACTGTCCTTTCAACAAAGACTACAGTCTGAACTCCTGAGGAATTTTGGATACCTAGGAAAAGGACTGCCGTATACATTGAGCCCATGGCACTTAGCACTTGACTAGTATTTTGCCTGTAATATTAGCCAAAGTAATGCAATTTAGGGTGTGCTTGGATCATATAGTGAATGTACATTCAAAGGTTACAAGCATGCATCATATTTCTTTAAAATGAGCCAACATCACAATCAGTACCTTCCCTTGCCGACCTTCCAAAAAATGGAACCAAATAAAAGCCCAACAAAGGCTGCAAAGAAAAGCCTCATAGCAGTGTACATGGTATTTCGCCAATATGAACAATGTTGCTTCCACAAGCAAGCCATGAATTGGACAATGGCTGGTTGTGAATATTGCGTAGGAAAGTATAGATCAGTTGATCCGGGTGCAGCAACACTGAGCTCCTGTATCAGTGCCTTATTTCTCCTATAATTTTTGAATCAAATCTATTACTTAGATAATCCATGAAATAAATTTAAATGGAAACTCATGATTCACAAGGGTTTCTAGCTATGATGAAATTTCTTAAGTCACATATAATTTCACCTGTACAGATCTGAATTCTTGTATATTTCAGAAAAGTCAACCCCAAGAGCATTTTCTTGAGCTATTGAGCTAACTTCCAACATCCAAGTTGCTGGATTATATCCGTCCTTGATTTTTTGGATTCCATTGATGCCCTTTATGATAACATTGATGACGTGATGTTAAAACAATGAATGCATCGACAACAAATATAAGATCCAAAACTTTAAAATACGTCTTCCGCTTACCTCAAAGTATTTGATAAGCTGATTTCCATGGCGTCCTATAGGACCAAAATATATTTGTTGCCCACCACGTTTTAGTAATAACAGCTGCAATTTGATCAAACAAGAAGCTAAGAATTAGTTTCTTTCTCAAATATTGATCCAAGGTTTATTGTACTTATATTTAGGTCAGCTTTATGGGGTCAAACCTCATCAAAAGCATCAAATATGTCAATGCTCGGTTGATGAATGGTGCAGACAACAGTCCTTCCTGTATTAACTGTGTTCCTAACAGTTCTCATTACAATAGCGGCAGCCCTAGCATCTAGACCAGAGGTAGGCTCATCCATAAAAATGATGGATGGATTTGCAACGAGTTCCACTGCGATAGTTAGCCTCTTACGTTGCTCAGTTGAGAGACCGTTTACCCCGGGAAGCCCCACAAGTGCATCTCTTAGATTGGTTAGCTCCACAAGCTCCATGACCTCCTCTACAAACATCTAAACCATATCCATTTCATTACAATAGGTTAGTTCACTTGCATTTTAATACAAATATCATTAATTTAAACATCTCAAAAAACCTGACAACACTTCTTTCACCTTGTTTTTAGTTTGGTATAATATAATTAAAACTAGTCAAGAATGCTCTAATTTATAACCAAGGAATATAAGCAATTAATTACCTTTCTTTTTTCAACATCTACATCAGAGGATAACCTAAGCCAAGCAGAAAATGCCAAAGACTCGTAAACTGTGACATGAGGAGAGTGGATGTCTGCCTGCTCACAATACCCAGAAACTCGAGCAAAGGTTTCTTGTTTCTTTGGATATCCTGATATTCTCACATCTCCATCAATATATCCACCGGTTTTTCTTCCAGCTAGCACATCCATAAGTGTTGTCTTCCCAGCACCACTAACACCCATAAGTGCTGTTAGGACACCTGGTCTAAAAGCCCCACTTACTCCCTTCAAAAGCTCTAGACGATCTTCTGGGACTCCTTGAGCTTTCATCTCCTGAGAAAAGTAAAATCCAAGGCCATTTCAACAAGTTGGAATTTAGGGATATATTCTTTACAATTTATGTATGCAATAGTAGGCATGTAATTACATACCACTGGCATATCCACTGAATATCTAATTTCATCAAATGTGACAGCTAAAGGTTGGAAAGGAAGAACCATCCCTTTTGATCTATTCTCGTTAGTTTCTTCTTGAATCTCTCCAGCTCTTGCTGCAAATTTTGGCATATATACATTAAGTGCTAAGTACAAAATGTAGATTTCCTTTTAGTCTCTTACTTTCTTTCAGTATAATTGACTAACCAGAACGAGATGATCTCCGTCCTCTAGACGACAACTCAATAGATTGACCAGTGACATTCATTGTTTTCTCTTCTAAATCTTCCTCAGAGAGAATAGCTTGAGGCTTCCCGAGTTCTACACCAAATGAATTTCAACTATCAGAATGAGTTTCCAAGTTTGACATAATTATAAAAGGCAAAACAAATTTTCTAGGAAGAGCTCAAACCATTCAGAAAAGTCAAGGCCACTGTGTAAAGGAAGTTAAATAGAAAAACATATCCAACAAGAGCTCCCAGTCCGATCCAATACCAATAAGCATGTGTGAAGAAGTTACGGGACTCCAACGCTTGTTTTCCAAGTGATATATTCTGAGAAGTTATCTAAAAAAAAAACATATTCCAAGTAAGTTTATTAAAACACAAATAATTCTTGATGAAGTACTAATATTGCTTCATATTGCAAAGTGAAAAGGAAAACCTCATCATACCTGACTCCAACTATGTCCTAGGAATTCATTCACAGAAAGTGCATTTTGCCCATAAGTTAATGGAGAAATCCAATAGCCCCATTTCCACCATTTCTTCACAGAATCTGATTCAAGTACAAAAATAAAGACAATATTTAAGTTTTCCTCACATTGTTCAATCCCAAAGAAGGAAAAAAAAACAAATTATGCATTAAGAGGACTAGTGAGTGTTAAGACATACGTCGTGGGATGATGAATCCACCCAGCACAATTAGCGCAACAAGAGCACCAGTGCCAAATGTATTTGCCAAAATCATGGTCCTCCCCAATCCAGCATTAAATTTAAATAGTGCAGAAGCCATTTGATGAATTGCGAGGAGCACCAAGTAATGTTTAACAAGCCTCCCAACATTTGAGTCATACCCTATGACATAGTAAGTTATGGCAACCCAAATGGCTGTCTCTATAATAGCAATTGGGATTTTGAGAACCCATGATGGTAAGGCATATGCCCATGCAGGAAAGAAGCGTAAATCCCTCTGCTTATAGAAGACTGGAAGTTTCATTATGGTAAGTGCCAACTCTGAGAAACCGTTGAAAAGGATTTGGGTTGTAGCAAAGAAGAGTGCACCCATGTAAATCCCCGCATGCCCAAAGTCCTTATGCATATGAGACCTTAGAAATAATGTCGAGGTAACAAGTGCTGTAAAGATGAGCTGTAAATCAAAAGGCAAGGAAACCAGTTAGTTATTGTTATCATGTTCACATTCAATTCTTTTAAGGAAAAAACTAAAGAAGATAACTCACTTGAAAGGCCTTAAAAATATAGACAAAGGAATTCCTCTTCATCAATAATGCTTCCCTTGCAGTGGTGGCTTTAAGTAGTTTCATTTTGCTGAGCCCATATTTCTTTGTTGTTAAGGCAGCTGGGTGGCTTTTCGACTTGTCAAATGGAACATTAAGCTCTTGGCTTAGTTTCCTCCCAACATGAAATGATTGGAAAGCATCCGCAAATTCCTTGGCAGTCACAAAGCTATAAGGCTCGTCTCTATTTGCCCAATATTGTTCTTGATCTTTTCTGGATGTTACCTATATGTTGAAAATTAAGACATAATCTAATAAGAAAAATCTAATTGAACAATGAACAAGATAGGAATTATTTCACTGAAAATTTGGAAACTTGAAAGCAATTATATCTGGTTCAAGAGCCAACAATGGAAATGTGTCTTCCATGGATATGTCCACATTGGGTACCCCGATTTTACCAATCCACGTTCGCACAAGCGGACAGATTCCCATGTTTTCAGCAAAAAAATGGATACATATGGTCATTGTGTAAAAGGAAACATTACCTCTTGCAGGAAGTCAGCAACCCCTTTTCTATCAGGGCACCGGAATCCCATGAGCTCAAAGAACTCCAACACATGTTCTCGAGGACCTTGATATATAACTCGTCCATCAGCAAGAAGTATTATATCATCAAATAGGTCATAAGTCTCAGGGGCAGGCTGTAGAAGAGAAATAATTGCAGTTCCTTTTAGAATATGGATAGATTGCCTTAGAGAGTTGACAATCTGATATGTAGTAGAACTGTCCAGCCCAGTTGATATTTCATCCATGAATAATGCTTTTGAGGGGCCAACTAACATTTCTCCTACACCATTTTGAATGCAAAATGTCATGATAAGGGCTAGGCTTGTTGAATAAGATAAAATAGCTAGGACCGAGCTAAGGAATGCTTGATCATACCAGTGGTGAGACGCTTTTTCTGCCCTCCAGAGATACCTCTTATCATTTGATCTCCTACCATTGTGTCAGCACACACGTCTAGCCCTAATATCTGTAACATTAGTTGCAAGTTATTTCGTTGAACAATAAATTCATAATTTTAGAAAGCATTTCAAATTTTCGATTTGACCAAAAAGTTCTATGCACCTTAAGAACATATTCAGTAACTACATTTGCTTCATCACCTTCCATTGCTGCTGCCTATAAATAGATCAAGGAGCTAACAAGTTTAGTAAACTAACAAAATCACAAATAAGTCAAGTCTTTATAATCTTCTCTCATGATCACTTACCTTCATGTAGACATCAATATCGGGATCTGGTTTAATATTGGCAGCCTTCTCTCGCCTTGATAGTTCCACAAGCATATCTGTATATTGCGAGTGTATTCCAATACATATGTATAATTTGTAAGTTTCTCCTATTGTGAAGTATCCTAAAAGAACCCATGTTATTCTTGTATATGTTATAAAACTAACCATAATTTGTTCCAACCCCTTGAACTCTTGCTGAGAAGGCTAATGTTTCCCTGACAGTCATCTCTCCAATGTGAACATCGTGTTGACTAATATATGCTGAGCTCCGTTGAGGAACAAACTCGTCCATTGTATGCCCGTTATATGTTACTCTTCCCGAAAACTACATATACATACTTACAAGTTAGTTAACACAATACACAACACACACACACACATACACACACATACACACTTATATAGCGAAACATTTCACCGAATTGGATTTTCAATTCTTACCTTAAGATCTTTGGCGAGTTTACCGGCTAGTGCCAATAGCAAGGTTGTCTTTCCAGAGCCTGGGGGACCTAATAGTAGTGTCATCCTACCAGGCTTGATAACCCCATTGACATCATGAAGGATTGAGAATGGCTTTTTACTATTGGGAAGAATGTGAAGAAAAGTCAAAAGACCCTGGACAAATCATAAACACGTGTACAAGTTAGAATTCACCATGACATGATGCCATAAAGATCAAATCGAACGAACTAAATGAATTTGACATTGATAGTTTAGTAAAGAATAAGAGCATTAAGCACCTCAATTGTATTAGTGAAGAAGTTTATGACAGAGGGCAAACCCTTACTTCCCACGTACACTTCTGCATCCACATTCATATTCTCGTATCTTACCTCTATTGTTGGGATATCAATGCCAACTCTGATGACAGAAATAAAGAGGGATAATGTCAGAGCATGTCTAACATTTAAATTTTCATAAATCATACTCTAACACCAAATTTATATGCAATGCAAATACCTACTTAGCTTGAAATGTCAATATTAGATTTGCATATATATACTACCTAATTTTTAAAAAGTTGTATAATGAAGTTACATACTAAGATTCAGACCCAACAATATCACTTGGATGGATTAGCTCTAATGGCATGTGAAGACAATGACCAATTCATCTATATTTGAAGGCAATGGTTATTGAAAGTTTGGGTAGTTTGGCCAAAACAACATCAAAAACATTCTCTAATAATCCATATTTCATTTGATACTATAATAATGTTAAAATCGTATTTATACTCATGGGAGCACCATTCAATTTGGTGCTCCCAAACCATCACGTAAAAATATTTTTTAAGATTTTTGTATTTGATCAACTTATTTTATATTTCACTCTTACTCTTCTATTTTAAGTATCTCATCTTTAATTTGTTATTATTCGAGATAAATTTGGCCCAATTGTGGGACTCCTATATTAAGGGTAGCTACTAGTAAGTTATATAGGTCGGTGAGGGAGTGTACCAAATTGCCTATGACAAGCATGGTCCATCAACCCTACAATTTTCATTTAATGGAAATTTTTTTTATTCCACCAAGACTTGAACATTAGTGGTGACGTAGGATGATGGTGGTTGTTGCCATTTGCTCTTAGTTATCACTTCTTTGATTAAGTATCTCATCATTAAATATGCTAATCTTAGTACTGATTGAAAAATGCATAATGTTATTATTTATTTTTTCGAAAAAATAGTTGTTTATTCATTTTTACAACAACCATAATATGGTCATGTGAATTTTGTAAGCTCAAACTACAAATATATTTAATTTATTATTAGAGAGCAAAAGTTTTGTGGTCATAGAATTATATATATGTACATGTCCATAAAACTAACTAGCATATGCATGCTCATAAAAAAAAAAAAGAAGTTATGAATATATGCTCATATATAGTTTATGAAATCAAATTATATATACGTGTGTGTGCGCGCGCGCGCGTGATCAAGAATTAAAATTGTTTTTTCATGCAAATATACATGTGTGCTCATAGTTAGCAAGTGTACACATACACAAAAAATAAAAATTGTGAAGTCATTATAAGATTATGATCTTATGCTCGTGTATAAATTTTGAACTCAAATTATAAACAAGTATATGATCAAAGAACGAAAATTGTATACTTTTGAATTTATACATGTGTGCTCATAAATTCAGTGGTGCATCCAGACACTGAACTTAAGGGTGTTTACTTAATAATAATCAACATTACATACATTTTATAAAGATAATCCTCTCAATGCATAATCGACTATTTAAATTTTTTATGGATAGTTGGGCTGTTGTATTAAATTAGACATCTCTTACTAATATTTTGAGTTTTTTATTCTGAGTGTTCACTCAACATAAGTATACAATATTCTCCCAATGTATAATATTAGACTATTTAAATAGACCATAACACATATCCACCCGTGCTCATAATTAATTTAATCATATACATGCATGCTCATAAAATTAGCAAGTGTGTAAATATGGCATACAATTACATACCTATCAATACGTTCTCTTAGCCTAAGTAGGAACTTCTCATTATCTTGATCAGCAATGTTAACGAGCCTTTGTAAGAGTTCCTTTTTGTCTTGAAAACCAAGCTTGTCGACATCGATCTCCCTAGGAGGACCAGACATATCAGCCAAAATCCCTTTGCGAATGCGGTTGTAAGTAGGCAATTTCTCAAGAGCAGCCCATCTGAGTGCTTCTTCGTCATCTTCGTCCCGTGTCGAACTTGAGAAAACTTCCCTCCCACTGTTTCTCCACGCTGAACTCCCCCCCAAACGCGTACTTGCCACCCTGTACAGCTCTGCTCCGCCCGTATCCATTTTTTATCAACTTAATTTATCTTCCTATCTTTTATTCAATTCAAGTCAGGGTTAGAGCTAGGTTAATGTAGTCTTGGATGACTGAGATTATGTATAAACCAAGAAAGCTGGAAAAAAGAGAGAGCGGAGGAAGGAATAATGTGATTGGTTGAGAACTTTGCACCACAAGCGTATATATTGTTGGGACATTGCGCCATCTTTGACTAGTTTGCGTATGAAGAATATTTTTTTGCCCATTAATTCATTCAAGCATGGAAACAAAGACCCTTGACTTCCAGAAGTAACACTTTATGTCCTTGTATTTGCTGTATCAATTTGACTTTTCACATGAGAATCTTTCTTCTGAATGGGAAATATCCCTTAGTATTTGAAATATAGAACTTCTAGATTTCCAGACTAACATGTGAATCAAGACCAATATAGTAAGATACTGTATGTACCCATTCTGCCATTCAAAAATCAAAACTCATCAGTTAAAACAGTTTAGTTATTTTAGTATATACTCCGGTCATCTCAATAAACATGTTACTTTTTTTCATTAAAAGAGCACAAAATTAATATTTTCCATTACAAATTTATCAATTTTTGAAATAAAACCTGCCAGTTGTATTATGTATATTACATGTGTGTGTATGTGTATGTAGGTATTGTTGGGAAGATTCAAGGAGGGAGTCCACTTCAACCAAGGCCTATGGTACACAAGTTAAGTAAGGTTCCATCTTAAAATCAATTAGTGTTGAGAGGAGTAGCCTACTTGACATATATACCATGTGTTTTCTCTTCACTTTTCCAATGTGAGATATTTTTACTCATGGGAGAATCCCAACAGGTGTATAATTTTTATACGGTACAACCGCTTGTACCTTACACCGTACAAATGGTATATGGACTTATGGTTATATTCCTCTATGCAACCTACACTTTAAAAAGGAAAATATACACTTTGAAATGGAAAAGATGCATTTTGACAAGAGAAATATGCACATTAACAAGGGAAAGATCCACATTGACAAGGGAAGGTTACATTTTTAAAAGAAAAGGATACATTTCAACAAGGAAAAGATACATCATGACATGGAAAAGATGAAGAAAAGGAAAAGATGCACTTTGAAATGGAAAACATGCATTTTCGTTAGGGAAAAATACATATTAACAAGGGAAAGATACACATTGACAAGGAAAGGTTACATTTTGAAAAGAAAAGATACATTTCAGCTAGGAAAAAATTTGCACACCATGACATGGAAAAGATGGACATTGACAAAGATACTTTAAAAAGACAAAAAAAACATATAATTGTTATAAAACAAAATAAATTACAACAAGATGTGAACTCTAGACCTATAGATTATAAGCGTTAAACCATTATAATATCGTTGATGATAAAAGAAATAAAATTGTACAGGTTATTAATGGAAAAAACGCAATAAAATTATTCAAAGATACATTATAAAATACTATTTTATTTTCACTTATAAAATATATATATATATAGATACTTTTTGTTCTTTTTTATTTGTCGTTTGGGAGATGGGAGAGAAATCAATTTTAACTAAAAAAGTTGGGAAGTAAAACTATAAAATTATCAAAATGTGTAAAAATTGATTATGATGCATAGAGAATAAGATGTGAAATTAGTAAAAGTTACTTTGGAATATAAAATAGCAAATCATTATGGAGTAAAAAAATTAGTTAAGTGGACAAATAAATACGGACAGAAGGAGTATATACATACATACATACATATAAAAGGCAGCTCCCGCTGGGGAAGAGCCCTATATATATATATATATATATATATATATATATATATATATATATATATATATATATACATTTTGATAATTTTGATAATGGTCCAACGAAAGAGAAAGGAGACTGGTCCATGGTAGAAGAGTTCTTGAGAAAAACAAACTCTGGAACAGACCACACAATCATTTACCAACTGGGCTCTTCATTGGCTGGCCAAGAATAGTCTTTGTGCTCTTATGTCTCTTCAACCAGTTTTGGATCTCATATATATACTGGTCTTTTAGATTCATGCATTGTACGGGATAATAATAAAATATATATATATTGTTAAAAGTATGATTTATAAGAACGCATATAAAATATTGTATATATAATTTCAAATATTTTTAAAAAATACAAAAATTTTAACTTAATATTGCATAAAGAATTTTACCAATTTGAATTCTAATTTAATGATTTAATGAAAAGTACACATTAAGTCTTCTTTCTCGAGAAGGAATGTGATATGAAAAAGAAATTGAAGATATAATTTATTTGATTTATTAACAAAGACCCATAAAATATTATGACTTTTATTTTTATAATAGATGACAACAATACTTACAATATAAACAATTAATATCAAACAAAGGAAATAAATGACAATTATGTTTTCATCTCCCTAACTTTTTATTTACCTCCATTAACTCTCATATTGAATAATAATTATTTACGAATACTTTAATGTCCTCATTTTTAAATTTTTTTATATATTAATACTCATAGTTTCCCAAAAATGCCCTCATTGAAACTTGCATATTACAACTCTCATCCTTTATATATATACACACACACACACACACACACACACACACACACACACACACACACACACACACACACACACACACACACACACACACACACACACACACACACACACACACACACACACACACACACACACACACACATATATATATATAAATATTGAAAATTTATTTTAAACTCATTGAAACTTTCATATTACAACTCTCATTCTTTATATATATATATATATATATATATAGACATACACACACACATATATATATATATATATTGAAAATTTATTTTAAAAATCCCAAACTTTTGGGGTTGTTAGTCAGAATATCTCAAACTTTATGTTTGAGTCTGTACGGCCCAAAGTATCGATGTGGTATTTGTGACTGTCCCACCACCGATTATACTGAAGTTGGAAGTGGCGGCCGAGTGACGTGGGCGCCGGAGATTCTTACGTGGTAAGTCAACTATCCAACTCAGCAAAAAAAACATTATTAATATTTTTAAGATATGTTTGTTTTATTAGGATAAATCTTAGAGTTAAAATATTTAAATTCATGTTGGTAAAAGATTGTAATTAAGAAAATATATTGTAAAATTGTACTAATGAAAAAAATCAACAATAAAGATAAAGTTTCACATATATACATATAAGATTTATTTTAATGTAATGATTGTTATGATTAACAACCGGTATAAATTTTTCTTTTATGTTATTAATATAATGTAAAACAGCACAATATCCAATACAACAAAGTGGAGACATAAATATTTCCTATCTAAGACATATGAAACACTTATATCCATCTTATGTATATATTGTATAGCGAAAACTCAAATGCACAATAACTAAGGCCATGTTTGGTAAATGATTTATCAAGCATCTTATTCTAAACAAGTTATTTGGTTGGTTGTTTTGCCCAATCAGTCAATTTCAATAGATCGGTTAGAGTAGCCTATTGAAAATAACTTATTGTTGAAAAAGATATATATTTTAGTCTAAAAGTTGTTTAAAAGTATACAGATGTTATCCTAAAATAATTATTTATAAAGGATGTAAAGGGAATTTCAAAAATTAATTTTTTTTCAAAATAACTAACTTTACCAAACACAAATTTTCAAACCGGATCTAAACAACAATGGTAAACAGCCAATAACCAATTGTTATTTACAAAACAGAGCCCAAATCAGATAATCCAATACAAAATGTTGATTTCACAAAAGCTTATTGATTGTCTCAAAATTAAAATGATCCTATAAATCGATATACTTATCCCAATTATATTAATTGAATAAAATAAATAATACATTAGAACTTTCCATTTGTAATACTATTACATCATAGTCCTACACTATCTGTCCAAATTTAACGGTTCAGTTCCTTAATTTGGTCAATTGATACAGGGCGAACCGCGGGATGGTTTGGATTTGTCAAGGCCTTAGCAACTAAGCAAATTATATATGAACATGCATCTACAACAATCAAGTGCAGGTGAAGTAAATATTGCATTATCCTACGTACGTCCCATATCATTTCTTGGGTTATTTGCATTTTGGACCCCGAAGTATAGGGGTATTTATTTTCTGGACCCTTGGTTTTCATTGTTTATTTTTGGAACCCTAAAGTTTATGTGTTGAATAAAAAAGGACCATAAAGTTTATAGGTTTAGAAAAAGGCCCTTGTACTGTTTTTCTTTTTCTTCCCAAGTTTGAATTTATCTTTTGATTAGCGTCAAACTTCAGGAGTAAAGTTAAACTAATATTAAAGGTGTAATACACCTCTCTTATTCATGCCGGAACTACTTAGACCCTGGTACCTCAGGGTCTAATTAGTTCTGACATGAATAAGAGAGGTGTATTATCGCTTCAATATCAGTTTTAACCTTACTCGTGAAGTTTGGCGCTAATCGGGAGATAAATTCAAATATGGAAAGAAAAAGAAAAACAGTACACGAGCCTTCTTTTCAACTTACAAACTTTAAGGTCTTTTTTCATTCAACCCATAAACTTTAGGGTCCCAAAAATAAACAATGAAAACCAAGGGTCCAGAAAATAAATGCCCCTATACTTCGGGGTCCAAAATGCAAAAAAACCCATCATTTCTTTTAGTTTAAATTTAGAGTTATCCGGTACATCATTCAAAAACTCAAAAATAGTGTTTCTGACGTGTTGCTTTAATCTTGGTGTTTTATTGAAACTGGCTTGCTCACCAAGGATCACTCATTCATTACCTGTTAAGAGTTTTTTTTTTCCATTTATTACAGGTAAAATTTGCCATTATTATAAAGTATAATAAAGGCAAATAATGTATATGTAACGTTTCAAATATGATATATTTTTTATGGATAAAAACTATAATAAGGAGTGAAAGTACAATGATGAAAAGATGTGAAGCAAATAAGTATGATCAATGTACAAAAATATTAGTTTTTAGTGATTTGAGGAACGGGTCGAGCATTTTCGGGTTCGGGTCATGTCAAGGTTTAGTATGGGTCAGCTCAAGGTGTATTTCGATTTCGGGTACATTTCACTCTAAAAACATGACTCAAGTGTATTTCAAATTCAATTAAATACGGGTCAAATGTTCTTTGATAGTAAAAGATTTCTTTTTAGGGTAAATACGGGTCGGGTGTACTTTGATTTCAACTAAATTTCACTCTAAAAACATGACCCGTGTGTATTTCGGGTTTAGGTAAATATGATCAGATTTAAGTGAACAATATTTAAAGGATCTTATATTTGCATGGAAACTAATTGTTGTACATTGTATTTGAAAAATAAATATAACACAATATATAAATTACATAATATTGTATTATTGTTTGTAATTTTTCATATTTATTCTAATCTAGGGCAATATGTACTTAATATAATAAATTTAATGTACATTATTACATCAAATTTATATTGTAAAATTACAATTTCTAGCTCGTGCCTTGCACGGATATTCTTTACTAGTAATAGGAAAGGAGGGAGTTTCTTGTGGGCATAAAATTGATAAAATAATTATTAATATTTCATTGCAATCATGAGGTGACATGTCATAAAAGAAAGATGAAGAGATAAAAATGACTTTTCATATTGTGAAATGGAGGTTTATTCAATTCTCCAGATTCGGAAACGTGCTACTCCATTTCATATTGACTGTGAATTAGAACTATGCATCCATGAAATTTTAAAAATTTTAGTATATAATGTTCTATTATATAAAAATATAATTATCATTAAATTTATAATGAAAAAAATACTATCATGAAAGTATAAAATTATATAATTTTTTGAAAAAATATATTATAAAAAATTTTCAATTGAAAAATAACATTTGAGGCTGTATAATAATTATTGAGCAACAATTAATATTGAAATGGATTCTACCTTCACTCAAGACTTTAAGAAACTAAAAAAAATAGCAAAAACTATCCCCTTATCCTTATGATTTATGAATCAAAGGGGAAAAGGATTGACCAAAGTGAGCAAACCGCACAGATGTAGCAAACGTGGGTATGCACGTAACGTGTGTCTCAAATCTCAATCAACCACAATCAGTATTCAAACTAGATAAAGATTTAAAAAATCCCGCCGGAAACTTAAGCTTAAATGCATACAGTTAATGCATGATTAATCAGCTTTATCGAATGTTTTAATTAAACACCAAGAAAACCAGCCCTTAACAACATGCATCTCCCAATTACATGTTTCAAACTTACGATTCTCTCTATATATACTCGACCTCCAAATCTTTGTTCTTCAACCACTTTCAAGTTATATTGTTATCACTTGCTACACAACTATACATCTAGCCAATTAAGCAACTCACAAAAGATTTGTATAATGGGGATCCAAGTATCTTTGTCTACGATCTTGATGGTCATTTTTGCGTTTTTGTACTTAGAGGTTAATGTAGAGGGTCGATGGACGATTGGAAACAAGTTGTCATGGAAACGGGTCATAGTTGTCGATCAGTCTGGGAAAGGGAACTACAAGAGTATACAAGAAGCAATCGATTCAGTCCCTTCTAACAATGTGGAGTCTATCTTCATTAGGGTTGAGCCCGGAGTTTACAAGGAAAAGGTCACTGTGCCGGGAGACAAGCCCTTCATAACACTCAGTGGGAGGAAAACTGATACCACCATTATTACTTGGGATGACTATGGAGATATATGGACATCCCCTACAGTCACTGTCTTGGCTTCTGATTTTGTTGCTCGTTACCTCACCATCCAAGTATGTATACTAGTTATTTTTCTTCTTACTTAATTATTTCGAGTCTAAAGTTGAAACTTAAGTAAACCTGACCAAATTACGTACAATTTAATCGATGATGAATTATACAAGTACTAGCCCAACTAAAAGCTTAAGTTGATCATGGTTAACGGCCCTTATGAATGGTTATATATATAGTACTCTAACATGTCCCATCACGCAAATGTCTTCTGCACATGTTCCAAATACTTGGCCCCTCTAACCTTGCATAACTACTAAGTATGTGGGCTATTGAGATTTGAATGTGCTACCTCTCACTTAGAACGGCTCCAATGTCATGTAAAACCATGTCGGTCAAAAATTGATTATGGTTGACAATCCTATGACATATTTCATACTCTAACATGAATCATTTGGATACAGAATACATACGGGGCTGGAGCGAAAGCAGTCGCCTTAAGGGTTGCAGGGGATAGAGTGGAGTTTTATGCTTGCAAAATTACTTCATACCAAGACACACTCCTGGATGAACAAGGAAGACACTTTTACCACAATTGTTACATCGAAGGAGCTACTGACTTCATTTGTGGGAACGCAAACTCTCTTTTTCAAGTAAGATGATATTATGTTAGTTACATTGTGATCGTGGTTTATTGACAATCACATACTGATCATCTTATACTAATCATGTAAAAATATTGCTTATTCATTATGCACAGAACTGTCACATACATTCAATATCTAATCAAAATGGAGCAATAACAGCGCAACACAGGACAACATCTGATGAAGCAACCGGATTCTATTTTGTGGATAGTAAGGTGACTGGCATCAAAAGCTGCACTTTGGGAAGGCCATGGGGACCTTACTCTAGAGTGGTATTTATTAGGACTTACATGTCCAATGTTGTGGTGCCTCAAGGATGGGATGATTGGCAAAAACCATCCACACATAGGTATGATAATATTTAGATTTCGTCTCTCAGCTACTCGTTAGAGCCAACTGATGTACAAAAATGATATGAGTCTTGGTACAAAACATTTATCTCTTGTCCTAGTATATACATAACTTTTTAGAATAATGTGATAACTAGGACCTAATATTAATTGTTTTTGTGGGATGAAACAGTACGGTGTACTATGGTGAATACGAATGTTATGGTCCTGGAGCAACCAGATCAAGAAGAGTTGATTGGTCGCGAAGTCTCACTGATGAAGAAGTATCTATCATTTCCAAGGATATGATCAACGCCAAATCATGGATCAAGGCTTAAACTATTAATTAATCACATGCCTTTTTGGGCAAGAAATTAACTTCTTTAATTTCCTCATTTATTCAATTCATTCATTGTATTGTATTCATTTGTAAAAAGCCAGTTTATATTTTTCAATGTATATTACAGACACTGTCCTAATTTCCTCGTTATATATTAATCATTTCTATTTCACTTTGGAGCGGTTATTTAAGATGAAATGGGTTCATGAAAAGTTTATTGTTACTCTTTTAGATATCAAAAAGTTTGATTTACTATGTCGTCCTACTTTTTGTAATGGGTTCATGAAATTAAAAGATTAGGGGAGCGGTTATTTGGCTTAAATTAAAAGATTAGGGGAGCTAAATATTAACTCAAAAAGGCCAGGGTCAAATTTATATATGTCAAAAACCTAAAGGGGTCATGTGCAAACTTTCCTTATAATAGTTTCTCAATATATACAATGCTTTATCATATAAAAGTACAATCATTATATTCGTAACAAAAAATACTATAGTAAGAGTGCAATGTTGTAACCATTTGATAAAATATTACGCTAAATATTTTTAGTTAAAGATAGACATTAAAGATTCTGGAATAACTAATAATTGACGAATAAAATGGAAAGGAGGTAGTATATGTGAATTCACATCATCATGTAACATGTCCTAGGTCCAAAAAAATCTAAAAGAATGATTCTACAAATGCAAGAAAATATAATTTCATATACATATATATTTTTGATCTAGAAAATTTTATTTTATTTTTAGAGGTTCTATCATAGTTGAAAATTTTTCTTATTACCATAGTAAAAAAATAAAACTAAAATTGATTCTATCTTTAAAAAATTAAATTAATATGTATTAATCAAAGTGACTTATTGCAACAAGTTATCCTTTTAATATTTTTAAGTAGATTCAACCATAATTGATTTTTTTGTTTCAATTATCGCAGTTAATTAACCAATATAACTATCATTTATGTTACCAAAAAAACGCCAAACAATATATATTGATCAAAGTGACTTATTACAACAGTTAACCATATATATATTGGATGAGATCTATTTTAGACAAATTGGTACCAAGGTCACAACTAAATAGTTGAAATTCAACTATAGAATTTTCATAAATTCATAAATTTTCACATTTCAGTACATATTCATTTTTTAAAATTTTATGAGGCATTTAAACATACTAGTCTTTAATCCGTGCGATGCACGGGGTATTTAAAATTTTAAATAGTATAATAAATAAAATAAATATGTTATTTTTGTTTTAGAAAAATAATTATAGTAAAAAAAAAAAGAAGCAATTTGGAATATTGATAAAAACCAATTTTCCAAAATCATGCCCGTGCGAGAAATGGAATGGTCAAATGTAATAATCTTACCCTACATTTTACAATTTAGAGAGACAAATTTCAATTAACCCATAATTTAGAAATCGTTCGTTGCATATTATTTCATGGAAAGAAACATGATACATTAATTATTTATAAACAATATCGTATAAGTCGAAAGAGCAACGACCTTTATTACCATGCCGTAAATGAAAGGGCAAAACTCATTGAACTCTATACACTAGTATCAAATCTACTACATGACCATGTATGAATCCATGCAAAATATTATCTATACACATATGATGCTTGAATGAATTCCTAAATGTAGTATGTTAGTAAAAAACATTCATCTTAATTCTATGAACAATCTCCACTATACACAACTGACGTCCATCAAATTTTCTTCTATTGCGAGCTTCCTAAATTCCAGCAATGTAGCCATGATGTTACCTTTAGTGTCACTACTCGAATTCACATTAACATATCCAAATATAAACTAAGATAAAAGAATTATGATTTAGATATGAGGGCAAAACGATATTTCACTCTTATACATGCATACCTTTGTATGAGTGACCAATGTCTTGTATAACAACAATGCATCACATAAAACCCCACAAAGTAGTGGAATAAATATCAATCAATCAACCCAACCCTAAAGACTAAATGGAATTTGACAATGAGAGATATGCATAATCTTGTTGTAAGTGTAATGCCTATGCAAATGTATCATGGTTATTCATGCATGAGAAAAAGAATTATATATTTAAACTTTTCCTTAACGGTTTTGGAAAATCTAAACGTACCCTGCACCTAAATAAATTTGAATCTGCTGAAAGATGTGAAAATAATATAAGGATCGAAGTCGAATAATACAAATTGGGTTGATGTATGCAATAATATTGAAAGTGATGGCAGTAAAATAAGAAAAAGAAAGATGTAGGAAGACTCACTTGGTGATGATTAGTTTGATCCGGCCACAAACCTTATCTGCTGAAAGATGCGAACGAATTTACGATTCTTAATGCTTCGCCGGCGCTTTATGAATAAGAAAATTGGGTCTTTGTTGAAGAAAAAGGTTGCAATAAATAAATTACGCATAGAATAAACTTAAGCATCCAGAATTCAATAGTTGCTTCAAACATTGATAGTTAACATATTGGAAGAGAATGAAAGATGTCTAGTTGTCTATATTAGGTTGCGATAAATAAATTGACGCATAGAATAAATTGACACATAAATAAATTGAAGAAAAGGTTGCGACAAATAAATTGACACATAGAATTATGGTGTGGCACATACTAACAGTACTCTTAGTAAAAAATTTATGATAGTATTTTTCTAAAATAATTCATTGTACATTATGGTGTGGTAAATATTGATAGTATTTTTCGAAAACTAACCTGTTTGTATAGAAAACATTGATAGAAAGACTTAAAGAGAATTCAATGGTGTGCTTTATAAACAATTATGGTGTGGTACATGCTGATATTATTTTTCAAAAACTAACCTGCTTGTATAGAAAATGTTGATAGACATATTGGAAGAGAATCCAATGGTGTGCTTTATTAATAATTATGGCGTGATATATATTGATAGTACTTTTAAAAAATTAACATGTTTGTATTTGTAGGTTTGCCAGAATTCAATGGTTGCTTCAAATGTTGACAGTTGAAAAATTGGAAGAGAATGAAAGATACCTGATGTCTATATATTAAGTTGGGAGGTAGACTCCTAATTAAATTTAGGTGGGAGGTAGATTCCTAAAAATTAGATTTGGATGAGGGCTAGACTCCTAATTGGGTTGGGAGATAGATTTCTAATTAGATAAGATAGACTACTAATCTGATTATGCTTTTTGTTTATTATTTTTAAATCGATCTTTTTATTATTTCATGGATGGGAATTGTTTACTATATTTTTAAATTGATTTTTTTAATATGATTGGCCGTTAACCCCTACAATCACTCTGAGTTGAGTACTTCAAAATTTGAATATTATTTTATATATTTATACATTGAATTTTCTATTATGGATATTCAAGGAATTAAATTGACAGTGGGCGAGCTAAAGTTCAAAGAAAATTTCACATGTGATTTAAAAAGATTCTAAACAAATTTTTCAAGAGTAAGAGTAATGATACATGTCTTAGAGCTAGATAATTTTAAGTATCTTATTTTTTATAAAATTAATACTTTATTATAGTTTTTTATGTTGATTATTTTAATAGATATACTATTAGTTATCAATTATAAGAATTTCGGAATGTGTTGGCTACGCCAAAAATTACAAATGACATCCTAGTCAAATGAACCACATCTATTTTAGCATCTTTTTGTAAATTTAAAATTTCATGGATAAAAATATAACTTTATACAATTTATATATATGTGGTATCACACAGTTGCCGAAGTCAATCATATTATTTCTTTTTTCAATTTAATATGTAAATATATAAGTTCTACATCAAGACAGGACTGGTTGTGTCCTAGAGCTCATATTATTTTCATCAAACAAAACCATTGGTTATAACTAGTATTCTGAGTAATAAAAAGTGGTAGTTAAGTTGATAGCTTCCAAACTCCACAATCTTCATTATAATGTTTGATGGAAGCAAATAATTTTGCTATATGTGAAAATTATGAGGCTAATAAGTTAATGCTTTCCACAGATAATTTAGGATGTACCGTTTATGGTGTGTTTAATTTTGTTTCCCATGTACATATTTTTAGGAAAAATTTTCTCAAAGAAAGATTTTCCTTGAAAATTTTCATAGGAAAATATACTTTATAATTTTGGGTTTATATTTGAAATCATGAGAAATTTGATAGGAACGTTTATTTGAAATTACAAAAGACTACCATTATTTATTTATTATAAAATAGTTTGAGACATATTTTAGGAAGTTGCATTGCATATATGTTTTCCCTTTCTCGTGGGAAAAAAATCCTGAGCCAAATATAAGAAACAGTAACCCATTGAACATGGAAAATATTAATTGAAGCCCACCCAAAAAATTCATCATCCTTAAATCATCTTGTGTGAGTTAAAATTTGACTCACTACAGACATGGCAAGAGTTGAGATCGAATGGAGTGAGATTGTGTAGCGCACTCTAATTGTAAGAATATAACTTGACTCCCGAGAAGAGTTTGGTTGGATTCTTACACATTATTTTAATTATATTTTTTTTTCTCTCCTCTTTTTTCACCTCACTTTTTATCAATATAATCAAATTAATTATATTAATAAGTATGACTCAATTAATTTTTTAATTGATATGAGTACGTCAAAAGTGTGCTCATCGTTAGAGAGCAATGTAAATGAAAAGACAAACTTTGAGTATTATGAGGTCAATAAATTCTATCCACTGAGCCTAATTCAAACCCGCTAAAGTGTCACAGCAGACCCATTTTTTTCGGAAATTTCTCAACCTGCAAACGATTTATCACTTCTAGGTCCATCATAATCTCTAAATTTCAATAGACGGGATCACTTTATCAACATGAAGAAATTAAGTATGATCCATAAGGCTAATAACTAATGGCATTTTGATGGGCGTGAATTATACTCCGTCCGTCCCAAATTAATTGACGGAATTGAAATTTTCACACATACCAATATATAACTATAATAACTACCAAGCATCAATTGTATTTGACTTTTCTCTCTCTAATAAATAATGTAAAATAATTGAATTAGGTATTGGGAATAGGAAAGTGACAATTGTTTTGGGACAAAATAAGTTAGTTAAAGTGTCAATTAATATGGGACGGAGGGAGTATTATATTATCCGTCTATTAGTCTATTACTTAGTTTAATGCCGACAATTTTATATTTATAATAAGTATAATGACAATGTGAATACTAGTAATGTGTTGTTTGAATTGTAAGAAACATCAAATGCATGGATGGCGTGCGGCGGTACGTGGTATGAGGATTGTAAAATTGTTGGTCATCAACTCAATCCTATTTGTTTCATTCCAGCCAGCTTGCATGCCAACCGCAGCAGACATTAGGACTCAAACCGATGGCTTTTATTCATTCATTCTTATCCAATTTCGTTTTTATTTATTTTATTTTTGACGGTACACGGATAACATGATATAAGTAGACCACCGTATACGGGAAATGATGGTGGACCTGGTGGTGGCCGCTGGGTTCGGGAGTACTATGCTCCGGTGGACCCATCGTCGTTAATTCCTTTTTCGTTACTTTTCTGTTTCTTTTTTTTTTTTTTTTGTATGGGTATTGGGTATAATATACTTTTTTATTTTTTAATTTATTCATTTAGCTAATTCATCTGTCTTTTATATATATTCATTTATATTTTTAATAACAATTTTACTATACTTTTATCCTTAATAAATAATTATAATTTCATCAACGTTAAAAGCTTTCAAAAAAGCATCTTATGATTCTATTTCTAAATGCTTAAGAAAGATAATACGGTAAGATAGAAAAATGGGTAGATATTAGTGACTAGTGGTAAGTATATATATATTATTTAGAATTAATTAGTGTTGAATCTATGTAATTTCTTTTGAGTAATGATGATGTGATTGGGAGAATGTGGTAACTGTGGCCATGCCTGATGACATGTGCTCCAAAAAGAAAGAAAAGGAAACAAAACAGGTTGAAAGGGTAAAAAGTGGTGACCATACTATGTTGGGTACACTCGGGCTTATGATCGAAGCTCTGCTGAATACGGGTTGGTTAGTAATGGATAGAAATCAAATTAGGAGACTATTGATTTATAAAAATTATATCGAGCAAATTAATTAATAGAAGTGAATTGAAATAAGATGATTATAATTTATCAAGCATTTTGTTAAACACAATGTGTGCATAGAAAAACCTCAAATTGCATGTATAAAAAGAAAAAGATAATTAGGCCTAAACAAAGATAATTAGACATCAAACCATTTAATCACTCTATCAAAGCTCAAGACTAATAATGGGTTTTTTGCATTTAAACCTTCAAGTATAGGGGTATTTATTTTTTGGTCTCACGGTTTTCATTGTTTATTTTTTGCACCCTAAAGTTTATGGGTTGAATAAAAATGAACCTTAAAGTTTGTAGGCTGAAAAAAAGGTCAAAACTAATATTGAAGCTATAATATATACACCTTTCTTATTCATGTCGGAATTAATTAGAGATCCTAAAGTATCCAGGGTATAAGTAGTTCCGACATGAATAAAAGAGGTGTATTACAACTTTAATATTAGTTTTAACCTTATTCCTGAAGTTTGGCGCTAATCAGGAGATAAATTCAAACATAGGAAGAAAAAGAAAAATAGTACACGGGTCTTTTTTTCAACCTACAAAATTTAAGGTCATTTTTATTCAACTCGTAAACTTTAGGGTCCAAAAAAACAATGAAAACCGTGGGACCAGAAAATAAATACCCCTATACTTCGGGGTCCAAAACATAGATAACCCGACTAATAACAACTTAACATAATAATGAAATTTAAGCAAAGGAATAATACTCCCTCCGTTCCATATTAATTGACATAATTTTAACTTTCACGATCTCTAATGTCACTCTTTAATTGATAATTTCTTACATAATATGTTATTAACAATTGCAATATTATACTTCTATGATAGTATTTTTCGTTATGAATATATATAATGGTGGTAATTTTGTATAGCAATCCATTGTATATGTTGAGAAATTTAAAGTTAAAATTTTTTAAATTTAACTGTGTGATTTCCAAAGACAACAATTAATATAGAACGGAGGGAGTAGCTAACAAGCAAATAAGAACATAAAGTAAAGAGAGGCATGAGAAACTTAAGAGCATCTACAATGGTGAGTTTCAATTCGACTCACTGTTAACGTGGCATGAAATGAGAATGGACTGAGGTCGTATACGACATTTCAGTGGTGAGAATGAGACTGACGACGAGATTCTCATGAGATGAGTCTTAAAAAATTTTTAATCATAATTTTTTCTCTCTCCTCCTCCAACTCATTTTTTTATCAATATAACTGAATTAATTATATTATTAAGTAGGATTCACTTACTTTTTTAATTAATATGAGTCATCATCGAATTGGAATTTAAATAAAGGGTTATATTTTGACTTTCTTAATAGGGGTCCACAGATTACACGTCATTCAATTAGCCAAATTTAAGCTCACTATTGCGAGTACTCTAATCTTCCTCGAACTTGAAAGCGAAATTCAAGAATTTTTTGCAAAGAGATGTGAATCAAACCTAGAAACTATCCTAAAAAGTTGTATGGAGGCTAGCAAGAGACTTCTAGAATGAAAAACTACCTAATACTAACGGGTCGAAATAAATTGTCAAATAAGACGGTTTGTCTTTTTGCGCGACAACCAGTGCCATCTTAAAATTCCAACATTTTGCTAGGTAATTGCACGTACATTACTGCTCTTCCCAAGCATTATGGCTTCTTCGGCTTCGTTTTTTTTCGGACAAACTGCGATGGCACAACCTATCACAAAATATTATTCTATCACAATTTACCACAACTTAGCACAAATTATTTTTTCACGATTATCAATATAGTATTTATACATATATACAAAAAACTCACCACAACATACCAATACCCCGCCACAATTACACTACATCCCGTCACAATTTTACCGTATCATATTGCACCATACCGCATAAAAGAATATGACCTTCATACAAATCATACATATTTTGGGTTGACCTCGTTACTGCAATGTCTTGGGAAACAAATACATCACATTGGTCACCTCTTTGACGCCTTCTTTTTCAAGTGAAATGCTCTCTTCTCCATTCTTTAAACTCTTCATTTCAAATTCTCTCCAATTCAAGGTAGAAATACCTATAAATTGAGAAATGAAAAAAATAAGATAAATATGAATAATTAATGCAAAAATCACTAAACCCTCAATAAATTCATGTTATTAATCAAGGGAAATAGGTGAAAAGGAGGGGAAAACACACAGAGAGTTCTAACAACTCCTCCATAGTTATTGTTTGTCCTCAACCAAAATCATCAATAACAAAATTCAATAGTGAGAGTGACCTCAAATCTCACCTCCTCAGGCAAGAGGTTAGAAAGAAAAACAGTATGAATTGGATATGCAATTAAAACCTTGGTAGTTGGGCATGTAACTACTACCTCCGTCTTATATTGTTTGTCCATCCAACTATATTTAAAAGTCCAATGTTCATTGAAAATGGGGTGAAAAATGTGTAATGTACCAGAATTGCCCTTACTTTTCTCATGTGAAGAAAAATAAAAAAGAAACAAAAGAGTATTTATTAGGGGTATAATAGGAATTACAATCATTGAAATTATAAAATGGACAAACATTTTGGGACAAGGGAGTTACGTAGATGGACAAACAATTTGGAACGGAGGTAGTAGAACGCAAAATTAATTGAGAGTATTCGGTGTAGAGAGGAATGGAAAACATTATTATTATTAATTAGTAATTAATAATTAATAATTAATAATTAATAATTAATATTGATTATTATTATTTATGTTTATTAATTGCTATTGCTATTATTATTATTATTATTTTATAAAAGAAAAGGAATAACCTATCTCCCTCCCTCAACACTAACACATTTGAGGGTTTTTAATCCTCTCATTTGAGAGATCTAAATAGCTAATCCCATGAAATTACAATCCATTCAAGAATGTGCTCTTCAAAAACAAAAGAAAAAAAGAATCAGAAGACTTTCCACTCTCATTCCATATCTTTTACTCAACAAACATGGCAAGAGTGATGATGCACAATATTGGGTCAACGAGGCCAAAAACAATTTCAAAGCTATACTTCAATGCTACAAGCAAAAATTAAGATGGAAAGTCCATATTCCATTTGAACTTCCAAGTAATCATGCATCACCTTTGCAAACGGTGGGCTGGTGAAACTAGTGGTATATTAGAAACGTGCAAAGTCAACCTTAACAAATTTTACATAAATTGGAACACATTATATTTTTCTTATTTTTGATATCTAGGTTAATCCAAATTTAAGACTCCATTCTTTTATACAGTTGGTTGCGGTGTAGTAATAGTGCGGTGTAGTGGAATTTGAAAAAGTGTGGTGAGTTGTGGTGAGTTGTGATGAAAGTTGTAATAGGTGGGGCATGTTAAGAGAGATAATATGAAAAGTAAAGGAGAAAAGTGAGGAGAGAAAAAAATGAAAAAAATATATTGAATCGTGTGGTGCGGTGAAGTGTGGTAGAAAGTTAAAGTGTTCAGTGCACCACAACCTAAACTATCTAATCTTGAACATATTGAGTATTAAACATTATTTTTCCTGTTTAAATTTAATCATAGGCGAATCAAACCTACTCAAATCAGACACAAGTTTTTGTTTGGGGGAGGGGGGTGACTGGTTCTTTTATACTGTTGGTATGGAATAGTAATGGTACGTTGTGGTGAAATTTGAAAAAGTGTGGGGAAATGTGGTGAGTTGTGATGAGAGCTGTTATAGATGGAATATGTAAGCAGAAAAAATATGAAAAGTAAATGAGAAAAGTAAGGAAAAAATGAAGAAATATATTAATAATGATTGCAATGTAGTGTGGTAAATTATGATAGAAATTAAACAATAGAGTGCGTTTTGATACCGCACTGCAACACAGGGAGCCAAATATAAATTACAGCGTAAGTTGAAAAGGTCAACCAACCTCCCCAAATAGCTAGCAGTAGCATATTGCCTTCCTACAAAGCAATGATGTTGCAAACAGATCTCCCTACTTATCACTGAAATGAACTGAATCAATCACACAATTAATTAAACAAATGGATTTAAAGCCCCTAGTTTTCTTAAAGCAAAACCACTAGATTCCAAATAGTTTTCAATACCATGTTGAAGGGATAAACATCAAACTTTAGATCATATCAAACCCCATTAAAAAATTCAAAAAAATATGCGCGGGTATGGCCCATCTCTAGATCACCTATATATTCCAAAAATAGTTCCTAGGAAAAAAAATATACAACACAATTTAACTACCAAAAGGAGAGAAAAAAAATCGAAAAAAGATCAAAGATGGGTTCTTTACTATCAGGATGGGATTCCCCTGTTCAAGATCCCAAACTCGGTAATGAAATATATCTAGGTTATTTTTTTCTACTATGAGTTGATTACTTGTTTTAGTTTATGCGTTTAGCTTAATGTTTGTGATTTCTTGCGTTTATTCAGAGAAATTAATGAGGAACAAGTCACTCACAAAAGAAGAGATTAAAGATTACTGGAAATCAAAGAAGAATGCTGACGATGAGCATCCTGAAACTTCGCCTTCATCTCCTGAGGTTTGCTCTTTTTACTTTTCTGTATTTGTCACACTTTTTTTTTTGCAATGTTTTACCTTTTTTTTCTTGTTAATGGGCTGATATATTTTGGCAATAATATGAATAGGTGTGTAGAAGAACAAGCTCTTTGCCTACGGCTGATACAAAGGATGGACATCTCATGCTAGGCAAAAAAGTTGATGTCAACCTTGAGAAACTTATGAACAGCAATTGCTGGTAAGTTTGAATTGCTTTGATCTTGAGTCCAAAATTCCAAATCAAAATCCAATATCCAAAAGTCCAGTTGCAAAAATTATACATTCGTAAATGTTACAAGGTTATATTTGTTACATGAATGTATTTTTCACCGTAAATCTAATAATAATTTTTTTATTTGACTAGTATAAAATGCTTTATAGATGAGTCATTGTGTATATATTAAGAAATTAATACTAAAAATTTTTGTACACCTTGTATGCTAGATTTGATTATAGATTTTTTTTTATCAGAATTGTCAGGAACTCAGGAATTTTTTATTTTATTTTTTATAATCTGTACTCAATTTTGATTCCAATTTATATTAGTCCAAATTACCCAACTGAAAAAGACTGGACAATCGTCACAATCAAACTACCTATCTAATTCTTTTTATAGACCTACAAAAGAATCCCAATTTTTGCGATTGATAATTTAAATAAAATTATTATAGGAAGTCTATAGCATTTAGTTTCCAGGCCTTTTTATGTAATCAATGTATATATCTTTTATAAGATGTACGTAGACATTATAAGATATTGTTATATGCAAGGAGATGGTAAAATAAAAGTAGGAAGTATTTCCTAAAGATTGGGGGGCTGAATGCATGCAGGTGGACAAGCAGCAACTGGGCGTTCCTAAACGAGCCACCAGTGATAGCATCAGAAGTGCCTAAATCCAAATATGCCTCACAATATCATGTTGCTACTTTTGGCTCTACAAGTAAAAATCGTGCAGATACCAGAACCAGAATTCCCGGCCTATGAACTTCTTAGGAATTTGGTTTAATTCTGATGCAGTATGTGTGTATAATTATGTCTCAGCTTGTATTTGGTTGTTAAGTGTTAAGTAGTGTGAGTAACGTTTTGTTATCCATGTTAAACGCAACGCACGTACTTGTTTAGCGTCGTTGTATATATGCCTTGCTTTTTGTTGGTGTGTGGCTGGGAGATTAGATTTATTTTGTTTTTCTTGTATACACCCGAATTCAAAAACGAAATTAAGTGGGTTCAAAGTTAAATATAAAAAATTAAAACAATAAATCAGATTTTTTTTTTTGGTATTTATCCTAGATGAGGTGTCATGACTTGAAAATATTCAAAGATATCATCATTTGAAAAAAAAAAAAAAAAAAGGCAGGCACCACTTAGCTACACCACTTCTTCTAAATTTTTAGTTTTACATATAGTATTTATATACTTTTTCTACCTAGTTTCATTTATAAAAATTAGTCTTACAAATTTGATAGGATTTGAACATGTAACCTACCCTCACATTGCCACCAAAACAGGCACATGTCACTCCACTACAACAATCTTTCTAATTGCTTCTTAACACAGTGTATTTATATGTTTTCTACCCAGTAACAAGAAATTTTTGATTTTTTAAGCGAGGTCACTTGACCTCACATGAACTCATATTGGATCCGCCCTTGGTGTACACTCATAGTATTAGTACTATATAATATGTACACTATATAATATATGTATTACACTAAGTTGTAATCCCCTATGTTGTAAACTAATTCCGTAATTGTCTGAGCCTAGGTAATTGTCATATTATGAGATCTCAAAGCAAACATAAAGTAGTATATTTATATATATATATATATATATATATATATATATAGTGATCTTTTATTTGTTTTATGGATTTGAGTTGTAATTATATGTATCTGTGTATCTGAATTGATTTGTACTGATTAATTATATTCGTTGTCATTTGAAATTTTGTTTGATTCTTGCCTAAGGCATTTGTATTGTCCGGATCATTTTCTTACACCTAATTCAGTTTATTTAAAAAGAAATTACATCATAATACTTTTACTCATTTATTCATGACAAAGGCGATGAAGTTGTTCTTTTTTCTTCTGATTATTCAAACGAAACTGAAACAGTTTAAGATACGCCTTGCAATACACAAAACACACCATTTAATCACTCTTATTTACTATACTTCTTATAATAAATCAAAGGTAATTTTTATAGACAAAAGGGTAAATATCACTCTGATTTTCACTTTGATTTGGTCAAGCTTATGAAGCTCAAAGATTTGATAAAGATATCCTCCAAAGTTACATCTTCACCTTATCCGATGGTTTTTTATAACCATTCTTTATCTAGACTCTTCAAGATAATTAGACTTGATTATGAGATGCTTCCAATATCATTGTTGATCCTTGATCCAACGACCCTTCCTAAATTAAGGGCATAACAAACTTCAAATACACGGTCCAAATCACTCCCACACCTTGAACTATACATGAATATATCAATAGTAAAGTAATCCACCAGGCTACTGGAAGGCAATGCCAGAGTAATTATCCCTAGTAAGGAGGGTATACGACACAATCGTCAAAGGAAAATTTTTAGCTTTAAAACTATATCAAGCTGCCAAATCAATTTAGGGTTGGAAGAAATATTATATGCTAGTCGGGTTATCTTGTTCTAGTGATCCTCTAACTCATTTCACCCTCCATATCACTAAAAGAAGTGGAATAAAATTGATCAATCAAATACATGCTTATTGATCATAGGTTTGAGTAAGACATTCCAACTCTTTTTAAAATCAATAACGCCCACTACTCTTAACAAAGTATCTATACTTGCTAAAATCCTGGATATTATTAAGGGTTACTAGGTCTAGATTGGCACACGAATTACCCAAAAGCTGGTCTTTGGACTCTACATGTGTGATGTGTTTCCACCATTATCCCGCTCACCGACTTCTTTTTTACTAGCATCCAACTTCTATATAGGTTTAGGGCATGTTTGGAAGAAAAATGGAATAGAATGAGTATGGAATTAGATATCTAGAGGGTTGGGAATGGAATTTGACTCCAAATAGAAAGTGTTTGGTGAGAGAAGGGAATGGAATAAGGCAAGGGTTCTAATTCCACCCTTTTGATACCCCCATATATGGGAGGGTTCTAATTTCACCCTTTTGAAGGGGATTAGAAACCTTTGGGTTTCCCAATCCATTCCAGAAATGCTTCACCAAACACCAAGAAAAGGAATTGGATACCTATCCCACCCTTATTCCATTCCATTTTTCTCTCCAAACATGCCCTTAATTCCTCTCACCGACTTCTTTTGTTGTGTCCCTATCTTCCTCAGTTCAAACAAATCATTATCAAACCTTTGTATTGTATTTTCCAAATCTGCCCATTTAGCCGAACTAGGATAGTAAGGGCTTTGTCAAATCAACCTCCACACACATCCTAGTGAATTGGCATCTTCCCACCGATGTAGTGGTCTCATCTAACCTCAACACTCTGCCAATTTCACTTCCACTTTGGTAGAGGATAAAGTTCTTATTGAAGTATCAAACACTTAGGCCTGGAATATGAACCCCGACAACAATTTGATGATTTTGTCCCATTCAAGAAAAAAATTTTGGCACCCTTCCCTTACAATTAAGGTCATCCAAAAGAATAGGCTCATAATCCTCCTATATTGAGAATCACACTAGGATAAATGAGTTACTGTTTTATACAAGAGACTCTCATTTTCAGACAAACGAGTTACTATTTTTATAGACTTTAGCATTGTTTGGAAATATTAGCGCTTTAGATTATAGATATTATGTCAGGCAGTGGATAATAATTTAAGTAGCGACAATTGTTCTAGTTTAGTGGTTAATTTATATCTTGAAGGGCTCAAAAGTTGATGCTAGACAGAAGAAAAAGAATTGTTCTAGTTTAGCGACAATTGTTCTAGTTTAGTAATTGTCTCCTATCTAAGTCAGATGTTATCTTTCTTCCAAGGATTCTATCTTGGAGGGCTCAAAAGTTGATGCTAGACAGAAAAAGAAAGAGAAGGTCTTGTTAAAATATAATTGGAGTAGGGTAATGGAAACAACTCGCAAGGCTAAATCTACATCAAATGAAGCTCCTAGGATAGGATGCTTAAAGATTTTAAGGATATTGACGTAGTGCTTGCATCTAAGAGGTAAATGGTAAGAAAGACTTGTGGTATGGAGGCCATTGGTGGTCAGTGTAATGCATGGAGTCTTTTTAAGAGGGTTGCTAAAATGAAAAGAAGACAACTTGTTTGATGTTCTCTTGGAGTGGTTTGTAGTTTCGGTGGTTGTTTTGTTGAACTCTTGTTCTATTTCTTTAGTTGTTGTTTTCTGTCTTGCGGTCTTTTTGCTATTTTGTTGATCTTTGCAGCATTTTCGATGTAATTTTAGCCTTTTTTTTTACCTTCACTCTTCAAAAAAAATCATTTTTAGATTAAGGCAATCTCAAGACGCTACATGGTTTTTGAAAAACTTTAAATTTCATGATCATAGAAATACCTTTTATAGTTAATGCCATTGAAATAATAAACTAGAGTAAAATCAAAAGATAAAAACAAAAAAATTGACATAAATACTCAGTATTAGTTAATACTTTCCTCGTCCCAAAATAATAGTCCATAGCTCCTAGGAAATGAAATTTTCCAAGGATCATCATTTAATGCATTGTTTTTGTGCAGTGATATCAAAAGTTTAGATTCGAGTCAAATCGGTCAATGGCAAAATTCAAATGAGAAATTGCTATATGTTACTCGATTTTCTTAGGCCAGACAATTTGAACAAATCTATATTTAGATCAAAATCGGGTTCGAATAATAGAACAACGAAAAACATTATGTTTGAATACTCGGCCAAATCGGTCAACATCAGAACTCAGACGAAAAATCTATTAGCGTTCCCATTTTCTTTCGGGTCTGACAAATTAGATATTTGGGTCTTTTAGGTCTTTTATGAATGAATGAATGCACTGAAAATGGCTAAGAAACTAAAGGATTGATGATTGCGATACAGTTAACAAAAGAAAGCAATCACGCCTCTCCGCTTCCCTAAAGCCACTGCCAACCCTATCTAATCTTGTGAGCTGGGAGCACACCACCTTGGTCGCCAAAGGATCCATCATTCTCCCAAGACCATGGTGCACTGGTTGCCAGGTGGTGGCCGTGCGTGCCATGCGCGTATCTATGGCGGTCTGTCCACTCATTTTGCAATACTCGAATCTTGTTATGTGTCTATTCTGGTGGAAGTGGGCCCCACGGTGGTTGATGCTCAACGGGCGGTTGATGTTGGTGTGCTAAACTCGATTAAATACAGGTTTCAACCATATGACAAATACGATTAAAGACACGTGTGCTGAATTCAAGAGGAATGTATCTTCCATTATTTCTTCCATTTCTTTTGATGATAAATCTATGAGTTTTGTATCATTGGATTCTCTTAATGAGCTAGTTATATTTTGTTTGTCCTTAAGGAATTCGTACGACTTATTGATGATATGTCTAAATCCCCTATTCATGGCAATTCAAAGAGTGGGGTTGATAATCCTGTTATTTCATGTGTATCTTTGCATAATCTCGATACTACATATGTCATTCGTGCATCTTCTGGTTTTAGTAGAAAAAACTCGTCGATACTTCTTTGTATATGTGGATAATCTTCCTGATGGAATGTATTCTAAGAGTCTAAATAACGTACTTGCTGAATATGGTGATGTGGTGGATGCCTATGTGCCTAAAAAATTAGGTAAGAGGAGCGGAATAAATTTGGTTTTGTGAGATTTATATTTAAACAAGATAGGGTGTGTGCCATCTGTAACATGAATGAAAGGGTTGCGGATGAGAACTTTAAAAGTTTCTTGGGCGAAATTTGATAAAAAGAGATATAAGTATAATGGTCCTAAACACATATTTTGGAAGTATGCCCTTAAAATTCATGCTAGTCAACCTTTGAGGGATATTGAATCTCATTAAGAAGGAGATGATTCTTTCATTTGTACTATTCTTGAGGTTGGCTATGGGCACAATTCGTTTGATGTTGTGCCTGATAGCCAACTTAACAATGAGGTTTTCCCCCCTTATAACATCTCCAACGGTGATTCTAATGCTTTTTGTAGATTCTAATAAAACCATGTCTAATTCTATTATTGATGTTTTGAGTGATACCAAAGGCACCAGAAAGTGTTCCTCCTCATTATAATGGAGCTCCTCGACCAGGAGCTCAACAGGCCTTATGGGCAATTGATGGCTCTAAAGCCACAAAGGAGGATGGGTCCATATTTATCAACTTTGGGCCTAGCTAGAGCCCTCCTAGAATTTGGAGATTTCACCCTTGAAGGCCTAAAGTGCGGAATAGAAGGAAGAAAAAAGAAAAACATTGATGAAAGCAAAATATAATTGGTGAGACAAGCTACACGAAAGCTTTCACAAGTCAGGAAAGATGAGACTCATGTTGAATGGTACAGGTAACACTAGAGAACCATATGAGATAATGTTGATAGCATGGAGAAAGAAGTGCACGGAGTTGTGTTCCTCACCAGTGATTTAGGCATGCCAATTGCCAGTAACCAGAACGAAGCAGTGAAGTACTTTAGGAAAGAAGCATAGAAAGAGAATGATGCTAATTTTGAGAACAATGCTTGAAGAACATAGTTGTATAGTACTTTAATGCTACTTTTATATTTTTGTCGTCTTTACTTGCTTATCGTTGCGTTATTTTAATTTCTTGCCTAGCTGATATTTTGCAAAATTTTACATCTATTGATCCAGCCCTTCTTGCGGACGAATTAAGCTTTATTACTATTAAAATTATTAGTACTTTAGATACTCCCTACTCATTTTTTTTTTTGTAAATTTGTCCAAATCCAAAATACACATGACTTGTATTTGATTTAACAGATATATATACATCCTATATTCAACCCGTCCGTCCAAATTGATAGAATAACTGGAGTTTCCATTGATGCTAGAAATTTCATCGGTTATTATATTCGAGGGAAAAATAGTAACTCGAGTGTAAACATAAGCTATAAAGCAAGCTGCTTGTTATTATATTGCATTTAAACGGAAAATAGTAACTTCGAACGTGAACATAAGTTACATGCATGGTAAACTGCTTGTTATTATATTATATTTGAAGGTAAAAAAGTAAAATCATGTAAATGCAAACTGCAAAGCAGACAGGTAGGTAGATTGCCAAACACAAGTAGATGAAACATTATAGTCTTTTATTGACTCTAAATAATTAAAAAAATGAAATTGTGTGTTGTCATCATGGAACATAGATAATACGTGATTAACAAAAACAAAAAGGACATGCAATTTATTATATGTTCATGGAGTATGTGTTCCATATATAGTCATTGTTCACTTTCGTATACTGGATTGTTTATTATCACTAGTATAATTATTCACTTACACCTGCCGAACACATACTCTACATACATATAATATGCATTGAAGTGATCCAAAAATAATACATTGTACTTTCGGGGGTTTTGAATAATAATGCACTCAGAACGATTTTGACAGTGACTGACTTAGTGACAATCCTACATAGCACGTGAAGGAGATGAAGTGATCCAAAAATATTTAAATTTATGACATATTAGTTAATCTATACATAAGCAAAGAAAATCAACTTTGAAAAGAGTAGAAAAATCATAAAATCACATTTGTTTAAATATGTTTTTGCCGAGAGATTATTGTTGTAGTTGTATAAAATCACATTTGTTTTCCTTGTGTAAATTAGCTGGCATGTCATAAATTTAAATATTATTTAGCCTATTCATCTTCTAGGTCTGTCACGTAAAATTGTCACCAAATCAGCTACCATTGAAACTGTTTGGGGTGCATTATTGTCCGACATCCCTCAAAATTCAGTGCATTATTGTCCACAGGCCAATGTTCAGTACATTATTATCTAATACCCAAAAATTCAGTACATTAACTATAACACCCCGGCCTCTCCCGGGTCGCGGACATTACCGATAAGGGATAACTGCTTCAAGGATCGCTGATTGACCCCACGAATCACCACGAGTAGACTACTCCCCGTCAAGCACGCTTAACTGAAGAGTTCCCAACAGATGAGCTACCATAAAAAAAGGTGTACCTTGGTGATATAAGTAGTCATTTCAATCATTTTAAGCCACACTTTAACCATATATCCGAGGTATTACATTTAACAGTAAAAAAATCCTAAGCTTTAATTTAACATTAAAGCTGTAACTAGTCGGTCTGATGATTTCATAATTCATACCAGTTCGTACATCTGAAAGGCGCAGAGCATCGTGTCGTATCTTTTTAATCTTGCCATTTAACCCGTCTCCCTCTGAACTTACGAATCACTTCCAGATTCCGAACTCCTCCACTCTTCCAAGTTCCGATCACTCACTCAACTCAGTCACTCCAGTCTTTCAACTCTCACCCCTTTCTCGGTCTCTCTTCTTCCAAACCCCAATTCGGATCCATCCACACCCCAAAACCCTAGAAAAAGATGTTGCAGCAATCCCCCAATCAGGAATCCCCATTTTAACCCAACCATCCATCCTCAGATTAGGACAACCTCCATAGAGATCGCCAATGGCGAAGCCTCATGCTCATCCCTCGGCCACCTCCACATCCGCCTTTCTAGGGTTGAGTTTTCACAAGAAGAAGAAATGGGTCCTCATGGTTCTTGCTCTTTTCTCTCTTTCAACCCTAATTGTGCTTCTTATGCGAGCTGCTGTCTCCGATTCTTGCGCCGATCGTCTTCCCGCTGATTACCGTAAAGATTCCACCCAGATCCCTAAATTTTCCTCCTCTTCTTCTTCCTCTTCATCTTCCTCGTCTCGAGCTGCTTCTTCTAGTCCTCTGTATTTCATGAAGTCCAAGCTTGTGTTACTGGTCTCCCATGAACTCTCTCTTTCTGGTGAGCATTAGCTCTCTCCTAACTTCTATTGAAATCATTCTGTTTGCTTTCTTTCGTATTGGTTCTTTTTTTTTTTCTTTTTCTTGAAAGTAATATGTAATGGGCTACCAGGAAGGGTTATCAGGCTCCAATCTGAACTATCAGTAATCTACTACACTAGCATTTTGATAGCTAACTAAGCAGTATTTTTGTATAGATTAGGATACATCGTATTCTTATTTTGCATGTTCTATTTAGGGTATAGGTTTCTATATTCTTGAGAATTTGGAACGGAATCGAAGTTTGAGAAGAATCCCCAGTGTTTCTGGGTTTGTACATTGGTTTTGCTAATGGTGTAATGCAAGGAAGCACGTTTATGGAAATGTGAAATGTATTAAGATTTCTTGGATTCTTTGTTGAAAGTGGAAAATTTGGAATGAGATATCATGATTATGATAAAAGTTGTAACGTTGAACGATGCTGGAGTAACAAGGAAGTTAGTGAGAATATGAATACCATTTTGTTTTAGTCTCTTGTTCTTCTTTTTCCTTTTTTCTTTTCTTCTCTTTGTTGTTCCATATAGTACTGAGCAGTCTAAGCTTAAAGACCGCATCTCGGGCATTACAGTGTTCTAGTAATTAAGGATTGTGAGATGCTTTTCCCTGCTGGTTGTGGTATATAGTTTGTAAAAACGAAGTTGATGACAGTTTTGAAAGGAGTGTTGCTATAGTCTAATAGGAGTACAATTCAAGCTAAAAAAGTGCCTGATATTTAACCTTTTGGCTGTCTAGAAAGTGAGTAGCGTTGGCTTGTTTGATATTTCAAAGAAAGCTTCTATACCTGTGATTGTTCCATCAAATCTAGGAGTGGACTGTGGACAATGAGGAAGTTGCTGTCATTTGGCGTGTCTTATTCGAAACCAATTTGAGTGAACCATTGCTTTTATGATTGACTACGACCCTCGTTTGAGTGCCCTGGAAGTTATCTGAGTTGCAGGATCCAGTTGGATTGCATCTTCCTGTGGTGTAGTGATGCAAGTGTTTGGCCTAAGCCCCCCGTGTGGATTTTTGTTCTGCTTAGCCCACCTCAAATCTTTCTGATGGTTGCATTAATTTTTGTGGTTAGGTGGACCGCTTTTGTTGATGGAGTTGGCATTTCTGTTAAGAGGTGTTGGCACTGATGTTGTGTGGATTACATACCAAAAACCAGCAGGGACAGATGAGGTTGTCTACAGTCTAGAGAATAAGATGCTAGACAGGGGAGTACAAGTAAGCGCTATTTTATGATCTTTATCCCATAATTCCCATTATTCGTGTCTGAAAATTTAAACAGGATGGGTGATGTGACATGGTCACAAAATGTGCCACTTAGGAACTCCATCAATTCAAGATTCTTTTATTCTCCTAATTGTGAACTTCTGCAATCCAGGTTTTCTCTGCAAAGGGTCAGAAGGCTATTGATACAGCTCTGAAAGCTGATCTAGTTGTTTTGAACACTGCTGTTGCGGGGAAGTGGTTAGATGCTGTACTGAAGGATAATGTTCCTCGTGTACTCCCGAAGATTCTGTGGTGGATCCATGAAATGAGAGGGCACTATTTTAAGTTGGATTTTGTCAAGCACCTACCTCATGTTGCTGGTGCTATGATTGATTCGCACACTACAGCTGAATATTGGAAAAACAGGACTAAAGAGCGTCTGGGGTACGAGTCACTTGCTATTACACTACTATTTTTTGCTGCATTTTGTCCCAAATTCTAGTATTTTTGGTTGATGGCTATGGTCAAAGAGTGCTATCAAGGGCTAGTAGATGATCTTCTTGTCCAACCCCCCCCCCCCCCCCCGGCATATTGTAACCTTCTTCGTGCACAAATAGACATAAAAGAGCATTCCTCCACCATTAAATGCCCAAAACGAGTGAAAATCACAGGAAAGATACCATATCTTGGTTTATGGTTATTTCACAATTGAAAATGCATAGGATTCCTTGGAGCTCCTCTAACAGAAGAAACCGAGAACAATTGTGGTTTAGTACATTAGAGAACAAAGGTGGGAAAATAGCCTATTGTGAGTTAATGATTTTTCAAATCTTAGACTAAATGTTGAATTGGGTGTATGGCATTTGCTGATGGGACTATGAATATTTGTGGTTCCATTTTTCTGGGAAATAGCCAGAACTTTTACAACTTCTTTGAGCGAAAAAATTGGTAGTGTGGCACAACTATCCGTTGAAGTGCTACTGCTAGGCAGAAATGTAGTTTTGTGTCTAGAGATTTTTCTGACCTGGGAAAGTTTGATGTCACTGCGGAAGTCATTGTTCTGTACTACCAATTTGTTTGGGTCAATGTGAAAATATGCTTGGTCTGCTGTTTGCTGTACCTAAACCTTAATAACACATGCACTTTCTTTGTGCAGTATAAATATGCCCGAAACTTTTGTTGTGCACCTTGGAAATAGCAAAGAGCTTATGGAAGTAGCAGAAAACAGTGTGGCCAAAAGAGTTCTTCGTGAGCATGTTCGTGAAGCCCTTGGAGTACGGAATGAGGATCTGCTGTTTGCAATCATAAATAGTATGTATAATGCTTTCACATGAATTACTTCATTAGTCATTTGTAACTTGGTGAGGTTGGTTTAAATGAATAACAGTGACGCCCCTAGAAGAGGTGTCATTGTTCGTGTGTCAATGGTTGACAACCCTTTGTCAATAAATTGAATACTTGTCTCTCTTCTGTGAAAGAAATGAATGCTACAAATGAATGCTACCCAACTAGTGTCATGAAGTGATTATCCAGGTCCGTTTAATTTTGCTGATGGAAAATTGGGCAGGGTCTTGTTTATTGTGTGTCATCCTGGGTTTTGGGGATTGGCTAGTACGTTATTAGGTTTTCCAATAAACTTTTTAAGATAATGCAATAATTTTATTTTTTTTTCTGGAAAAGTTTTGGTTGGCTAAGTTTCTTCAGACCATTAGGCCCTGGCTTATAGGGGCTGTTGGTTGGGTCTGGTTATGGGGCAGCAGATCATGTTAACTGGATGGTTATCAATTTTGTTAGGTGTAGTTGCCTTGCTTTTTTCTTTTTCCATTTTTATGGATTTTTTTTTTTTTTTTTTTTTGGTGGTTGGGGGGGGGGGGGGAGAGCTAATTAGTAAAGTAAAATGAATGAGGAAAAGGGGGTTCAAGCAGGGGAAAGAAAATGAAGCAAACTAGAAGTCCATGTGTACCGTACTAAAGGGTTTGCCTCGATGAGATTCACAGAATGGTAGGCATTCTAGAGTAGTTAAGTTTGAGGCTTTAAATTTATGAACATGGATGATATTAAGACATCTACTTTAGCTTCTTCATATTCTTTTGTTTTTCTGGTGGCTGCTAAATATTCTCTTTGTATCGGTCTTGAAAGAGTAACTTTGAGTAATTCACCAAACAGTAATTCATTCTATTGCCTTATGTGGTTGATCAGGCATACCTATTACCAATGATGACCTTCCTGCACCTAGATTGTTCATTATCCTCCAGGGCTTCTTAGAATTCTTTTGTTTAAACATCATATCAAAGAGCAAGTTTGAATGACTAACTTATATGTATATTTTTTCTTTCAGCATTTACTATGTTCAGTTAGGTGTAAAGATTAAGTTTGCAAGCAAATTGGTTTAAAATAATCCAAGTATGGGCCAAATGTACAAAATATCAACTATAAAATTTGAGCAACATATATCAAACTCTATATCTGCATGTTCTGTGTATGCCAGTGCAAAAAAAGAGCGCATCTGACGTACGAAATTTATAGATAGCTACATATTCTGCCCTGTTGTGTACCTATGTATCTCCTCCTTGCAGGAGACATAAATGTGTGCATTGCTATTTTACATGGGTTGAAAGCTTGTGTGTTGTGCAAACATCATGGTTTGGACTATTTTGCACATTTGTCCCGTAATTAGCATTATTGGAACCCAACATTGCATTTTCCAACAGGAATCCGTAAACTGGATTGTAATTGTGACAGAGGACTAGTTTTCTTACAGCTTGATCTTAGGAAATAACTTGTTCTTCTGTGGTTCTGCAGTAATATTTTGTATGTTGGGTACATGCAGCCATATACAAAACTAATTGTGTTGTGGGTCACTTTGCGGCAACTATATTGTGGGTGCAGGTGTTTCTCGGGGAAAAGGTCAAGATCTATTTCTGCGTGCGTTCCATGAAAGCCTGCAGCTTATAAAACAGAAGAAATTGCAAGTGCCCCCAATGCATGCAGTTGTTGTTGGAAGTGACATGAGTGTACAAACTAAGTTTGAAACAGAACTCCGAGACTTTGTTACTGAGAAAAAGATCCAGGATCGTGTTCATTTCATAAACAAAACCTTAACTGTGGCGCCATACCTTGCTTCAATTGACGTTCTTGTCCAGAACTCACAGGTACTTGCTGCTGAAACATAAACCGATCTTGTACTATATTACTCTTAATGGTCTAGAATAATTTGATTGTTAAGAATAAAAGAAAAGCTTTCCTGAGTTCGTGGTAACGATGTTTGAAAGCTGGACACCCAACAGCAATATTATCTGTAAACCTCCCAAGAACCTCCCCTTCCCCTAGAAGTAACCTGCATGCGAGCTTTTGTAGATTGAGGGGGTCTGCTTCAGATGTTGGTTAAGTAGCATGTTATGCCATGCTATATGTAGTATTTTCTCTTTGTTGTAACCCTATGTCAAACAGGGATACATAGGATATTGTTTGATTTCTGATATTATGTGGTTGTGTATTATAGGCACGAGGAGAATGTTTTGGGAGGATAACAATAGAAGCTATGGCCTTTCAGCTTCCTGTTCTTGTAAGTATTCTTTGTCCATCACATGACTATGCAATGCATAATCAAAGGAAAAAGAGTGTAGAGAATGAGAGTGGTGAAGCCTTTTATTGTTTTGGAAAATAGGGAACGGCAGCTGGAGGGACAATGGAGATAGTGGTGAACGAGACAACGGGTCTGTTGCATCCGGCTGGGAAAGAAGGGGTGGGCCCCCTGGCTAGGAACATCGTGAAACTGGCAACACACGTCGAAAGGAGGCTGACAATGGGGAAGAAAGGCTATGAAAGGGTGAAGGAGAGATTCCTTGAACACCATATGGCCGAGCGAATAGCCTTTGTACTCAAGCAGGTTTTGAAGAAAGCTAAGCCCAACACTCAATAGAATCTCTGTCTGTCTGTCTGTCTGTCTGTCTTCTAATACCCAGTATCAGTCACATCCTATCTTTTCAGGCAAGGTAATTTTTAACATAAGAAAACGGAGGAGGAAGAGCCCTGTTTCTTTTTGTTTTTCGCCTTTGGAAATCACAGGTGTACATGTTGAATCTTAGATATCGGCAGTAAAAAATGTGATTATTATTTTCTCTGTATCTTGTATTAAAAGGTGAAATCAGTTTTGGACTGTAAGAGATGCTAGCAATTGCTATGAGCCTATGAGCAATAGAAGAAGGGTGTTAACGGTGAAATTACTTTTTAAGGTTGTCTTTTTGCCCTCACCAAAAAATAAGACACAAACGCACACTAAAAAAGAAATTCCCTTGTCCTCAAGAAAGAGAAATTAATGGATTGAAAAGTTTGGGAGTTGATGAAGAATGTGCTTAACCCTTTATCTATACTTCACTTTTTTTGTTTTTCTTTTTTTTGTAAAAATTATTGTTCAAAGTCCAAAATGAGCTAGAGTTCACAACATTGTTCCAAACAATTAGAACTGACAAAATTTTGTCCGACCCGAATTATCCGAATTGTCCGACCTGGAAAAAATCAGGTCTGAACATAGATTTTTCATCCGAATTTTTATATTAACCGAATTGACCGAATATTCGGACATAAAATTTCTCTTATTTCTATTGTCCGAACCCGATTTTAGGTTCGTCCGAATTGCCCGACCCGGTTTGACCCAAAATATAACCGGGTCCGGATATGAGTTTCTCGTCCAAATTTTGACATTGTCCGAATTTGTCCGACCCGGATTTACCTGGACAACACAAGCAATAACTCAACAATACAGCAGAAGTACATAAGTAAGGGTGTGTTTGGTACAAAGGAAAACTGTTTTCTAAGAGTTTTCCGTATAAAATGTTTTTTTTAGAAAATGAATTTTTATTTGATATTTTTCCGTGTTTGGTACTCAGGAAAATGATTTTCCTAAAAAATGATTTTCACCTATTTGACAATAAAGATATAGAGATTAAAATGCGTATAGAGTGGTGGAGAAGGGGGGAGAGAGAGAAATATTAAAACGGGTGCAGGAGAGTGAGTGGTGGAAGAGAGAGAAACGAGAGAGAAGATATTAAAACGGGTCTATGAGAGAGAGCGGTGGAGAGAGAGAGAAAGAGAGAGAATATTCAAATCGGTGCATGAGAGAAAATAGTGGAGAGAGAGAATATTCAAATCGGTGCATAGGAGAGATTAGTGAAGAGCAAGAGAGAAGGAAGAGAGAGAGAGAGAGAGAAATGGTTTTCATTAGGTTGGAGTAAGAAAATAATTTACAAAAAGGTGGAGGAAAATAATTTGGAATAAAAAAACCTTCAATCCCCCAAATGTTCTGTCTCCTTTTTCTTTGAAATAAGCAAGAACTCTTCCACTTTCATAAATCCTAACAAAAACTTGTCCAGTCAATAATTTTGGGAATATTGGGTAAATTTTGTATGTTTGAGGAAGTTAAAAATCTCTAGTTGGCAACCAAAATATCTGGGTATGTATGGTGAAGACTTGAAGCATTTCGGGTACCGGAACCTGGGAGTGTTTGGAGTGCAAATTGTCTATTTATTCTCAAATTTATGTTCTCATAGGATATCCAGAGAAAACCTAATACCAAAAAAAAATCTAGGGGGTAAAATAAACTTATAGCTCTGGTAAGGTCCGACAAAAAAGATTTGTGAATTGTGGAGTGTTTAAAAATTATCATAGCAAACCTCAAGTTGGGTGAATATAAATACCCAAAACATGAATGAAAAATTGGTAATATCGAAAATATAAATTAATAAATAATTAAGGACAAATAAAATTAATTAAATAAACAAATACATTATTAAATAGGGGCAGAGAGAGTAATATTTCCATTTGGCTAATAGATTAATGAATAAAGAGTGTGTTTGGTTTTTCAATTTTCATGGAAAAATTGGTCAACTTTCCAAGTTTAACTGATTTACTTATATTTGATTGTCATTTGTTAATGAAAAATATCTAAGTGGGGCCCCCAATTTTAAGGGGGGTGGGGGGAGGGGGTGGGGGCGTGGGTGAGGGTGAGGGGGAAAAAAGTACCACAGTGGGAATTAGAATCTAAAATTATAGAAATTTCCAAAAACCTTTGATATAACCGGCCTAAATAATTATAAATAAAAATAGCTTTGAACATTTTTCTATGAAATTTATAATTTTAACCAAACATTATAAAATACACTTTCATAAAAAAATTTCCTAAGAAAATGCTGAAAGTAATTCCTTAAAATTCTACCAACGCTGTCAAAGTTAATTGATGAACACAATCAAGGAGCTAAGATTTGACTGAATTTGTTGAGGTTGCCCCACAAAATTGACTTTGGTGAATGGTAATGCACTGACCATGTTCTTTGGATGATAAGGATGAAAGTAATGTAAGTAAGGTTGAATAAGGAAATATTAGTAAAGTACGTAGTCGAGTTAGCTAAATGTTACATCTCTTATTTCTTTTTCATTTTAAAATAAATTTATGAATTATATAAATAATTTTAAATATAAATTATGTGAAAGTATATTGAATTTGATAAGTATGGTAAGGTAAACTAAGACAAGGTAATGTAAAGTAAGAATAGGTATTTACTTGACCATCCCAAAGAAAGGGGCTTAAAGAGCAAATTATATCATAGCCCAATACAGATCTTGTTTCACAATATTTGTCATGTTTTACTAATTATTATGAAGGGAAGCTTTGACACAATGGTTGAATTGTTGACGTGTGATTGTCAGGTCACGAGTTCCAGTCTTGGAAGCAACTCTTGCAGAAATGCAAGGCAAGATTTGCACCTATGATTGGGATGCATCCCTGAACCCTACTTAGGGGGCACTTTGTGTACCGAGCTATCCTAATTTATTTTAATATTAATTTTATAAATACTATATGTATCCCACATTGATAAATAATTAGGAGCAAATAAAGTTAATTGACTAACACCAGTCAGACCTTGACTGGATTGGTTAAGGTAGCCATACAGTTTTGACTTTAGTGAAGCACTCAAAGTGATGTTTGATAAACAGCCTATTCATTGGCTATATTTAAAGTTATTACATTAGGGGGGAAAATAAGGTTGGGGTGTTTGGTAAACAGCCCATTCTATTAGCTTATTGGTCCCAATAAGCCATTTTTCAATAGGCTAAGGGGAGTAGCCTATTGTAAATGGCTGATTGTGGAAAATACCATTTTGTCCAAAAGTTGTCTAAATTTACACCATATGCCATCCTAAAGCTTATTGGTCCCAATATTTGATGCATATTTATCATATTAGTGATAAAGGGTATAAATGGAATTTAGCAAAAAAAATTTTAGAATCAGCTAACTTTATTAATCACAATTTTTCCAAACAGCCAATACAATCAGCCAATACAAATAGCCAACAACAATCAGCCAACAGCCAACAGCTATCAGCTGTTTGCCAAACAGGGCCATAATATTTCAACCCTTCAATAGCTAACATTAATACATTATATACTTACAAAAATTACATGTTTATCTTTATATGAAAATAAATTCCATGACAAATTTTATAATAATGTTAATTTTATGTTTTCAGTTATTGTATATATAAGATAATTAATCATAAAAATTATGTAAATATTAAGCGTCTGTTTTTAGGCAAGGTAACAATCTGTACTGAACTTACCTGCATCAACTTGCACCCACTTGTACTTACCCGCACATACTCACACTTATTCGCACCCAGTCTAAAAATTAACTATGTTAATAAATATTAATATTTATAATTTTTTCCTAATAAGAAAAATGTGTAAACACACTTTACAAAATTAAAATATTCTTGCGAATTTTAAAGTAAAAATAATTTAATATATTGGAAATGGTGAATTAGAGGAACAACATTCGGGCAATCGTAAATGATAATGAGGTGACATATTGAAACTGTAAAGTAACAAGAATTGGAATGAGTTATCTGCGTGCTCGATTGATATGAATATAATTTCTACTTACATCAATGTCGGGCGGTGGGAGAACGCTTATGTTATGAAAATTCTGTAACGTAACTTGATTAATCCTAGATGCAATTTTCCCACATCCTCCTAAAAGTAATGCTTAATATGATACAGTTCTATTTCAAATCGACTTCAAGCACATTTCCAGTACTTAAAACCCACTTTATAGATTATGAAGATATTATTTGGCTGACTCCATATATCTAAACATTCATGGATATTTAACATCGTACATGGATAGAAGAGTTCGTTATCATGTTCAAGATTTAGAAAAAGTGAGCCGACTCACAATAAACAAACTTTCAATTTTTATTATTCTTCACTTAGGGTCTGTTTAGACTTAGGAAGATAGGATGGAAAAAAAATCTCGTGGAAAAAAAATATGAGGAACAAATTGAGTTGATAGATGTGGTGAGTTGTAATATTGCATGAGTAGATCATTCAGCCTGTAAAGAAAGAACATGACCTTATTGAATTTATTTATTCACCAGTACTCTTGTCCATGTATATTATGTTGAATCATAATTATTTTAAAAAAATCAAAATTTTTATTTGATAGATGTGGGAACAAATTGAAAGAGAAGATTTATGGGTATTTCTTCCTTTGTTCGTAATATGTTGAATCACAATTAATTTTAAAAAAAAAAACACGAGGGTGAGGGTGAGGGTGAGGGTGAGGGTGAGGGTGGGGAAGCACATCACAGAGAGAGTTGAGTTGAATTTGCCACGTGATTTGGGAGGCTACTTATAGTTATGGTAGGCCAACTATATCGTAATCACGTGATGCGGTGCTCACCCACGCATGAGCCCCAAAAGAGCCTCAGCCCAACCCAGATTCAAACAAACTTTCGTCCTCCCAACAAAATTAAGATATATATATATATATAGTATAGTTAAGTAGAGTAGAGATAGAGATATAATTGATATATATAGTATAGTTAAGTAGAGTAGAGATAATTGAAGAGAAGTTCGTCATCAGTCATCACGCTCTTTGGTACCTTCAACCACCTCCCAGCTACTTACTCACTGCTATAAACTACCCATCCCTCACCCCGTACTACTCAAACTTGTCTCTCATGGCAGTCACTGGGCGGACATTGGTGGGGTTCCTCCTTGTTGCTCTCGCATCCTACTGCGGCCTCGACCCCTTCCATCACAGCGCCATCTATGGCTTCCCTCAATTTGTCTCCTACAAAGTGGACTTGCCCGAATGGTCCACCATTCCCACCGACAAAGACCCTTTGAATCTGCTTCAGAGATCCCAAATCAAGTTTTCGGGTCAAGTTCAGGGACCCGAAAGTATCGCCTTCGACCCCCTTGGTCGCGGCCCTTACACTGGTGTTGCTGATGGAAGGGTTCTCTTCTGGGATGGCCATAATTGGACCGACTTTGCTTATACTTCCTCCAATCGGTGATTAACTTCTTCTTCTTCTTCTTTTCAATTCTCTCAGTGTTCTTTGTGTTCTTTTAATGCTTCTTTGGAACTAGTATTATAAATGAATAATCACGTATTGACTGTTTCATTGATTGGTTGCGTAATCTTTCTTTCTATAAATGAATACTGACACTGACTCAATTGTATTCTTGATATCATAGTTTTCTGTTTCTTGATATGGGTCCTTGACACAAATTTAAATGATGCTTCTTTGTGGTAAATGAAATGATTCCTTGCAATTTTGGATGTAAAACTCAACATTGTAATCCCCAGGTTGAATCAACTTGTTTACTGAAGGTTTGGAGTGTAGAATTCATATTATGCATTGCCATGTCAATCGATTGATAGAATTGTTAGAGGTTAGGTTTGGAAAGTTTAATATGTACGGAGGTAAGTAGGTAGGTAGGTGGTGAGCATTCATCTTTGTGCAAGGACCAACTACACACACAGAAGCACTAATGGTTGTTGGTCCAGGAATGACTTTATACTCCAACAATCTTGACTGATAAAAGAGTGAATTTAATTGAATGTAAGGCTGTAGAATGATCAGAGTGGAGTTGGCATTTGATTTAGACAAAGGGAGTTTGGACAAGGTATGGAAAATCTGATTCTAAATCCAATCAGATCAGAACCCCAAAGTTGGGAGGAATCCAAATCATCTACTAATTCATTGTTTCTTCTTTGTTTTTCTTTCTAGGATTGGTCCTTAAATCCTGTAATGAACCAAATCATCAAAGATAAGTACCAAATGCATTGTTTTATAGGTATTCAACTTGTTGTTCAGGTTAGGATTTTTGGACGTCAATAATACCAACTTTGGGGTTATTTGACATTAATAATATAACTATTTTCTTGGTCACTAGCAGTACCAACTATCTAGCTATTTTCCACCAACAGTATACCACCGATTTGGTATGGTTTTGACTTATGGAAAGATGACGTGGCTAGACGGAGCTTGGGTAGAAAATGTTGACATGGATACTAATCTGTCTTCCACGTCACATTATGGAGCCACATCATCTTTATGATGGGTTAAAACCATAACAATTTGATGGTGTACTGCTGGGGGAAAATAGATCGATAGTTGGTACTGTAAGTATTCAAGAAAATAGTCTGTATTATTAGTATCCAATACCCCTATAGTTGATATTATTAACGTCCAAAATTCCTTCAGGTTATCATGCCTCTAATATGGATAAATTCCCTTGTTATTTTTAAAAGAGTGCGATTACCTTGTTTTCACCTACCAAGCTAGCATATGTGATTGATTACCATGTTCCCAATCTGTTCGAGAATTACGTTGGGAAAACTTTATCACTGATCAGGGTTGAATCTGCTTCTCTTACCTTTTTTCAAATAACCGTTCCAAATTCCAGGTCTGTGTGTGATCGTCAGCCATCTCCTTTGAGCTACTTAAAGAATGAGCACATATGTGGTAGACCTTTGGGGCTCAGATTTGACAAGAAAACTGGTGATTTGTACATTGCGGATGCGTACTTTGGGCTGATGAAAGTGGGTCCAGAGGGCGGCCTAGCAACATCACTTGCTACTGAAGCAGAAGGGATGCCTTTGCGATTCACAAATGATTTGGATATCGATGAGGATGGAACTATTTATTTCACAGATAGCAGCATAAGATACCAGAGAAGGTGAGTAATTGACGATAACTATATTATCCATATGTTATCATCAGCTTCCTAGCTTGTAGACTTGCTATCACTTACAAAAATTTACCATTGCAATCGGTGCCCTGTTCTTTTCTGCGGTTGGCAAACTGCGGTGCCACAACCTACCGCAATTTGCCACAACCCACCACATTTTACCGCAAATCATTACTTTTCTCTCTCCTCACTTTTCTCCTCTACTTTTTACATTATCTCTTCACCTACCCCACATACCAATAACCTACCACAATTTCACCACACCCCACCACAATTCCACCACACCTCACCACACCATTCCGCAAAATACTGCATAAAAGAACAGGGCCAATATCAACTATTTCCAGATCAACAGTTTTGCTATTTGGACTTTAGTCCTCTATTCAGCATTTAATGAATCTGGTGATCCTTATATGTTGTTGACACCATATGTTAAGACTGTTTCAGTGAATAATTGGTAGTAACCTCTATAAATATGCTCTGAATTTACGTGTATGGTTTGGTTTCAGGAATTTCTTGCAGTTGGTATTTTCAGGGGAGGACAGCGGTAGAGTTCTAAAATACGATCCTGTCACGAAAAAGGCAATTGTCCTAGTCAAGAATATCATATTTCCCAACGGCCTTACATTGAGCAAGGATGGCTCTTTCTTTCTTTTCTGTGAAGGTTCCATGGGCAGGTGCTATTCTTTACTTGTTTAAGACTCTGAACTCAACTCATGATTAATGTGCGATTGACTGAACTAAACACGTGGATAAATCTGGGAACAGGCTGCAGAGATACTGGCTGAAAGGGGACAAGGTGGGTACGACAGAGATGTTTGCAGTTCTACCAGGGTTTCCAGACAACGTCCGGACCAACAAAAACGGGGAGTTCTGGGTGGCGTTGCACTGCAGGCGGAGCAGGATGAACTATGTTGTGGCAACTCAGCCATGGCTGCGTGACTTCTTGCTGAAGCTCCCAATCAAAGCAAAGTACCACTACCTGGTTCACATTGGGGGCTGGCAACACGGCCTCGTCGCCAAGTACAGCCTGGACGGAGAGCTGCTCCAGGTGCTGGAGGATCGCGCTGGCAAGGTTGTGCGATGTGTCAGTGAAGTCGAGGAGAGAGATGGTAAACTCTGGATGGGTAGTGTCTTGATGAATTTTGTCGCTGTTTATGACTTAGCTTCTTCAAACCCTTCTAGTTCTAGCTTGTAAACTGGTCCGTCTTTTTATTTGGTTACTATTCTACTTAAACAAGACTGCGGAAATTGAATTGCTTAGAGCCATTTTACCAACTAATGTTCTGTTTGTAAAGTGTACTGTAACTCGGTTCGGCTTCTGTTCCTAGTTTTCTCCACTTGTCACCAATTTTTGGGCTGGGCATGGAGATGTGCTAGCATTAAAGAGGATTATGTCATGGCTATTCATCGATAGGCATGGATTCATTTTGAGGCATGCCGACAAATGACTTCCTTGGTGAAGTTGTGATTTCTATCATCGATTTCTAGGTCTTCGACCTCTATCCAATTTGTTCTCGGTTTTAGGACAGGAAGAACAGTACTAGAGTTTCAAATTCCACGGTGTTTACTAGGAACATGATTTGTTACCCAGATGGAATGGGTTAGGTCCAACCCATTAGTGGAGTGAGCTTGGACACTTTCCAAGTGAATAAACAGGTCGTTCTCATGGATGATCTGCTTTCGCTCGTCATAAAATTGAGTGAATTTGAAAAGAAAGAAAAGAAACGACTTGTGAGATTTGAGTCATATGACTGTTATTTTGTATGAAGTAGTATAAAGAATACCGAGCACCAAAACCATTTAGATGAACTCCTAATATTGAGTAGGCAGGTAACGGAGAAGCAGTCTAGCAACTTCACAAGGAGACTAAAGAAGTTGGTGAGGATATGTTGTAATATATTGTAGGTTTGATTAGCATGCATACATGCAATAACCTCAACCAGGAATGCTGCCTGCCCTAAGTGATTTCTCAATGTCAACTGTCAAACAAGGATTAATAAGAAAAAAAAAGTATAATAGTGCCATGGTTTCCTGACGTGTCATCCATCATAAGTATTTTTACAGTAACAAATTCTGCGGTTGAGTTCCATCTCTAATTAGTAGCACAATTTCACAAAGTTTGGAATGGTAATGTGAAATAGGCATACACTAAACTACAACCTAGAGATATTTGAAAAGTTGAAAGTCTTGTACATTAATAAATGTTGTATGATACAATTGATGTTTGAAATCTATCATAGCAAGATTTAAGAAATCAATGCTGTATTACATTAGCACTTCTCAAACATCTAACTTAGACGTTTGAGAATGCCTTCCATCGTAGATTAGGAAAATAAAATGTCCTTAGACAATTGATGGTGGAAGCTTAATTTAAAAATAAAAATAAAAATATGAGGGATCATGCAATTGATGAGGGAAGCTTAATCTAAACATAAAAATAAAAATATGAGGGATCATACAATTGATGGTGGAAGCGTAATCCAAAAATAAAAAAAATATGAGAGATCATAGCATTGAAAAATAATGCTAAAAAACGGAGGGAGAGAGTACACTATACTCCAGTGTCCCATAAAATACGAGTACACGACCTAAAATTCAAGTTTCATGGGTGATTGATTCTCTACTCTCATATAGTGGGGCTTTCATATAAGTGGAAATGGAGGTTTGTAGACTGCCGGCGGTTCAATTTCCGGTAGCGTGTCGGCGAAAGCTTCGCACTTTACAGTTCGCCGTCATCGGAAGCTCAAAGCCACTGGCGTCAAACACCCAAATCAAATCTCAGACTAATTCCAATCGGATGTTCATTCTTGGCATGGGTTATGTGGCCCAATTCTTCGCACATCACTTAAAGGCTCAAGGATGGTAAATGCCTTCTCCCTTTCGACTTCTTCCTTCCCTCCTCCATTTTTATGGTTTTCTATGGATTTTTTGGGTTTGGTTTTTCCCATTCATCCCCAATTCCCTGTACCAAGCTTCTAGCTTAGCTAAGGATATTGGGGCTTTTTTTTTTTTTTTGGTAGAAATGGATGTTTTTCCGGGTAATTTCCATGATTGATGGGCCAGTGCCATTGGAATCCTGTTGATAGAGCCTAAGCTCATTCGCCCACTAGTGATGGCTATTATGACATGGTGCTGGTTTTAGACCATGATCCTTAATTGCTGGTTGTTATATGAATTCATGATAGTTATAACTTATGCCTCACTGTCCTCAGGGATGTGTAAACCTTCAAATCTTAAGTGGGAAATTTGCTTGACAGTCCTTTGCAAGGTGGGGGTTTAGGACACGCCCAGCTTTCTCCATCATGTTTTTGTGGATTTGTGTATGGTTGAAATTTTGATTATGAGAAGCAGCTGATATTGTTTCAACTGTCTTATAGTTGTAAAAACCTCACATATTGGGATTGCAGGTCTGTGTCTGGTACTTGCACGAACATCAAGAAACAAAAAGAACTTGAGGAGAGGGGATTTGATGTACATATTTTTGATGCATGTCAACCTGAGTAAGTTTCACTTTCTGCAAGTTGTATGACTGTAAAGGGTTTCTATATTGTTGAATTCATGATTATTATCCTCAACAATGAAATTTTGATTATGACCACACCTTGTTGGCTAAGGTATATTATATTTAACCATTAGTGGATGGAAGATGGGAGAAAACTTGATAGTTTTGTTGGCCATTGGATTTTTGCTCATATTTTGCTAACCTTTGGATTTTAGCACATAGCTTGCTAGCCATTGGATCTTAGAACATATTCTTGGTGAACAAGTGCTTCTTAGAATATATTCGTGCTTAATAAACGAATAAGTGTACTCTTAGAACATATTTGTTCCTTCACTATCTTTTTGCAAGGACTCTTTGGGCCTTGGTATCTCTCTTGGGTCTCTTCTAATTCAATTAGGAGCCGTCTTCTTGCTTGGAAGGTTTCTTGGAAGGAAATGGTAGAGGAATGTTAGCATTGTCATTGCACATGTGATCTTTTGGTGTCTTTGGAGATTGAGAAGAATCAGAGTTTTGACGGTGTTCAAGTTCCTCTTCAATTAAAGGCAGTTTTATCAAGACACTTTACTTTTGGGATCATGGGAAGTTTGGTCGTTCCTCTTTTGTTGTGGGCGACTTTGTTGATAATCTTCATTTCGGTTATACCCATCTTTTGTAAGATGTTGGCTGTGTTTTGATTTCCCATGCCATCTTTTGGACTCTTTTGCATGAAAGAAATTTGAGAGCTTTTGAGGGTGTGGAGTTACTTCTACAGGTTTCAAGGATAGTTTATTGAAGTTGCTTTTGTTTTGAATTGAAGGGAACCTTTTGCCAATATCTTCTGTTCGTCTTGTAGATTTTTTGGATAGTCTTGTATAGGGAGGCATTTTAGTCTTTTGTTGGATGCTATTTTTTGCATCCAACACCCTGATTTTGATTTCAATGTATTCTTCTTCTTTTCCTTACCAAAAAAATAAAAGAAAATAACTTACTTTATTGTGTTATCTAGATGGGAGGTCCTTGATATCATGAAATGTTGCACTCACCTCTTGATCTCTGTTCCCCCTGTGGAGGGTGTTGGTGATCCGGTAAGTTCTGCACTTATATGATATGCTTGTTGATATTTCTCAATCTTTCACATGTTCTATTTGCTTCCCTGTTCGATGCAGATGCTTCAACATGATGAAAAACTTAAAAGCAAACTGGTGGATGGAAATCTTCAGTGGCTTTGTTATTTATCTTCAACAAGTATGTGTTTCATATTTGGATACATTTATATAACTGCTATGTAACTACTGTTACCAGCTTGAAAGTATTATAGAGTTCTACACTGTTATCTGAAGAACTTACCTAATTTATACAAATTTGTTTTACATGATATGGCTTGTTAACATGCTCTTCTCAAGTAGACCTAGTCTTAATTTTAGTTGATGTATTATTTGAAGTTAAGAATGATTTTGCTTTGTATGTCACGTACTTATTTAAGCAACTTTAGGCTTCTTAAAAATATGACAGGGCAGCAATTGAACGAGAATTGTGTTACAATATAAAGCAAAGCTACAGGCTGTCCTACCTGGTCTTCATTTTTTGACAATAATCGCACATGTAGGCATATATGGAGACTCTAAAGGTGAATGGGTTGATGAGGAATAAGCATCTACAACATGACCAAATGGATCTCCATAGAGTCGTCCTTTGATGAGTAAACCTCAAAATTACTGATGGGTTCATAATCCATGGCAGTTATCCACCAAAGCCGTCCAGCAAGGTAGGCAAAATGAGATTGGATGCAGAGGAAGGTTGGTTAAAGCTGGGAGAAGATATCGGCCTTTCTTCATATGTGTTTCGACTTGCTGGCATATATGGCCCCGGGAGAAGGTTCTGGTTGATAATTTCAACATAGGATACGTCTTTCTGCTCATTTCCATAATGCAGAAGCTAGATTTGAAGGCAAATGGCTAACCGCATGTAGGTTTGTATGGCTATGCAGTGCTATTGATACGATTCTGAAGAAAGAGCCACTGTCAGAAGGTCAGAAAAGGAGAGCAACTCGAACCTTTACTTCCCGAGTTCATGTTGCAGACATTTGTCAGGCGCTTAAAACGAGTATGTCCATACAATCCAAGAGGTTGGTGAATTAATCTTTGTGGCTAATGCTCAAGTCAATACAGCAGTTACACTTGGCTTGTGCAGTGCAATGATTTTGTTTTATGAAGAAGACTCATATCAAGTCTGATATAATTTTATCCCTGAATGCCTTCAATGGTGCAGGAGAATATATAATATAGTCGACGATGATCCTGCTTCTAGGGCAGAAGTTTTTGCATTTGCTATGCAACTGATGGAAAGGAAATGGCCTGGCCTGATTGACCCCTCTGTTTTCTCTGTGGATGGTACACAAACACAACTAAGTGGAGGGCAAAAGAGAGTTTCTAATGCTCATCTCAAGAAGGAATTAGGTGTGCAATTGCTTCATCCGAGTTACAGATCGGGGCTCCAAAGTATAATTGAGAATATGAAGGATCCAATATAAGAACAGTTTTGTGTTAAACTGACCCCCTTTCCCCTGTTCATCTTGAACACCCTGCTTTTGAGTTAGAGGTATGGTCTTGGTTTCCACTTTTCTTATTTTTGTTTTGGTTGTTTTGATACTGTGGCTGATTAGTACTAGTAGTAGCTAACTGACCGTATCGCATTTCTTTATTTTATACCAAAGCAGGGTTTACTTGATTAGATCTTTACATTAAAGAGAATTTACGACAATAATTAATTGTCGTCGTCTTGTGGTTTTTCTGAGATTTCTCTAATACATCAGTTTTTTTAACTTTATGTCCTCCAATCATCATATAATAACCAATCATGGACGAGACTAAGCTTCTACCAGCCATGAACCTGGATCTCTGCATCACAAGTAACGAAAGAATGGTATGACAAAAATGAAGACTTGTATTTTTTGCTGGAATATTTAATTGCCAAATGAGAAGTCCTCACTTTCTGAAAACGATCAAACGTAAATGCTTTCTTCTTACTTGACTCATTCTCCAAACCAAGTTCACAATGCTTAGCTAGCAACACCTTTCAAGAACTCGATCAAGTCTTAGAAAACTTCCCTTTTGCTGAAACATTGAGTTTTGATCCCTCAACTTCACTGTCAAGATAGCTGTGTATGACACGGTTTTTTGATATGCTCTGGAATTTCGTCTTCAAGTGTGCCTTGGCTCTCAAAGCTTTTGTTGATGTGGTCTTTGAAGTCCGAGTGTGCAGATGGGGGTGGGGGCATCGAGGGTCATATCTGGGGATTTGGAACGGTGAAATCTGCCCAAATGGCTGCTGCCTCGATGGATCCGTTGGAGTGGCCGATCTTGTTACATAAGTCTACCGTCAGCTGAGCTGAATAATCCTCAATAGAAGACAAGCTTCCCCAATGTTCCAATCCCCCCGGGATCGACAGGTACTTTAAGAAGTCAAACATTCAGGTTTTTTCGCTAAATTACAATACGCCAGGATTATGGGAAATTTTTGCATCAGAAGTGCATACGAGGACACAAATTACTCCAAATACAATATGCATCAAAAGCCAAACATCCAGGTTCTAGGCATTAGTCACAACAAATTCATTTTTAGATTAAGGTGTTCCTCATACTGGGGAATAAAAAGTGCAAATAGTAATATACAATGTGTAGTGTCGTATAAGTAAGTATTGACAATCGTGGAGGACATGTTGGTTAATCTAGCCATTAGTCACAACTTCTTTTTTAGATTATTAAAACAGATAAACGGAACGTGATTAATAACTAAATTGAAACAATGTTATATGGCTGAAAGATGGACAAAGACAGTCCTCGCGTGGAGAACCGACTACCCTAAAACTGAATTTGCTCCCCTAGTAGTACAATGGGGACTCGTGAGCAATTGATCTCCAGAGTTACGCAAAAGGCTATCGTGAAAAGAAGGAAGGAATTGTTTTTGTGTGATAAGAACACAAATTATGAGGAATCCGATTTATAGTGGTGTTGGGTCATAAGAAGGCGAGAATCAATAATTGAGCAAAATCAGGGAGTTGTTTTTAAGGAGAGAATCAAGAGATTACGTTAACATAGAATTTGCAAAAATTACAACAGAGCGAATACTCACCAGAAATGAAAGTTGATTGTCAAAATAAACTGAGATAATTGCCTATGCTCGTAGCCCAGTTCAACTATACTTGTGTTTTTCTCTCTATGACAAAGAGATTCTACCTTTGAAGCGCATTCCAACAATATTACATTCCAAAAGTATAAGCTAAAAACAAGCCCTTGCATTTGCGCCGCCACCTCAAAGCACCATCACTTACCCGCTAGAAAGTGTGCTCCATTCTCCTGAGATTATAAATATCATGAAGTCCAACCATTTCTGCACACAAATACTAAACCCAAATAAAGCCAAGATAGATTGAATGGAGATATATTCGAACATCTTGGAAAACACACTTGAAAAAGCATTGAAACAAGGACGCCAATGGAGATATTGAATGACAAAATAAAGAAAGTATGGATGCACCAAGCAATCAGAAGAGCTAAAAAATAATTTTAATGACAAAGAAGCGGAAACACACATATGTTGTGGATGGGGTTTGACAATCTTCATCGAATACAACTGCTGCAACATTACATGGGTAAGAATTTAAACAAAAAAAAAATGATAATAGGAATCTTGGGGTAGACATCTTTTAAATTTTTACCCTAGTATTAAAATTATATTATTATATATTAAGTTGAAATAAATGATATGGTTGAGTTTTATAACTATAATATTATATATACATGTTGTAAAGTTATATTTTCATCATTTATTTTTATATTTTCAAAAAATGCCTAAAATATGTCTAACGAATGAGGTTGATTAATTCGACTAGGGTATCATTTATGCTCATTGATGTATCGAACACAATTCAATTTCTTCTTAGATCATCCGTAATGGTGAGTTTGAGAGCGAGATGACGCTGATGTGGTGTGGTCGAGAACTAGAAAGACAATGCAGTGGCGAGGATGGGTGTCGGCACTGAGAAAAACTCAAACTCGTGCTCACCACGCGAGTACGAACACAAGATTCTTCATATTTTTTTTCTTTTTTTATTTCTATCTTAGTGTATTTAAATGATTAAATGTGGGGCCTACACCTTTTTTTTAAATATTTTAATCAAACTCACGCTTACTATTGGAAACCAAGTTAATATGAAGAGTCTAACTCTAACTCTCCTGGTGGGCCGTACTGTTTCCACCTCATCCATTAAGGCCCTGTTCTTTTCTGCGGTTGGCAAACTGCGGTGCCACAACCTACCGCAATTTGCCACAACCCACCACATTTTACCGCAAATCATTACTTTTCTCTCTCCTCACTTTTCTCCTTTACTTTTTACATTATCTCTCCTCAACTACCCCACATACCAATAACCTACCACAATTCCACCACACCTCACCACTCTATTCTGCAAAATACCGCATAAAAGAACATGGCCTAAATATAACTCATATCACCATTGATGGTGCTCATTGATATATAAATAGTATTTACTATTAAAAAATTAGTGTCAAAAATTTTTAAAAATACTAATAAAAAAACAAGACACTTAAAAATTATTTTAGAACAAGACTCATGTCGTAAAAAATGTGACGAAGGGAGTATATGAATATGGTTAGCTGGAATTGGCCTATTAGGCATTCTCCTTCTCTCGACAGTTCCACATATATAGGAAGCAAGAACTCACTTGCTCGCCATAAATTGCACTGCCCACGAAAGAGTCGAGTGATTGATGGTTTAAAGTCGGTTTGTTCCTTTGCTTTTTTTTTTCTTTTTTTTTTGGGTGACAAGTTTCATGTCCTATATATATATATATGCACCAGCGTCCGCGACAAGTAATTAAAACAGAAAACCCTTAACCAAGCAATCTGTTTTGGGCGTCTCCAGGCTCTTCAGCCCCCGTCCGCCATTTCCCAAGAGAGGAGACAAACCCTCCCTCGTCTCTATTTCCTTTACGCCTAATCATATTATCAAAATCCACTTTGTTTAATCATGCAAGGTATTCCCCCTCCATTTTCACTTCTTTTTTTCTAATTATCGCTTGTTTTCTTGCATTCATCCTCTATTTCGCTCTTCCCCTTGAATTACATAATTCTTTTCCAAGGATTTCTTTGTTTGGTTGTTGAATTAATTGTTGGGAGTTGTATATCATATGCTTTTCTTCTGGGTTTATTTTGAATTACTTGAAATCTAAATGAAGGATATATTAAAGCTTAGAAATTCAACAATATGGAAAGAACTGTTCACAGTTTTTGCTGTCCAAAAAAGCATGCTCCACATTTTTTACCACTGTGGCTTCTGGGTTCTGGTTGAATCTACATGAAGTTACAAAATTTCAGTCTTTTGTTTTGTCATATATGTGTTTTTAATGTATAGTTGCGGGGTTCGATATGTGTCACACTTTACGGGCTAAAGTTCTGTAAGAGTCGAACCAGATGAGCATTGTTAACCATTTCTCATTATTAATGTTGTTGTTGGTTTCATGGGTTTACTCTTAAGATCTTCCTTAGCTCATGAAAATGTTATCTTGTGGTCATTCAAACAAACTCCTATGATGAGGAAGTGTTTGCAGAGCAAACCATTGAAACCCATGGCTGTATATTTGTGTCAGTTAGACCTTTATTTTACACAATATCATCACTTGGGCATATTTTGATGTGAATAGCCAACTCCTGGCTTTCCTTTGGACATTTCTATAAATCAATTCTTTAATGTTCATCCTGCTCTGATTCTATGTCAACAACTTAAAGCCTATGCCTGTTATTAACTGATGTTTTCTGTTGATTTCTCAAGGGACTATCCTAAAACTTTCACCCAATCCTCAGCTGATTTTTAGTCACCGGTTAAGGAGTCCTGTCGCTGATCCTGCACAGACACTGTGCTCACCCTTAAAGACCATATTTAAATCCATCAAATGTATTGGTAAGATAACTTTCCTCACCCTGATGCATGAATTTTGTGCATGTATCTGTAGACATTGTTGTCCTCTGGAGTTGAAGTATGTTGAGATTCCGTGGGTTGATTTTAGCTCAGCCAAGCTTAGTATCAAAGAAGTTGACTGGGTTCAAAGACTTTGGTTTGATCAGTTTGTTTCGCAGATTGCAGTAGATTGACAGAAACAGAGGTATATGTCCAAACCTGCTCAAAAGCAGAGCTATTGTGGTGAACAAAGCTTAGAACCTTTGATTGCTCTAACTTCTAAAAAGAGAATGCTCTGTCTTTTGTGTCCAAGCCAACACAGAGATGTCCCTTGAAAGTATGAAACCATTATGGGTTGCCAACCACACAGACCTTGAATGAGGGGTTTGAGGTTCAAATTTCAGCAGCTCCCATGTTTAAAGGCCTTCACTTGAGTTGCAGCTTCCATGTTTTAAAGCATTCGCATGAGGGACATGTTAATTAGAGTATAGATCTCTATTGAACCCACAATCATCAGTTTAAGCTTTTGTTCCTAGTAGTTCCACAAGATCACTTATATACAAAATGCTAATCTTGGACGAGAAGACGAGATAATCTTGTAATTTGTCATTAGGCTGCCCTGTTGTTATTCTCTAGGACGGACCACGCCTTCTTTAGTTGCTCAAGATGAACTCTTTGTGCAATACCCTTTACAGTTGATACATGATTTACATGTGCATTCCATACTGATTGCTACATTGTTCAGTCACACCAACTCCATCATCAAACATAAACAATGGCAAGAACAACCATTCATCATGCCACATATTCTCCAAGCCTCAATGATTCCACGACGAGGGCCTTCACCCCCAAGGGTACTGAAGGACATGATCGCGTCAGCAAGATCTCATCCAGCAGAGGAGAAACCAGAGTGGTGGTGGAGAACCCTAGCCTGCTTACCCTACCTAATGAACTTCTACGACCATCGAACATGGACGTACGCGTACCAAATCAGCAGCAGCAACCCGTCTCCACTCCTAAACATGTGGGAGTCGTGCACGTTCCCCTTGTTCTTCTCCATAAGCCGCCTCCCATCTGCGATCATATCAGGGTACGCCGTCATCTGCTACTTCGGGATTGTAAGGCAGCCGAGGCCGTGGCCCCGCTTCCTGAGGCTGCACGTCATGACAGCAATACTCATAGGGGCGATCGTGCAGGTAATTGGGATCACGAGTGGGTTTTGCCCTTCGTGGTTCTTTCCCCCGAATTTCTGGTTTGCAGCCAGCATTGGGTTTCTGATGACTGAGATGTACTGTGTGGGGTGTGCTCTCAGGGGTATGTGTCCTGATTTACCTGTTGTCACCGATGCCGCTTATCTGCACACTGATCTTAGGTTGAGATGAAGGATACATTCACCCACACAAATTTTGTATCGGATTAGATGAGATGGGTTTTGGAATTTTAGACAATGATACGCGTCTTCAATCAAGTTGCTGCAAATTTATGTTTTTATATCTCTTAAAGTAATTACATGTTTTAAAGGATTAGAGTATCGCAACCCTATGTAAAAAAGTATTAATGATGACCTAATCATACTAACTATTATAGAGAAAATATATATTATGTATAATTCTATATTTATGAAGTGTATAGACCAAGATTTTATGTACTTTATAGGCGCTGTACAATGCTTTGACAATAAAACATATATTTATTGCAATTTAAATGTATATAGCTATACTTTCTGATTGATTTGAGTAAGATTTTGATAACTATATTGAATTAAGATACATCCAGATTTTGATAACTATATTGAATTAAGATACATCATTTTAAATGCATTAATTGTCGTTTGCTTTTTGTACCCTTATATTTTGTCTTCCTGGGTCATTTTTCATATACTTATTGCTGGTTAAAATAAGGGAATTTGTGTCAATGTTTTCATCAAATTAAAATTTCGAAAATGATAAACATCTTGAAGAACCATCTTGCATTTTTTCTAAATCACCAATAAAGTTAAATGTAAGTGTATTTAAATCATTCTAAATATATGTTTCATTATTTTTAGGGTTACTACAACTTATAAATAATTTAAAAATAATTATTTGTTTATATTTATTTGATAAATATTAAACTATGTCTAAAATGTGCATTTTCTACTATGATTGATAAAATTAGGCTATTATTATATTTTTTGACCTAGCTAATAAGTATTATATTATTATAATTGATAAATATATATAATTATTAAAGAAACTATTAATAAAAGTTACATAAATATAAAATATGACTAATGCAAGATGGTTAAGAACCATCCTGAGTCAAGATGGTTATCATGATCCTTAAAATTTTGAAAGACAGTGGCATCTGCATCTTTTATGTTGATTCTTAGTACTTACTATGTCACTATCCCATGGGAGGCTGGGAGCATATCTCTATTCGTACGCCCTAGCCTAGCCTAACCCAGCCCAGCCCAGCCCAGCCCAACACATGCAAGAGATTTGCAAGCCCAATAGTCAAAAATTTTCATCCACCACTATGTCGTAGTTTCCAGCCTTCTATTATAGAGTTATTGACTTTAAAGGATGATCCAAGAAGCAAATAGACTATACAGGATTAGTAGGATAATAAGGTTTCAAATTATAAAATATGTGGGGATCAAAAAGGTTGATGTGGCATGATTTTTTTTTTAAAAAAAATTTCAAATCACTTGCCCGAGCTGCCGCCAAAAAAAATGTTATGATTTATTCAAGTTGTAACCATTGTTTGACACTGAGTAAAACTATGAATTACTAAAATTGAAACCATGGTTTAACGCTGAGTGTACCCATGAATTATTCAACCACGGCAGAATTTCAACAATGGTGGTGTTCCCCTCCATATCCATTTACAGTCATGGCAGACCTTGAATTTTCTTCTGTTCAAAATACGACTAGTCCATAAGCTAACCAAACCCTAACCTCAAATTCATGCCCTAAAACCTCTATGTCCCATTCTAATTCTACATTGATTCTTCCTATTTTTTGTACTCGTCTTTTACTTGATATATATGATATTAATTGTTATGTAAGTTATTACTAACAACAGTTTAGTTCTATCAAAAAAAAACAACAACAACAACAACTGTTCAGTAAATAATATTAGCTATTATAAAAAATACAATAATACAATTTAAAAGAAAATGACCTTCAATTTAAAATAATTGTTAGTAATAGAAATATATTTAAAATGATATTTTTAAATATGAAAGAAAATTATATAAAATAATATATGTATCAATGACAATTAAATTAATCATATCTTAGATTGTGAGGAATTAAACCATTTTAATTGTATCATGTATATACTATAAATTAAATCTTTGTATTTTTTAGAGTATTAGAAAATATTATACATAATTAAATCTTTGTTTTTTTTAAATTATTAGAAAATTATAAATATAAAATATAATTATAATATAATAATTTATATATATGGGAAATTCTACCATAATTGAAAATTTTTTCAACTATGATAATCAATGTGATTTGTTCTAATAACTAATGGCTTTCATCGACATATAATTTTTTTCATAAAATTTAATATTTCTATGGATATTTTACTATAATTAGAACTTTACTCAAATCAACACTAAAAATTTTACAGCTACCATAGTTGAAAAAAATTTAAACATACATTTTTACATATGTATTGTCAGGAACATGCATTTTTTTTTTTATTACCTCATACAACCGCATGCATCTAAGAATTAGTATGTAACTATTATCGGACATAAGAACCTCAGGCTTCTCGTATATATTTGGTTGGCAATATATTAATGATAATGGTTTAGCTTTCAAACAATGAGCGATCTATAATTTGAAAATTTGTATTTGGCATGTTTCTAATTTATAATGTCTTATTTTGTTTGATTTAGAGTATAGGGTAAGACTTGTAGAGTTATGGGCTTGTATTTTTTTTATCTTTAACTTTCTCCACTTTAAAAAAAAAAAAGAAAATTGTATGAGTGTTCCCAGTCGAATATTCGATTGAGAATCCCTTGCTGCTTGGAATCAATTTCAACTGAATCCAATTTTGAATTCGGTGATATATCTTTCGGGTGATGATACGTGTCTTGTGACAAAACACTGTTTAAGTATCTTGCTCCTATAAAATTAATATTTATTATAATTTTTAACCCTAATTTTTTTTATAGATACTATTAACTATAAGAAGCTTGGAATGTGTTGACTACGCCAACAATTAAAATTGACATCCTAACGAATGAACCTCATCCGTTGGGCATATTTTAGAAGTCTTTTTGTAAATTTTAAAAAATATAAATAAAAGTGTGATTTTATACTATTTATATATATTATTATAGTTGTAGAGGTCAATCATGTAATTTTTTTTCAATTTAATTTACAAATATATAAGTTTTATATAATGAAAAGACACTTAATATATGTCTTGTCCAAGACATTTATCATTTTCGATATCTTATTCAACCAGTTACCAACTCACCCCTAGTTTCGAACCCTGATAGAAAGAGACCCTATAGTAGAAGATTCAGTTTGCGTATTATAACTAATGACATACATCATGCGTTGTGACATGAGTGATGAATTCTGGTTTTACCACTTTTCAAAAGTTAAATGTATATGACGACTGTAAATTCATCTAACTATTAGGTTACCTCAATTTTGAAGTGATTTTTCTAAAGTAATTAATGGTTACGTAAAGGCCAATTAAAGAAAATTAATTAAAACAAGCACACCATGATCACCATTGACGTTGCTTTCATCAAGTGGTTATAATAAAGAAACTTTCTTTCTTAATGACAATGGAACATTTTGATTAATTGTTTTCTTTAAATCTTTGTTGAAAATGATTTTTTTTTAGGTTGAACTAAATTGATGTGTTAGATGTTTAAATATTAGTTTTGATTTGCAAGCACAGCGTGCATGGATTTTAAAAATGAGCATCGATAATAATAATTTGATCTTGGCTCAAGATGAATGCTAGTTAGTTGGTACAATTAAAGTATGTTATTTTCTTTTCAGTTTATTTTCAAAATGAGTTTGCCAAATAATTCATAATAAATTCGTAAAAATTTCTTTCAAACAAATTCAAATATGATAAAATAAATAACTTCAGGTTAGTTCAATGTAATAGGTTCAAAACTATTTTAAATAAGAAATATCAACTTTATCATATTTTTGTTCTAAGTTTTGTAATCATCTTCTTTTAACAACCACTAAATGTAACGTCACAAATCAATAATACAAATAAAATTATTCGTTTTCGGTATTCAATAATATTTTTAAGGTAAAAATTAAAATCCTAGAAGTATAAAATAACATTCATGAAGAAAATATCTGTAATGTATAATTATTGTTACTAAGAGTAAACAAATAATGATGAACAATATATATATCTTCCTTCTCATCATATTTTTATTTTTGAACATGTTTGTTCCATTTTATTTTGATTCAGTTTATTATAAGGTTAAATTAAGAATATTGGCTTTTAATACAGCATAAATACACACAAGAAAAGTTTCCCAAATTTAAAATAAAAGAAGGAAAAAAACATGAGTGATACTCTAACACTGATATGTACAATGATTTTAAATAAAAAAATATAAATTTTATCATGTAAATACTTATATATGTATATGTGTGTACTAAAAAAACATTTACATCTCTCTCTTTCTCTACCCCTGTCTATAATAAATACACACATATGTATGATTCAATTTTACATCAATTAACATATTAGTTAGATTTATAGTTTTTCTTATTTTCATAAATAATAGAAAAAAAAATCATATATTCATGATTTAATTTAAGATCAATTCAATATATTAGATCGATTTTATAATTCTATTTATTTTGTAAACAATAAAAAAGTTAATACTTGATCATGGACTAATTTACTTGTGTACGATTAATTTATAAAAAAAAAGATAAATAAGTAGATAAAAATTATACAACAATTATTGTATTAACTTATAATATAAAAATATAATAAGCAAACTAAGGAGAGAAAAATATTCCTAGGTTGATTACATGGTTATATGAAGGGTAAAACCTTTCCAATACTTGATTAATTAATTTATCAAACTTTATGTGAAGTATTTAAGTAAAAGTTATTTAAAAATATGTGTAAATAATTATTTTCTTATTAAATATAAAATGCTTGTATAATTTTTACATTTCAATACTCAACCTAATTGAATGAATGATTTAAAAATTAATATTATTAACAACGGTGAGCTTAAGAATTTGAGTAATTGATTAGTCAATCTATGGTTGAGATTAATCCACTTTATTTTTTCCTTTTTGTTTTTTCTCATTTACATAGTTTAAGGGAGGAAAAAAAGATAAATACTAAAATATTAATTCAGCCCTCAATTTTCAAGAGTGTGCATTAATTGCGTTACGAATTCCTAAATGCGTTAAATTCATTCAAACAATAGTAGTAAATTGAAATTAACATCTAACATAATAAAAATGAACACCCAACATAATGAAAATGAACATCAAATACATGCTTCAATTTGTATGACAACAAAAATGAACATCCAACATAATCAAAATGAACATCCAATGTAATCAAAATGAACATCAACAAAATGAACATCAAACATAGGCCAACAATATATATATAAGAAAAATGAACATCTAGCATAAGCAAAATGAGTATCACACAACTTTATAATTAATGAACATCCACAATAAGAAAAAATGGACATCAAATCAAAGATACTGAGAGCAATTAAATGAACATCTAGCAACAAGAAAAATGAACATCAAACTGAACATTCAACACCTCAAAATGAATATCCAACAACATCATAATGAACATGCATCATAAATCATAATAAAAATGATGTGGATTTTCGTTATAATGTTAAATAATGTTCATTTTGATTATACTTAATGTTCATTTTGCTGTTATATATATATTAGGGATGACAATGGGGCGGGAAATCCCCGAACCCGCTGGGGCCCCGCCCCCCTCTGGGGAAAAATCCTCGGTCCCATTGGGGATGGGGGCGGGGACGGGGACGATTTTCCAAAATACGCTCGGGGATGGGGACAAAATTTTCCCCATCCCCGTCCCCATTTTCCCCGCCGGGGTGAATTCCCCGTCCCCATCCCCGAATCCCCATCCCCGAAAATATTAAAATTACCAAATAACCTTTATTCAAATTTAATATATATATTAATGGGAAGGACAAAATAGTAATTTTCCAATTTATTCAAAGAAACCCTAAACCTAAATACCCACTGCCGCTTCCCTTGACACTCTTCCACTCATCCATTATTAATTTGTTCTTTTGAAATTGGATCTGATTTCTGAAACTCATTCTCTCGACTCTCAAAAGACAGAAACCCTAACCCTAAATCTCATTCTCTTCGTCTCTCGAGTCTCGACTCTCACTGCCTGCCTCGGCCTCACTCGCTCCTCACTCTGCGACACCGACTCTGCTCCTTGCTTCCCTTCTCTCAGTCATTCAGTGCGTTCGTTCTCTCAACTTCTCAAGTGTTCGTTCGTTTGCTGAATCGATGCTCCTGAATCGCTCGCTCAGTTAGATATCCCTCTCATTCTCTGATGTGTGTGTGTGTTCAAGTCTCAGTGTGTGTGTTCAAATCTCTGTAACTTTGTTCATTTCTGAATCTATGCTCGCTCGTACGTTGTGTGTGTTCATTTCTGACAATTGTATAAATCAAAGCAAATGCATACTGTATAAGCACATATTCACTAGAAACAATAGCGCACTTCAATAATTAGTCCTCAAAATGCATACTGTATAAACAACACTAAATTGTTTGTTGATTTGCAACGCTAGGAACTTGATGTGTGAAATCTTTCCAACTCGTTCAGTTTTTGTTCATTATTCTTTCGTTTTCTTTCTGGTTCCTCATGCTGGGAACTTGAAGAGGATGTATTATTATATTTTTTTCCGAATAACACTTTTTTAATGTATTATTATTTGATTTTGATGTATTATTACTTGAGCAAGTTAAATACGTTGTATTTTGAACAGATTAAAAACCGTGTCCGATAAAAAACCGGATCCGATTAAAATTTAGTTATTTTTTTATAGTTTTAAAAAATCCCCCTTGGATCCCCGTTGGGGATGGGGCAAGAATCAATCCCCGAAGCGGGGATGGGGATGAGTTTCGGGAGCGGGGATGGGGCCGGGACGGGGGTATACCCCCCATCCCCGATCCGCCCCTTTGCCATCCCTATTGCCTATGTTGATTATTCAATTTGATGGTTGTTCATTTTGATTATACTGGATGTTCATTTTTATTGTCATACATATTCATGCCTGCATATGCTGTTCATTTTCTTTATGTTAGATGTTCATTTGGATTTTGTTAATTCCCAGACAGCATTTAATTCTCAAGTAGCTGATTCTCATGCAACATTTAAGTATAAGTAGCAAAAAGAAAATGGCAAAAAGGGTGAAATAATTACAACCCTTGATTCAACATCTAAGGGTGCATAATGTTCATGCTCACATGCTCACATTAAATCCATGATCATTCTACCAATTCCCTATTAAATAATAGTGCAATATGGTAAGAGTTTACCTCTTAAGAAGTTTACTCTATTTATTTTCAAAATGGCCTCAAATTTGAATTTGTTCGAAAGTTATTATCAATCCTTCAAATGATCTTTCTTGTGTCATCAAAACTCTTTTCAATGAAAGTGAAGATCAAATGTCAATAACAAAAATCATATTAAGGTATCATACGAAAGGCTTGTAATATGTAAAACAACAACAAACGTCCCAGCCCCCATGGAAAACAAAAAAGATTAGTAATATAACTTTTCTAGCTATTTTAACAACCACACAATCATAAGCTTTAGAGTAACATAGTCAGTGATATACACACAACATTAAGCATTGTTTTTAAACAAATCAACACTTTTATTGTTCATGACGAGACGAACTGAATTTCATAACAATAAATATTTAGATATATATATAGAGAGTCGTTGACCTTAAATTTAATACTTTAGGTATAATATACTTTTGATTGCTTTTAATGAAATTGATTTTTTTTCTAAAGAAAAAAATGATTAATTGAAACTATATTTTGAACAAAATATTAAAATGTAAAATAATGTAAGATGACAATATAGAAGCCTAAAAGAGATGATGATGATGAATATGACGACGACGATGATCATAATAATAATAATAATAATAATAATAATAATAATAATAAGAAAGAAGAAGAAGAAGAAGAAGAAGAAGTAAATGGCAATTCTCATGCAAAAGAGGAGTGACCCTGTTCTTTAGTGGGGTTAGGAAAGGTTGGATAAAATTAGTAAAGTTAAAAACTATACATTATTAATAGTTGGGATTAATGAAATATTTAGGTTGTTTCGATCTAAAATGAAGGGTTGTTTTTGTTATTTTTATATGTGAACCTTTATATTATAAAAAATGATGGGGAAAACTAATTAATATTTTGTAAATATTCTTTGATGTTATTATTTCTTTATGTTTTTATGTTTTTATTTTTATTTTTTTGAAAAATAATAAAATAATTAAAATTCAAAATATAAATATATACAAATAAAACAGATTAAAATGTTAAAATATTAAAATAAGTTAAAATAATAAGTAAATAAATAAATAAATAAATAAATTTGCAATTAAAAAATATATAATAAAAAAATAAAAAAATCACCTGAGAAACTAAAATAATAATTAAAAATTTAAAAAAATTATATATTAGCACGTGCATCTACATCACCTACAAATTATATGTATATCTACCAAATCTAACCAATCCTATTTAAACTAAGTCTCATCCATCGAGTCCCTGTCTCTGGGGAATACTTACATGACAGGCTTTACAATGGACAGGGGCGGAGAATGCCATTGCCCAAAGAAGAAATCCACACCCACTACGACATTCTTCAACGGAATAAGAAGGAACGCTCCCTCTAGGATTCGAACTTTGGAGGGGAGAGATGGGATGATGAGTCATTGCCATCAAGGCAAAGGCTGGTCGGTATAGTATGATAATACCTTTTGGCTTTATAACAAATATCTTTTATTTACAGAACATTAACTGAATGCTTTTGGAAAAATAAAATAATGAAAACTCTTGCAAATTTCATATTGTTCTTTGAACCAAACATTGAAGAAACTAAAGAAACATACATCTAGTTAAGTCAAAAATTAGCAAATAAGACAAAATAACCCGTCAAGACATGTTACCAAATATAAAACACTTTGACACAATTATTTATGAGATAATCTCATAAATCTGTTTTATGGAATGACGTCTATGCATACATATGCATCAGTGAACTCTGAGTAACCCAATTAATCGCATATATGTCATTAATAACAATAGCTGATTAGTTGGGAAAAGGCTTACAAATCCAATTAGGTTTCTAACTTAAGTCAAAACTAAAGTGCTTATCTTACCATCATTCAAGAAAAGTATGGGTTTACTTGTTGCAAAAATGCTTTTGATAGCTCAAATTGTGCACTACATCATCCGAGTAATAATCATTGAATATTTTAATATCACCTAAGATTCGAGTTACACCCCTTGTATTGCTCTCTTTCTCTGCTTCTGAATTCTTACCCTTTGTTACATGCTAGGAGTCAGGTTCACCAAATTTCAACTTCTTATTAAACATAGATTTAATTTTTAGAATTAGCCTTTGAGAAACTCAACATGAGATGATTGGTGAACCGTCTACACAAGTACGTCTACATAATTTTATATTCTTGATCTCCAAATTTTGATGCGACATTTGATAATCATAGTTTATTTTTTAAACTTTTTCAGAAATATATGTTTACTTGTTTGCTAATATTTCAATTTCTTATGTCTATAGCTAGAAGTTGATCACAAGCTTAGGTAAACACACACTAGTATTTGTTGATCTCATCCTCCTCGCATTGTCTCCACTAAATATTAATTAGGTTCACCCACTCATTATGAGGTCTTAATTATTTCACTCAATTAAAACCCTAATCTTAGCCAAGAAGTTGATCAATGGGATTTCTGTAATATGGGGAAAACACTCAATTTGCACTTACAAATTAATTATTTTGCCATACTTTAATTTCTTCCATTCATATAATTCGCAATGGAGTGCGCAAACTTTATTAATTATCTTTTTGGGTCGCCCCTCGTTGAAGAAAATGACATTAACATCTTTTTAATCTTTCTTTAGTGCTGCACTCATCACTCATCACACCACACTCTCCATTCCCCTAAAATTAAACCGAAGGTCCAATATGGAAAATCAATGTATGCACAACATGATAACATCAGGAGCCAATATGGATCATTTATGTGAACAAGACACACAATTTTGTAAAAGCACAACCGTTATCTCTTCTCTTTCTTGCTTAATTCAAATGAGCCACAAGTTAAAACCTACTATTAATAGGAAAACAAAAACAAAAAGTAAATATGTTAAAAATATAACAAATTACATTATTTACCTCCCACCAGTTTTGATGAAAAGATGATTTCTATCAATGAACTGTGAGAAATGTCATTTAATTATTGTTGTTATAATAAATACCTGTCTAATCCAGTGAGAGTATGTTTTGGACCATATTATCCCTACATTAAAACAAAATAAATTTTTTTTAAAATTTTCAATAGTTGAAGGTCAAAAACTTTTTGTTTTAGATTTTCCTTTTTAAACATTAAAAAAATGTCACTTCTTTCCCCATTCACAAATTAGAGCTCCATATTTTTAATCTAGGTTTCTTCTTCTTCCCCCCTTTTTCCATCTCCATACGAACAATTCACAAATACAATGTTGAATAGTTAGTAAAAGTTAATAAAGAAATAAATGTATTGGTTCTATCAAATGTCTCACATGGATAGAATAATGTTTTCTCTAACTCATCGAGAATATAAATATGTTTTTTTTTAATTAATGTCTCACATGGACAAAATAAGGTAACTTATAACTCTTTATAAGTTAAAGAGTTATATGGGTTTATAAATAAATAAACTATGAATTGGACTAACACGTGCTTGGGTTAAGGTTCAATGCTTCACATTGAACCGCACATACGCGCGCAGTGTGGGTTGTAGGGCGTTAGAGGCACTTTGGCGCTTATTAGACACACTTGGTACTTGAGCTCGAAGCCTAGGAGTAGACAACACAATTAACATTTATTTATTAATTTTTCCTTTAAACAGTTGACAGTTGATACAATTGGATAGAATTAACTGTTTTAACTGTCAATCCTATCCAACTATTGTTGTCATCCTTAATTATCTAGTCTTGTTGTCATCTATATCCACTCAGAAAATGAAAACATTGGGATTGATTACTTAGAAAAGAGTCAATCCAGGAAGTTTTGTTATATCCTGGAGACACGAATTTTTATGAAAGATAACAAATAAAATCCCTCTTAACAGTGTGAATCCAACGGAGATTGGAGGACAACGAGAAGGGAAGAGGAGAAATAGGGATTAGGACTGTTCTTTTATGTGGTATTTTGCGGAATGATGTGGTATTTTGCGGAATGATGTGGTGAGATGTAGTGGAATTGTGGCGGGTATGGTGAAATTGTGGTGAGTTATTGGTATGTGGGTATGTGAGGAGATGGGATGTAAAAAGTAGAAGAGAAAAGCGAGGAAAGAGAAAAGTGAGGAGAGAGAAAAGTAATGATTTGCGATAAAATTTAGCGGGTTGTGACAAACTGCAGTGTCACAGCCTATCGCAGAAAATAACAGGGCCTAAATATTAATGTGACAAAAATTGAGAGAGTATAATTATACTAGTGATGAATGATGTAAAAAGTGAAACAAACATTAGGTAAGCGCTGAGAAAGAAAGAGAGGCCCAAAAAAAAAAACAGTAATGCAAAAGTTACCAAATACTCTCGACTGTAATTTTTTAATTTGCAGTACAGATTCCAGAAGGAGCCCAACTTACATCATTGAGACATTCATCAACTGATTGGCTTAGCTATCATCAACACCCTTTTACAACCCCACACATAAGACTTCATCACAGGCTCATCATCCTCACAGCACTCGTGTAAAAATATCCCCCCCCCCCCCCCCCCTACACCTCTTACCAACTGGACCACCCATCTACTCTTACAAAAGCCACTTTAATTCATAAAATACAAATAACAACAACATCAAACCCCCCTAAGACACAAACTCAAAAAACCAAAAAAAAAGAAAAAAAAGAAAAACACCTACCCTCCTCCTATCACAGCCATTGACAATGGAGGGTCCTTTTTTTTTTCCTTCATTATTATTATTTTTTTTCTAATATAACCTTGGAAATAGGACTCTATATATCTAATAATCTCATCCAAATACCCCCCTCCATGGGTGGTGGTGGTTGTAACTTGTATCAGTACTGCAGGACATCAGCAGAAGCCATGATAGGCTGGTTGAGGTAACCCAAGTTCCATGGGTCATTGTTATTTATGAAATTCCCGTTATACCCTTCAAAACCTCCAAGCCATCCCCCAAGGGAATCCTCCTGGACATCCAAGTCAAAGTTGGTGGCACCAGTGGCAAGGGTTGGGGCAGGGAGGGTATTCATGTAATTGAGAATGTCGTTGAGAGATTGAAGCCTCTGAGCAAGCTCAGACATCTGGGCTCGCAAAACAGAGTTGTCAGCCTCGACATTGATGAGCTGCTGGGTGGTGAGGCTGATGCTTTGCAAGATCTGCTGATTTTCTCTCCTTAACTCGGCAACCTGACCCATCAGATCGTCCAGATGCTTCTGCTTCCTCATCCTTGACCTTCTTGCTGATTCCCTGTTTGACAGCATCCTCTTCCTCTTTCTCTCGTCCATCACCTGCTGCAGATCTCCTTCCGATCCTGAGTTCTGAGACATCCCGCTTGAAGATGCCATTACAACAAATAAATGATGATAAAAATAAAGACGATTTCTTCCCCCTTTGGTTATGTACACTTCAGGCACGACGCAGGACCCAGATTCTTGCAAAAATTTGTTGGTTTTTTTTGTTTGTGGATCTAAAAATATGAAAAATCTAGGTGAAGACGACTAATTAGTTCTTACTGGGGGCTGATTTCTGAGAAAACATAGAACCAGTAGAGGAAAACAACGGAGAAGGATTGAACTAAGTGGGTCCCGCGCCTGAGAGAGGAATCGATCATAAACCCAGAAAGGAAAACTTCACTCAGAACAGGAGACATGAATCTTAAACATTAAAAGACCGGTTTCTCAAACATGAAGATGGAAATCAGAAAGATCTCTCTGTTTCTCTTCAGAGTGATTTCTTTTCCTGAAAAAAGTAAAATCTGAAACAGAGTTCCAGATCTAGAGGGAACAAAGGAAGAACAGGGGAGGAATCAAAGCAAAAGGTTGGATTTTTTCTGGAAATAGGAGGTGATTAGGGATTTGGAGAAATGGGTTTTGGCTTAATTTGAGATCCAGAGAGGTCTTGAATCTTGATTGAAGAAACAGAGCTCAAGTTTCCAGAAAACAGAGCAGCAGAACCTGGGCACTTTTAAGAACAATCTAGAGAGAGAGAGATTATCAAAATTTTAAAGGTGGGAGAAGAAGAAAGGAGGAAGAGGTTGATGAGAATGGAGGGTAGGGATTATATAGAAATGGAGGGCAAATTAAGTGGGGTAGAAATTAATTAATAAATGAGAAAATGAAGAGGAAGAAAAGGGTTTTTATATTTTAAAAATTGCTATGTGGGTTGTTGTGTGTTGGGGGCAGGTTATTTTAATGGTGGGATATGATGGCATAGCTGAAATTTCCATACAACTATCTCACATTCCAGCTGGTATACTTTAGAAAGTGGAAAAGTATTTACTATTTTTCAAGAAATGAAAACCCTTTTTGTTTGTCATGTTTTTGAAATCAAGAAAAAGAGGTTTCCTGCCCCTAGCAAAATAATTTATGTGAATTTGTAGACAACTTAGAAATTTTTTTTTGTTATTGTTTATGTTTTATGGGTGGTTAAAAGTATAATCTATTGAAATCCACTTATTTATTTTGAAATACTGAGAATAGGAAAAATAATAAGATTATATTATAAATATAATTAAAAAAATATGTGGAAATTTCTGAAAAATAGTTATCTTAATATAAATCAATGGAATTAATGCTTGAACGTATTATCAATAATATAAATAATTACACAATATAATTTTGTTTAAGCTGTCATATTATTTTACAAAATTAATTATCAATTAACTTCAAATTATTTTATTTTATTTGTAAAATAATAATTGACATCACATTTTTTTGATAAATATAGTCAAATAAGTCAATATAAAATAAATTTAGATTTAATTCATCAAATAGCATAAATACATTTATACATGTTAATTTTTAAAAACAACAACAACAAACAAAAAACTTACATAAATTAATCTTTAAAACAATTACAAATATAAAGTACTCAAGTTAAATATTGTGGCCTGATTTGTGTACTGTCTCTAATTTTTCTTTTCCCTAAAAAATGTTGTGAAATATATAAAGTAAGGTCGTGTTCTTTTATGCGATATTTTGCGGAATGGTGTGGTGGGGTGTGGTGGAATTATGGTAGGTTATTAATATGTAGGGTAAGTAAGGAGAGAGAATGTAAAAAGTAGAGGAGAAAAGTGATGAGAGAGAAAAGTAATGATTTGCGGTAAAATGCGGTGGATTGTGGCAAATTACGGTACAGTTTGCCAACCACACGAAAGAACACGTCCTAAATGTGAATGCAAAAACTATCTATCATTTCCGTATTAGTTGTCATTCATTCATTGTTTTAAAGTTGTTAGTGTTTATTTTGATTGATAATTGTTTTACATATATTTTGTCAAAAAAATATAATATTATAGTTATACAATAGCATAAAAATTATTAATTTAATAATAGAAATTTTATATAAATAAAATATTTTATATATTAAAAGGTTGACGATTCAAAATTTTTTAAATTTACTATACTCGTTCTTTTTTATTTGTCATGAATACTTTTTAAGATTCATATTTAATTAATAATTTCTCATAAAATATTTTGAACAATATTTTTTATTACGAATCTAATCATATCAATTTTATTTGACAAATCATTATACAAATTAAAATAGTAACAATCAAAGTTTTTGACACAAATAATTAAGTAATAATAGTAGATAAAATCAAGTGAAAGATAAAATAAAAAGGGGAGGGGGTGTTGAATTTATTTTTAATTACTCCGTATCTATATACATGAATTTTTGCGTTGCAAAAGGTTGCATTTTAGTACTCCCTCCGTTTCATAGTAAACGTCATCTTTAAAAATTATGCAGTTAAATCTATAGAATTTTGATCATAAATTTTTTAATATATATAATGACTTGTTATATAAAATTACTATCATTAGATTTATAACGAAAAATACTATAATAAAAATATAATATTATAATTATTAATAAAATATTATAAAAAAATTATTAATTAAAAAATAATATTAAAGATCGTGATAGTTAACAAAATGACACTTAACATGGAGCAGAAGAAGCAGTACTCCCTAATTTTGGAGGCCATTATTATTGTGAAAGGAATCAGTTTTCACCTCAAATTCACCGCCATCAAAGTAACCACTACAATTCAAGTACAGTTTCAACTTTTTCCTGACACAGGGTCTGCCACTTTTTGCACATTGGTTGGTGGGGGGTAAACCTTCAAGGGAGGGAGGTGTGATTTCAAACATAACCAAGGGGCAATTTGGTCATTCAGTTAGGAGGTGAATTTTGTTGAATGATTGAATGCTGTGGCCTGTGGGCTGAGTTTTATCATGTATCATTGACTGTCCTTTTCTCAATGATATACTCTACTATTGCTCCATACATACCCAATTGCCTTACTACTTTGCTACCTTCTCCTTTTTTCTTTTTTTTTAATGATATTCTAGAGTTTCAATTTTATAGGTAAGTGGTGGCTTTGGATTGGGAAATCAATGGACTTGTATTAAGCATATTCAAAGTTGTGTCAAAATCATTGTGCCAGCACCAAACAAAATGAGGGAGGGAGGAAAAAAAATCAAGGCATACATACTCAGACCTCAGTGCTTCAATCTTACTTTTTATGAGTAGTGGTGTTGAAGAGATAATTATCAATCAATTTTAATCAGAGAAATAGTGTGATTTTGATGTTGGATGCCACCACACGTAGCCACATATGCAAACCATGGTTGTAACAATTGGAATTATGTCTAGTATTTGTTATTTTCTAATGTATATATATAGTATTCATCAATAACCTATATTCTTTAGAAGTGAGCCAAACACTGAAATTAATAAATCAAACAGGAATCGGTCTAGCTGAATCAAAAATTGAAGAATTGAAACCGTTTTTAAATTTGTGGTTAGTTAAATCAATGAATCAATAAGTTATCTAGCTTATTTTCGGTTCATGACTTAAAACTGATGATTAATCGAAACTGAACCAATGATTTCTTGCTTTTGTTTTTCGGTTAAAGAAGCATAAAACCTAAAAAGATATTGATCTCATATAGAGTCTTCCCCTACCAGTGGGATCAAAAAAAGTTGTATTGAAGTTTAGTATTGGATAATAAAATGGTAATTTTCCGTACCAGTGCTAAAAGTGAATGTGAAAGTAGGAATGTCGCTACTAGAATAGATCACATAAATAAGAATAATCTATGCATAGTCATAATCTCATTTGATATATTTTGCCTGCAACAAAATTAACTCAACTGAAATTTGTGAATATAAAGGCATGTCTCAACAAAACCTACAACATTTCTATGTCAGCCATTAAATAGTTGATATTTGTAGAGTAGAATTGCACATAACTCAATACGAAAGTGACATCAGATAGTCCAGTCTTATACCATGTATTGTCATTGCCTTTGTTTCTGTTAGTCTAACGTCACAACATCACCTCTCTTCATACCTGAGTCTCATGCTCGTGTCCCGGAGTTGGATGTGGCTACTCGGAATAGAGTCACTGTAATCGATCCATACCCAAAATCCCTTAACCTCTTACAGTGATTTAGCGAGAAAGAAGTAGTTGATATTCTTGTTGTGTCTTTTCCCGTATGCCCCACACACACACACACACACACACACACATATATATATATATATTGGTATAGAAATTGTAATGCCCTCCACAGATGTCCTCCACATCACCATTGAGGACCTCCAATACGCCGAGAAAGTTTTGTTTGAAAGAACAAATTAGGGAAGTAACTTGAAATCCTCAATCTTATAATCAGAATATTCTCTAAAGATTATATGTACTTATCATGATTTATATCTTTGCATATTATGCCCTATTAAGCAAAGATTAAAGCTTCCAAAAGAATGAAGATAGAAGATCAAGCAAATATGGAAAATAGCACCAACTAAGGAAACATCAAGAAAGTCGTTGCATTGGAACCTCAAGCATCTATATAAAGACCGACTGTCTTCTTCTCTCAATTAGTCGATTCCAAGCAAATAATCGAGTGTAGGAAAACTGGTGAGATTTCTGAATGTAGCCAATGAGTCCTTAGTGAGTTATATAGCCAAATATGTTGGTGAGGTGTTGTGTAGCAGAGCTTTGAAGTACTAAGACTTTGTGAGTTTGATATCCATTATAATCCGTCATGTTCTTCTCTGCCTCATCTGTGAGGTCCTTCTTCTCTGCCTTGTCTGTGAGGCCCTTCTTCTCTGCCTCGTCTGTGAGGCCCCTCAACAAAAATTGAATCTCAGTTTCGGTCCTTGTAAGCAGACATCAAGGACCTCACTGTCCTGATCCTGCTAAGTTCCCTAACCTCCTCTATTTCTCTTGTACCTCAACGTTTATCTAATAAAGAAGTATTATTCAGTTTAAACAAGTTCTATTAACGTCCTTGTGTTTGTAAGTACATAACTCTGTAACAAACCTATTACCCCCCCCCCCACAAGGGCCTCAACAAGTGGTATCAGAGCAAGTCCACTCAAGAAGAGACTAACCACTCTGTGGAAAAGGTCACGGGGGATAGTGAAAGCAACAAAGTGAGTCACGAACGTTGATATCATGAATTCAGCTATAAAAGGTTATTTCTATGTCTTTCATCTGGAATAAACTTTGAGGTACGTCTTCTGTAAACCATTAATTGATCTAATTTATTTGTGGCATGAATTGAAGGGGATGATCCTCTCTTAGTACTAACAAGTTTATCAAGTGCTGCAGGTTTCTAGACAACCTCAAAAAAATACTAGATGTTGTATCAAGGGGGAGATTGTGGAAACGCGTCTCACCTCTGAGGACCTCCGCCATCTCTCTTGCACTGTTTGAGGGGGAGCCAACTCATTAAAGTCGTCACTACTCAGTTTTCTCTTTCAAACAAAAAAGTGGGACATTGTAGAAATTGTAATGCCCTCCACAGATGTCCTCGACATCATCACTGAGGACCTCCAATACGCCCAGAAAGTTTTGTTTGAAAGAACAAATTAGGGAAGTATCTTGAAATCCTCAATCTTATAATCAGAATATTCTCTAAAGATTATATATACTTATCCTGATTTATATCTTTGCAGATTATGCCCTATTAAGCAAAGATTAAAGCTTCCAAAAGAATGAAGATAGGAGATCAAGCAAATATGGAAAATAGCACCAACTAAGGAAACATCAAGAAAGCCGTTGCATTGGAACCTCAAGCATCTATATAAAGACCAGATATCTTCTTCTCTAAGTTAGTCAATTCCAAGCAAATAATTGAGTGTAGGAAATCTGGTGAGATTTCTGAGTATAGCGAATGAGTCCTTGGTGAGTTATGTAGCCAGTAAGGTAATTCTATTAAGGTAACCAAGGACCTTGGTGAGTTATGTAGCCAAATATGTTGGTGAAGTGTTGTGTAGTAGAGCCTTGAATATCTAAGGCTTTGTGAGTTTGATAACCATTATAATCCGCCATATTTTTCTCTGCATCTATGAGGAATATTATAAGAAATGGAGATACATAGGCTTTAGCCATACTATTTCTGCCGACATCCAGTCTGTGATGTTAGCTTCTTCGAACGTGGGTTTAATCTAAGAAATTAAAATTACAATAAATTTACTTTTTTTTCCCATAAACAAATCTTTCAATTAATAGACAAGGTACAAAGGTTTATTATTAATCAATTTACATGTTATGTACTCTATTTAAATTGAAATCCAAGAAGAATATGCTGGGAGTTTAGAATATTAAATCGGTACGTACACTCTGACAATTTCATATTAATTCAAAATTTTGTTTTTGTTTTCTCCTTAAAATAAAATGCAAGAGTGCATTATTACACATGGGTAGTCTGATCTAGCTTCTTAGTTTATTTTGTTTTCCTGATAGAAAGCTGCTTGATTTATCGGCCATTTTCCGCCGCCCTTAATTTTTATATTTATTTGTAGCATTTTTTAATTGATCAGATATTTATAAAATCTTAAATATATTTTCCTGCAAAAATCAGGGAAAAAGTGTTCCTGCTATCATACTCTTCTTGAATAAATGTGAAGAAATTCCATCAAAAAAAAAACTGTGAAGAAAAGCAATTAATTTTTAAAAAATGAGAACACCTAAAACATAGTACATATTACTTTTGCACTTTTGCTAATTTTTAATTTGTGAGATGCCGTAACACTTTTTAATATACCCTTGTTATTTGGATTGGTAACTCTTTCCAATTTAATCCAGTTCAAACTAGAGATGGGAAAAGCTGACCTGATACGATTACCGACCTGAACCTAACACGATATTAAGCAGGTTTAGGTAGAAATTTTCAACCCATTTAATTAAATAGGTTGACACAGTAAACCCGTTTAATTAAATGGGTTAGGTTCATGTCAGGATTTTCGACATGTAAAACACCTATTTAACCCGTTTAATTAGGCATGTTAGATGGGTCAAGTCATTTGCTCGATAATTGTTTACCCAATTATACCGTTTATCAATGAGCTTAAGTGAAAGTTACAGTTAATACTCTTTGAAATATACATAAGACTTGTAATTTTAACTTATATTTATTTTTGACTATGAATTAAAAGACATCTCTTTATATATAACTCGAATTAAAATGCATTCATTTAATTTACAATACCTAATGCAATATATTTTTAAATTTACATCGCCAAATTTATATAAAAGTAATTTTCATAATACATTATCAATATTAATTTTACATTTTAAAATTATCACATATATTAAATGATTAATAGTCAAAGCTTATAAAAATTAAATATGCCTAGAAATAAATAATTAAACGACACAGGGCAATAGAGGAACTATTAGCATGTTAGGTCCGAATGACTTCTCTTTTCCTTCACCTTTTCTGTAAAAGTATTTAAAGCAAATGTAATGGTAATTCATATTTTTGGATGGTTAGTGGAGGTCCACCCTTTCCACATCATTCATAATTCCTACTTTTTGAAACTTCATTTTATTTGTTTTACAACAATATGAATTCATTCCTACTTTTCACATTAAAATATATTTATTTGTGAAATCCATATACTCATTTATTATGTTTGTGTTTTTTAATTTTTGTTTAATAATTAGTAATGACAAATATTTAAAAATGTATAGTTATTATTTTTTAAAATATGATCAATTTTAAAAATGATATGTAATATGAAATTAAAAATAATGCAATCATTTATAATAGTACTCACGCCTACTTTTTCACTTTAAAATATTTATTTAAAAAGTTACCTTTATCCTAATTATATATTTATTTATGTTTATACTTTTAGAATTTAATTTCATTATTCTTTAAAACAAATATTTAAAAATTTATCTGACCTGGAGAAAATTTTCATTATTCTTCAAAAAAATATTTATTTAAAAAATTTGCTTTGATATAATTAGCTAGATCATAACATTCACAAAATATTTCTCATTTCTCTATTATCTTGAACCCGATTTTAGCTCCATCCGAATTGTCATTTCGCTCCGACTTGGAAAAAAGGGTTCAGACATCAAATTTACGTCCAAATTTTAGCATTGACCGAATTTGGCCAACTCAAATTTACCCACACACAAATTTTTGTTAACACCAATAATAGTGTTCTCTTTACTTTTTTTAAAGTGTGTTAAATGGAATTAGTATAATAAAAAATATAAAAAAATAAATAAAAAAGTTAGGAGGGAGGAACGCTTTAACGTTCCCATAACGATGTTCTCAAAATTTTGATCTTCGGTGTATGAAAACGCTGAGAATGTGCACTTGTTCCAAGACACCGTTCCAAACAGTACATGTGGTCTTATAGGCTTTGTTTAGGAAACACTCGTGGATAGAGCTGGGAAAAGCTGACACGACACGATTACCGACCTGAACCTAACACGATATTAAACGGGTTTAGGTAAAAATTTTCAACACGTTTAATTAAATGGGTTGACACGGTAAACCCGTTTAATTAAATGGGTTAGGTTCAGGTCAGAATTTTCGACACGAAAAAACACCTACTTAACCCGTTTAATTAGACATGTTAAATGGGTCAAGTCGTTTGCTCGATAATTGTTACCTAATTATACCGTTTATTAATAAACTTAGGTGCATGTTTCAGCTAATACTCTTTGAAATATACGTAAGACTTGTAATTTTAACTTATATTCATATTTGACTATGAATTAAAAGACATCTATTTATGTATAACTCGAATTATATTACCACGCAAATTGTGGAGTATGATATGTCATTATTTCGATCCCACAATGAGTTGTTTTGTAAACCGGTTTGGTTAACCTAAAACGCATTTTCCAAAAATCCGAAACGGTTAACCGGTTTTACCGGTTTGGTTTTTACGGTTTTGCTATTTGATTTTCGGTTTCGGTTTTTCACGCCCACCCCTAGGTCTAGCTACCCTAGATACACTTTACCTTTTAACTTTAGTGGAATTTTCTTGTCAAACAACATTGTTGAGTGTTGACACTTGACACTGATTTTGACTTTCGCCAATTGACCTTAATTCGATGCATATGAAATCCATAAATTCAAAATGTTATTTGACCTATGTTTCATAAATTCAGTACAAAAATATAAAATTTACGTGGATATCAAGCTCGAGTCTGAAAATTTAGAAGGAAAAATAGGCGGAGCCCGATTGAACGTGAGTTGAGTAATGTGATTTTAAGTTCGAACTAAGCCAAGGATTTTGAACTTTTGTCAATCACGTTGAGTTTTACTGTGGCCGGATCAGGCTTAGCTTAGCTTTTTCATGACCAAAAAATTCTGACCCGTGCGTTGCACGAGGCATAATTAAATATTCGATATTATAAGTATTTTGAATTATATGCATGAAGAATCTATATGTTTGTTGACATATTTTGAGCATTGAAAATACAATATAATTGACAAACATAATTTATTGGAGCACCTATTTTAATATATAAAATTTTAATCGCTGAATGATCTAAATTCTAAATTTGCTAATTTATGTTAAATGCAAATGCTAAAGTATAATACATAGTTAATTTCAATGACCCTTAAGTTGTTTGTATATGAATTTCAAATAATGATTTTGATTAAATGAAGAGGAAGTATAACAAATTTTAATTTTTAAGGTTGTTTTAATCAAGAAAATATATACCCTTCCTTGGTTAGTTTCATGCATTTCATAACACACAGTTATATATGAATATAACTTTATTTTGGAGGCAAATTTACAGGTAAAATAATACTAAAAAGGATTTTGGATCATTAGCCTTGCTAATTAACTTCAAGTAATTGTAAAGAGTATTATTGACATAACTAATTAAAAAAAATACTCACATACCAAATCATTATAGAACTTTTAAAATAATAATAATAATAATAATAATAATAATAATAATAATGACAGTAAACTAATTAAGTATGCACATAATTAAAATTTTGTTTATCTGTAGGAGTAACCTATTCTACCAATTAATAAGCATTAGTTATTTTCATTAAAAAGTCAAAAAATTAATTAGAGATTGCCTAAAATACGCTCATTAAAACCCACATATTATGATCTTCATCCTTTGTGCCAATATATATGTGTGTGTATAAAATAGAAAAGACCACCAAGTCAATAGAAAAATCAACATTTAAAAGTAATATAAGAAAGACAACTAAGGCACCGTTCTTTTGTGCGTTAACGCAACTAACCGCAACGCAAATTACCACAAATTACTATTACCTTTTTACCATTTCCGCCGCAAATAACTGCAACGCAACGCAAACGCAATGCACAAAAGAACGGTTCCTAACATAAGTTCAAAAAAAAAGAAAAAAAGAAATACAACTAACCTGAAATAAGAGAAAATAGTTAAAAGAAAACCATATCACTTCTCAAAACAAGTTAAATAACTATATAGATGAAGAAAATAAAAGGAATGAAATATCCTTTTTAAAGTTGAAGTATATCTTAGATTAGAACCAAACATTACCTTTTTTTTTTTGAATGTATAACATACCCATGCTTAAAGAAAGTAAAATTAAACAATGAAATAAATGTCAATTAAATATTATATTAAACTGTTTCATAAGATTATCTATTTAACATTCTTATTTTGAGCTCTCTTTATTGTATGTATTGTAGTTATATTCTTATATTATTGACAAAGGAAAACCTTCAAGATAAGATTTTGAGAAAACAAACGAATACTAAATTCAAAAATATACTATATTGAAAAAATTAAAAAGAAAATATTCTCTTGTTTATATATCATATTCTAACAATATTGTTTTCATAGTTATAATTAAGTAATATACATTCGATTTTTTTTTTGGCTACTAAAAAAAGAAAACTAACTTTAAAATGTGTTCTTAATTATGCATCTCCAATACTTTGAACTTAATTAATTTTAATTTTAATTGTGATATGTACATCATAACGATACATGAGAATCATAATACAGAAATTAAAATAGAAAAAGTAAAATTGAAAAAAATATAAAAAATAAAACTTAAGACATACAAACATGTAAATTAGAATTAGAATAATTCTTGTTCATGGATATTTTCATAACATGAGAGTATAATAATCTCATATTGCAATTTATACAATAGAATATACACAAAATAATACCCAATGGATAAATATGATTTACATTAACAACAATGTATATTCATACTTAACAATACCTTTTCTTCTTGAACTCTAGGCCAAGTGAGAGGGACAAATCTTCGCAAAGTTGGAGTCACTATAAAATATACTGAGATTGTCTTCGTAGTTAGCATCTTGATCCAAATATATGTATATTTTCTTCAATTCCATTGCTCTTCCTTGAGTAGATCTCATCCTAGAAAATCAACCAAATCAACACAACCAATTATAAATTATGATTTGACACAAACCATAGAAATCAATAAAATATAACATAATAGAATAAAATAATATAGGCAAATACAAAAAAAAAAAAAAAACACAGTTCGTAAGATCCCTAATATAATATTTTATTCAAGCTTGCAAGAAAATATAAAATAATTAATATTTAAAATGTAAAAAATTGAATTAAATAAAAATAGTTAGGTAAATCTATAATATGTACTCAACATTGAAATGAAAATAAAATTGAATTAAAACTTACCTACAAAATTTGGATCAAGGGCCTAGCATAAGATAAATTTATAGGAAGCCAAGTATGAGATCTTAAAAAAGTAAATGTTATATAAGTTACAAATTACTAATTAATAATATGTAAATAATAAGCAATTGTTATCAAAATTAATCTTGTAACTGAATTGTCTAAGAGCCCACTAACACAATTGAATTTTAAAAACCTACTTTTCTTTGCAATCAATCAAGTATAACCCTCATATACTCATCTTACACTTTAGTAATCATAATTAATTTAAAAAATGCTATTGTAGTTACTAAATCAAAATAACTCATGCGTTGATAACTCACACTTATTCATATATATGTCTATTTTATTTAAAATGTGGTAATCTGTATGGAACTCATTTGATAATATTTAAACTACAATAATTTTATTATATACATTATCTTTTAAAGCCAGATTTTATTAATAAAATATTGGATCGACTATATTGATTTATTGAGCAATATACATTGTCAATTGACATGTATATAAAGTTGTTTTTCAAAAAATTTAAACATTAGTTTTTTAAAAAAAAATGTAACTTGTACGGATATATTTAAAAAATGATTGTATGTCTGATTTTTTATTTTGCTTCAAAAATACAAATATTTAATTTATAATTTATACAATATCTCATTTTAATATGAATATAAATAGTTCTTAGTAATAACTTATTCTATGATAAGAAATTTATATATAAAAATATTTACATTTATATTTTTTATATTTTTACAATATATAGTTAGTTTTTTTATTATTGTTAGTACTAACTTATCCTATCATTTAATATGTATCAAAGAATTTTTTAGAAAAAGTAAAATCTCTAATTATAGTCTTCCAAAAACGCCCTCATCAAAAGCCACATATTACAACCACCACCTAATTGTACTCAGAAATATATATATATATATATATATATATATATATATATATATATATATATATATATTAGAATGTCAAACGTTTGAATTTCACTAAATATTTGATTTATCCAAAAAAAAATATATTTACTGCATTCACTCATTTTAAATTGACGTTCTAGGTGAAAGGATATATTGGGAGACAATATCTCAATCACCTCTTTTCTGAGTGGCAAGAGGTCCTATTCTTAATCATTATCTCCAAGGTTTGAGGGTTTGAATTTTAGGGGCATTCTCCCTTACCATTTCGGAGATGTTGCAGGTAGGAGAAGGGCTCAGTTTTTGGTTATTGGCATCCCGTTCCCCGTCCGCTGTAGACCTGTTGGGTTATTCCCCCTGAGATAGGGGCTCTGAGTTTGGACCGCTTACCTATATAAAAAAAAATTATTGGGACACAATATTTATTACTCTATTGGGTTTTCTACCAACATTTATTTGTTCCAAAAATTTAACAGTGGATTTTCAAACTTAACAAGATTTCACCAATTAATTTAAGTGGGTGATTGTGAATAGGTTATTGGATGGTTTATTGAGAAAAATGACCTATTGAAATATTTGACCAACTGAAGTAAGATAAATACGTACGTATTTAGTAAATAATATATTCACTTAGTTGATGAGTTCAATAAGTTGATTTTCAATAGGTCGAAATGAGCAACCTATTGGGATTGAGTGATTGATTGTTTGAGAAAATTACCATTTGATCAAAAGTTGCCAAAAGTTACATACATGCTATCATAAAAGTAGTTCATAGATATTATGTAAAAAAAATGGTGATAAAATATTTAAATAGAACTTCGACAAATACTTTTTCAAAAACAATTAACTTTACCAAATAATCAATTAAAATAGTCAATATAAACAACTACTCCCTTTGTTCCATATTAAGTGTCATAATTTTGACTTTCACGGTCACCAATATCATTCTTTGATTGATAATTTCTTGCATAATATATTATTAACAATTACAATATTATACTTGTATGATGATATTTTTCGTTACAAATCTAATGGTGGTAATTTTATATAGCAATTCATTGTATATATTGAGAAATTTATGGTCAAAATTTTTGAAGTTTGACTGCACAATTTTCAAAGACGACAATTAATATGGAACGGAGGGAGTAATCCAAATAGCTAACTGTAGATAGTCAACAACTAACCATCCACGAGTAGAGCTGGCTAATAGGTCAGGTCGAGTCGTGTTCGTGTTCGTGTCAAACTTAAACGGGTTTAAAATTCTCCGACCTGAACCTAACCCATTTATTAAATGGGTTGAAAATTGAAACCGTTTACCGTTTAAATTTTAAACGGGTTGACCTTATTTTGACATGTTTACCCATTTAAGTAAACGTGTTAGAATAAATTTACCAATTTACCCGTTTAACCATTAATGTTCAAAGTCAACATTATGTATCCTCGATCATTGATGTTGGAGCAAGTGGACATATGTGTTATGATTTACATCTATTAGTACGTGATGTTCAAACCTTATCTAAGTCTCTCACAGTATCACCACTAGATGGGTCTTTTGAATTTGTTACTTTAGTAGGTAATGTTGTACTGAATGGTTCTATCAATTGAGAAAGGCCTTTTATATTCCTAAGTTAAAGCAAATCATATTAGTTCTGGTGTTGCTCAATCCTCTGATTAGACTTTTGATTATGATCAATTGGTAAAAGATTATCACTCTACTCCTAGCTAGACCTACAATGCCTTACGACGCAGAACGTTGTGTGACCAAGATGTTGCATGCCCAGAGGTTGAATGTGACAGAGATGAGGATACTTAACTGGACGTGCGGTTTTGACTATGTTGGATAGGATTCAGGAGAATTGCAAATGCACCCATGAAGAGGTGTGAAGAAACAAGATATCCCTAGTGCGACAGGGGCATGAGAGACCAAAAAAGTTCATGAGGCAGGTGACTAGAGTGGATCTAAAACACCCAAGATTAGTAGAGTATGCGCAACGCTAGATAGGGGAATGTGGCGAGCTGAGACTAAGGTGATAGGGTGAGGTTTGCTCAATATCTATATAATACTTCCAAGAGCATGTAATCAATAATCATATTTAATCATTTTACATATAAAATATTAATATAAAAATATATAATTATTTGAAAAGTCCATAAATATTATACAACTTAGAAGTCACGCTAATAAATTTTATACTTAAAAAATGAATACAAATAAATAAACGGTTGAAAAGTGTATAAATATGAACTTAGTAGTTAAAAAATGTATAGATAAATAAAATCTTGAAAAAGTGTATAAATATAAAATCTAGAAGTTATACCAATGAGTTTTAAACCTAGAAACATTAATAAATGATAAATACAAATTTAAAAATTAATATTTATATGGATGGGAGTATGTGCTTTAGGGAGCATGTAATGAATTGTTAAAGCTTGTTGGTAGGATAGTGTGCTTCGCCTACGTTTGTTCCCTTGTATTCTCTTTAGATTTTGTACCTCAGATACGTTTAGATGTTCTCACCTGCACGAAGCACATACATTAGTCTGTGAAGCCACTTGATCTCTTCTTTTGTCTTTTGCTTTTCCAAAGGATTCCAAATGGGTTTCTAGTAGTGTTTAAACATGTTCTTTTTTTGAAGTTTTTTTTTTTCAAAGAGTTTTTTGTGGATTTGCAGAAATCAACCTTGCCATGAATTTTAATTTATGGGGGAAGATTACCTATATCTGAATCCAGGGGCGGAGCCAAAAAATAATCATTGGGGATGCCGAACTTTAATATAATCCTCAACTATATTCAAGATAAGTTTTGGTATAAAAGAAAAAAAAATATTAAAAGCAACTTTTAAATATATAATTTAAAGTTATTTCAATATTAGTATTATTCTAAATGCATTATTTTATATAACACAATTTATTTGCAACAAAAAAAATAAATATGATGTCATTTAGACCAATTAATTATGATATCAACTAAGCAATTCTTAATATTTTATGTTTTTTGAATCCTTGACTAGTAATAAATGAAGATAAGAAATATGGTCAGATATATATGCATAAAATTATTTTCAAATACTCTTTTTATGATCAATATTTCCTTAATCCTTATGTAGTATTTTTTTTTTTAAAAAAAAAATTAATTAGAACTCATATCACTTTTATAAAACATATGATGCTACATTGTTAGAATATCATAACCTAAGAAAATAAAATATATCATTAAGCATAAAAGAAATTCTGCATTGAATAAATAAAAACTCGAGTTTTTAAAAGGAAGGCAAAAATATGGATGGTAAATTGAAAATACTCATCAGAAACAAAATAACACATGTGTGAGGTTTGAACTCATGATTAACATGTCAAGGCCCTTCCATTAGACAATCCCATTAGCTCTCACACCATCTGCACTACAAATCTGCCGCTGACAGTACATTTACATCTAATGTATATAGAAGTTTCTCTGGGCATAGGGGGGCCCCGGCCCACACAAACCCCCCTCTGTCTCCACCACTGTCTGAATCCCCCAAACCGTATTCAATTATGCTTATATATCAAAAACATGGGCATTCGTAAGGGCCCCATGTTAGTCCTTGGCTCGTGCAAATGTGTTATATTTAGAGGTTTGTTATAGTTGTTGGTATTGTTATTGTTGTTGTTGTTGTTGTTATAAGGGTGCACTTAATTGAGCAGAAATTGAACTTTAGTGCTGAGATGTGTTTTTAATAACCCAAATTTTTATGCAATTTAGTTCTAAAATTAAAAGATATATCAAATTTATTCTCTAATCAAATTTTATAATTTAAATTAACACAAAATGCACCGACACACAGAGAAGATAAAATATTTTCAACACAAAATTTATACTCCCTTTGTCTCTATTTACTTGTCAGTTGTCACCTTGGGAAAGTAGGAATATATCAAGATAATCAATTAAATTAGGGGAAACTATTATTAAATTATTTAGATTGGTAAAAGTCAATCATAAGAAATAAAAAATACAAATATAAAATTAATAAAATTAGAATTTAAAATATAAGATGAAAAATAACTATAAATAAAAAAATCAATTTAATAAATAAATAAATTTAGATAGAGTAATTAAGTAAAATAAAATTTAACTACACTAAACTCCTAAATTTATGCTCGGCTCTGTAGATATTGAAGTCAAACTTAAGAATTCGTTCTTTTATGCGGTATATTGTGGTGCGGTATCTCACCGCACTGCACTTTTTAATTTCTACCATATTTTACCATACTACACCACAATCATTATCAATATATCCCTCACTTTTCTCTCTCGTCACTTTTCTTTCTCGTCACTTTTCTCCATCACTTTTCACATTCTCTCCTCACCTAGCTCACTTAGGCCCTGTTCTTTTCTACGGTATTTTGCGATATGGTGGAATTGTGATGGGTATGGTGAAATTGTGGTAGGTTATTAGTATGTGGGGTAGGTGAGGAGAGAGAATGTAAAAAGTAGAGGAGAAAAGTGAGGAGAGAGAAAAGTAATGATTTGTGGTAAAGTGTGGTGAGTTGCAGATTGCATGGTATCTTTGATCACAACCGCAGCCATGAGAAAGAATGCGCCTTACCGCAACTCTCACCTTAATTTACTTCACATCACCACACTTTTTTAAATTCTACCACACCGTAACGCATCATTACCACACTGTACCAACTGTATAAAACATCGGAGCCTAAGTTGAGTAGGAAGACTCGCTGTAGGCTCCATTTCATAAATTGTTTCAACCAAAAAGTTGAGTAAGCGAATTGATGGCCACTATTTTGTGCATCAAATTTTGGGGGGTTGAGTGCAAAAGGTACGAATCCGAGTGTTTGAAGGCCTTGTCAAAAAAAAAAAAGCAACTACTTTGTTAGTTTGGCAGATGCCCTCTGATTTGTAGGGACAAGGGAGTGGATGCCCATGTGCCCTAGCCAAGGGCATGATCCTTTTCCTTATTTTGCTGGGGATACTCCCAACTCTCCAACTTTCAATTTTTTAGCTTTAGAATGAAAACCACTTCATATATACATATGACTATTAGAGATATTAAAATGTATCTTCAAATGTTTGAGGATGTTTCAGTTAATCATATTTTTAGGGAAGCCAATATGACGGCAGACTGGCTAGCAAACAAGGGGCACTCCACTCAAAACCTAGAAGTTTGGAGTCTTAGCCCGTCATCTAAGTTTTCTTTTATTTTATTTCATGATAACTTAGGAAGACGCCTTGAGAGAAGGGTCTACTAAGTTCCTTTGTAATCCTCTTTTACCCGAATTTAAAAAAAAAATATACATTACCAGAACTCCCTTTAATTTAACATCAAACCGAGTAGTTGTTACTTATAGTATCACTAGTAGCACCAGCCGTGTAAGGCATGTACAATTTTTTTATACTACCTCCGTATTTATTTGTTTGTTAATTTGATTAAGTTTTGACCTTTGATTACTTACAAATTAAAATAAATTACAATATTGTTACCGTCATTAGAAATATACATTACTAAAAACTACAAATTGTTTGTTATTATATTATATTCAAGCGCAAAAGAGTAAAATTCATGCGTGAACACAAGTTATAAGGCAGGCAAGCATGCAAACTGCTTGTTATTATATTATTATCCGATGGTAAAATAGTAAATTTGTGCGCGAACACAAGTTAGAAGGCAGACAGATAAGCAAACTGCTAACAGTTGTTGTGAAATATCTCTTTTTTTTTATAAACGAGTAGAACCAGCTTGTGCAAGGCACAAGCAATTTGTTTATACTACCTCCGTTTTTATATATTTGTTAATTTGATTAAGTTTTGACAATTGATTACTTAAAAATTATAATAATTATAATTTAAAATTATCATCATTAGAAGGATACATTATTAAAAACTCCAAGTTGTTTAGTATTATATTATATTCAAGGGTAAGAGAGTAAATTCATGTGTGAATACAAGCTATAAGGCAAACAAACAAGTAAGTTGTTTGTTATTATATTATCATACGAAGGCAAAATAGTAAATTCGTGTGTAAACACAAATTAGAAGGCAGGCAAACAAGCAAGTTGCTAACAATCGTCATGAAGTGTCTCTTTTTTTTTTTTAGTAAATGAAATGATAGTAGTACATCACTCTCAATGTTTGAAATTAATTACTCCCTCTTTCCCAAATTATTTGTCACTTTAGACATAATTTAGAAAACCAAACCCCCCCCCCCATCTATATTAATTTAGTTCATTGGAAATGTGGAAATATTGAATAAAATGGTGAATAAAAAAAGAAAAAAGTGAATAAAAAACTGGAAGAAAAAGATGTAATTAATAAGGTTAATTTGATAAATTATTAATTAATGTGTAATTGAAATTATAAAGTGACAAATATTATGGGAGAAAAGAAAAGAAGTTAAAGTGACAGATAATGTGAAAATGAGTGAGTATTAGTTATTAATCATGTCTTATTTGTATTTAGTGATTGGCAACTAGCCAACCATGGTAAGCGTGGCAGTGGGTCCTAGACCCGACCAAGACCGAGTCGAACCCAACCCATTAAGATGGGTTTGGGTCCAAAAAAAAGTTGTCAAGTCTAGGTCCAGGTCTTGGTCTGGGCATGGAGACCCGACCTGTGGACTCATCAAAATTTAAACATATATAATTTTAAAAACAATGAGGATATCTAGAAGAGCTATTGTGATTGAATAATCATGAACTTTGTATGTGTGTGTGTTTTTTTTTTTTACATTTTAAATTGTGTAGTTGTATTCGTAGAGACTTTTGTAATGTATTTATGTCGTTGTCTTGATGACTTTTGTAATGTTTTTACGTTAAAATTTGCTTATAGCCTCGCACTTTCAATTGGAGTTTTTATTGGGTTAAAAATAGATGTATTTAAATAGAATAATTGTTATTATACCGGTGTACAAGTATAAAATTAACAAAAAAATTGATAGATTTTAGGGACTTGTCGGATCGGGTCAGTTCTAAGTCCAAAAAGAGTTGGCGGGTTCGGGTCCAAGTCTAGCTAGACTCGACCCATTGTCATCCCTAAACGTGGCCGCTATAGTATTTACTAATGTCTACTACCCCAACCCCATTCTGCATTATGAGTTCCATGCAGGTTAGGAGCTTTTTAAGTCTGAAAACTTTTTTTTTATAGTATTGTCAACTTTTTAATCAAAGTTAAAACCCTTCATGATGTGTTCGGTAAACAGATTTTCGTATTATCTTTTTGGATCGAAAGAACTCCCTGAAAAAATATTTTGAAAGAGCTTTTAACTTTTTGATATTATAATTATTTTAATACCTATATTTTCAACAAAATTACATTACATAATAAACTATTAGTTAATATGTTTGATGTTAATTAACACAAAATAAAAGTTGCATGTGTTGTTATGGGGTTATGTTTTAATTATTAATTTTCTTAATTTTAAAACTTTTGTAGAGTTAACGAATTATATATTCATTTTATTAATTCTAGTCATATCATGAAATTTTTGATGTCATAAATTCCAATAATTATTAAAAGGAAAATGGAGTTGACATTGAATAATAAATATAATTAGTGTGAAATATTAACTATAGAAAAATGTATACTATGATTATAAACTTACAATTTATTTTGAAACACATGTGCATGCACATACAATAAAAAAAAAATTGCATTGCTATGATTATAAATGGAATTTTACCAACTTACTTTTTCGCAAACAATTAAACTTGTCGAACACTTTTCTTACAAATAACTAATCCGAACAACTAAGTCAAACAACTAATTCAAACAATTAACGACTAATGACTATTCCAAATAGACCTAACAACCCAACTAGGGCGAAGGTGTTTTGGTGAAAAGCTCGAAAACCAGCAAAACATTGTTAGTTGGATGGTGTGAATGTTTTTGGCAGTGGGAAGCATGGTGATTAAAGAGAGAATAATTAAGTGTTATAATTGAAAAGAAATATAAATATAAATAAAATGAGTGGACATATATCATTTGAATTTTAAAATGACAAATATTATTGAGAAAAAAATTAGTTAAATTGACAAATAATACACCCTATTAGTTCCATATTATTCGCCGCCTTATAAATTGTGTCATGTCTCAACAAATACAATGATTTGTTATATAAAATTATAAGGAAAATTGGATTCTAATAATACGAACTTTTGGCCATATGAGACTTAATAATACGAACTTTCGATTCAGTGATGAATAATACGAACTTTGACCCCCAATAACACGCCACCGAGTTAACATTAACTTTGACTCGGCGGCGGTCTGACGTGGTGGAGGGATGAGTTTAGTCAATTTTAACTTGCCCAATTAGCATTATTTGTCCACGTCAACGCCCTCCTTCTTTCTCTCTCCTCTCTCTCTCTCTTCTCTCTCTATCTCCGTTGCAGATTTCCATGGCTTCCACAATTTGCTTCTTCTTCCTCCCTCTTTCTCTCTCCTCTGTCTCTCCATACCAAACCCTTGGCACCTTTGCCCGACATTGTTGGTTGTTTGAAATCAAATTGTGAGATAGCAACCCTAATTCACGAAAAGAAGATCCCTATTAGCCATTATGTAAATGAATCAATTTCATTTACAAGATTATTTAGTTTCCTAGTATAATCAATCAGAGATAGCATAATCAGTGGAGATTATATTTTATAGCCTGATTTACAGCCTTGATAGGCTCTTGTATTATGTATATATATCTTTCCAATAATCAATGATAAATCAGGGGAATTATCTTCTAATATGGTATCAGAGCTAATACGATCCTAAACCCTCTATCTTCTTCTTCTACCTCATCTATGGCTCCCTCTTCTACCTTCCACCCTGCTTTTGTTGTTATTAACATCAAAAACTTCATCCCAATCACTTTAGAAATGGAGAAAGTTCAGTACTCCTCTTGGGCTGAACTATTCAAAATTCATTGTCGAGTCTACCAAGTCCTTGACCATATCATTCCTTCTCCCCCTACTCCAGCTACCACGCCCGAGCAATCTGCTGAAACTGAAGTTGTAGATCCAGACCTTTGGTCTCGTCTCGACGCCATTGTTCTACAATGGATATATGGCACAATCTCAAATGATCTCCTTACAACTATCATCGAGCCTAATGCCAAAGCTCGACAAACATGGGAGCGTTTGGCTAGCATTTTCCAAGATAACAAAACAACCCGGGCACTGTATTTGAAAAACCAGTTCAGTCAAGTCCGACTTGACAATTTCCCGAATGCCTCTGCTTTCTGTCAAGAACTGAAGATGTTGGCCGACTAACTCTCGAACGTTGATGCTCCGGTTTCACAACAAAGGTTAGTCCTCCAATTAATCGCGGGTTTGAATGAAAATTATGATGGTGTCGCGTCTATTCTTCAGCAGAGCAATCCCCTACCCTCTTTCTATGAAGCCCGATCTCGGCTGCTTCTTGAAGAAACTCGCAAGGCCAAGCAGGCCTCTAATGCTATCAATCTGCCTTGACAAGACTTTTAGCGCTGCCCTCATCGACAATCAACACCATGTTTGAACTGTCTTTGCAAACACAAAGAGGACACCCGCAGCGACAACCGCCCTACCGTAACAAAGGTCGAAACCAAGGTAGTAAAGGCCGAGGTCGTGGTAGGCACAATCCTGGTAGTGCTAGCCATCAATACCAGCAGCACTTCGTTCAGCCTCGAACCTGGCAGCCACAGCCACCATGGGCTGCCTCTACACCATGGCCTATATGGGGGTCATGGACTGCCCCCCATGCCCGTATCCCACTGCCCCGAATGTCCGACCATCGCCACGTCAGCAAGGAATTCTCGGCAGCCGACCTCAGGCCTACACTGCTCAATCCACTCCTACCGACATCGAGGCTGCTCTTCACACCATGACTCTTAATGTTCCTGATGCAACTTGGTACATGGACACCGGAGCTACATCACATATGACAGCCTCGCAAGGTACTCTCTCGTCTTATTGTAATACGAGCACAAATAACAATATAATTGTTGGTAGTGGTCATGAAATTCCTATTCACGGTTTTGGTACGGCATATCTTCAACATCCCCATCCCCCTTTAGCCTTAAATAATGTCCTTCATGCTCCCAAACTGATCAAAAACTTGATATCAGTCCGACGCTGTACTACTGATAATAATGTTTCAATTGAATTTGACCCTTTTGGATTCTCTGTGAAGGATATTGTGACGGGGACACCAATCATGAGATGTAACAGCACCGGGGACCTCTATCCTCTTCCCACTACCACACCGTCCGTCAATCCTCCATCCACTTTTGCTGCTCTTTCCCCTATTTTGTGGCATAATAGATTAGGCCATCCAGGAGCTCCTGTTTTAAACTCCTTGAGTAAAAATAATTACATTGATTGCAAACGATTCCCTCCTTCTTATGTTTGTCAATCTTGTGTATTTGGAAAACATGTTAAGTTGTCATTCTCCAATTCTTCCAATTATACTTCCATGCCTTTTGATATCATTCATAGTGATTTATGGACATCTCCAATTTTAAGTACTGCTGGTCATAAATACTACATACTTTTTTTGGATGATTACTCTAATTTTCTTTGGACCTTTCCTATTGGAAAAAAATCTGATGTCTATTCTATCTTCCTAACTTTTAGTACTTTTATCCAAACTCAATTTGACAAAAGTATTAAAAGCTTCCAATGTGATAATGGGCGTGAGTTTGACAATGATTCATTCAAGTTATTTTGTAAAAATAATGGTATGATTTTCCGTTTTTCTTGTCCCCATACATCTCAACAAAATGGCAAGGCTGAAAGAAAAATTCGTACCATTAATAACTTGATTCGAAGCCTTCTCGCCCATGCCTCTGTACCACCCTCATTTTGGCATCATGCTCTACAAATGGCGACTTATCTCCTTAATATTCTCCCTAACAAAATCATTGTTCGGTTGTATATTTTTGTGGTTTTATAAGTTAGGGATGTCGGTCTCAGGGATGGGTGTGAGGCTTGATTAAGGGTAATCGGTTTGTGGAAAGGGGGTTTTCTCACAATGCGGAAAGCAATAAATTATGTAAAGAAAGCATTTAAATCTAACCTAGACATGATAATAATAAAGAAAGCAATTAAAAGAAAGCACTTAAAGATGAAAGCAATTAAAAGGCATGAATGAAGACAATGAATGAACAATGAAATTGGGAATGAGAAATTATACCTTTGATGACTAATCTTCAATAAACCTTCAATCTACACTTGAATTTCCCCCGAACAAACAAGAAATTGTGGTTTGGATTACCAAGAATCCCCCAAATTCTCACTAGTAAGTAGAATTGGAGTTCCTTGACCCTCCTCCCCACTAAAAATGGAGTTGATTGTGGCTAACACTATAGAGCTTGGGAAACAAGTCAACAATGGCAATTATAGAGAGAGAGAGAGAGAGAGAGAGAGAGAGCTTGTAAAACTTCAATGGAAACTTGCTTGAATTGAGAAAGCTTGAGAAAGTTTGAATACAAATGCTAGAAATCAATGAAAGCTTGAAGAACAATGAAGAACAATTGAAAACTTGAAGAACAATTAAGAGAGATTAAAGCAAATAAAGCAAAGAAATTAAATCTAATTCTACTCCTAAACTACCTAGGCTAATTTATAATTTAGATTAATACAAGTGGGTATTTATAGAAGAAGGAAAAATACCCCAAAACCCTAGAACAATCGCAAGACGCGTCTGTGACAGTGTGGCTCGGCGCGAGAAATTTGGCTCGGCGAGCAAGCGTTCTGGCTGGTGTTTTTGTTGCTCGAGAACCCTTGCTCGGGCGGCGAGAAATTTGGCTCGGGCGAGCAAGCGTTAGGCGATTTCCCTGCCGACTTCAAACACGCATAACTTCTTCATCCGAACTCCGTTTTAGGCCCGTAAGATATCGATGGAAAGCTCTCGGTGTGTACTTTAAGCTCCCAAAATTTCAGAGCCATCGGAGTTGTAACGAAGGAGTTATGACCCAAAGGGTGAAGGCACACGTATTTCAAACCTTTAAGTTTGTACCGTTCCCCTGTTTGCGCCAATCTTGATATGGAATTTCCGACTTCGGTTTCGCCTCGGCTCTCGGCTTGGGTTGACTTGGTTTGACTCGGATCTCGGCTCGGGTTGACTTGGTTTGACTCGAAATAGCTGGATTCCCTAAAACCAATTAAGCCCAAACTTCTTCTAACTCCTTATTTTCCTACAAAACACCAAATCATTATATCTAATATATAAATAGGGGTTAAAACAAGCAAATATACCTTATAAAAGAGAAGAAATTCGGCTCGAAATGAGGCCGAACAATCATTCACAACTATTCTCCCACAAAATTTCTATACCATCGAGACCCGTCCTATGCACATCTCCGGGTGTTCGGTTGCCTATGTTATCCTCTCGCTCCCTCCACTACTATCAATAAACTCCAACCTCGCTCCACCCCTTGTGTTTTCCTAGGATACCCGCAAAATCACCGTGGATATAAGTGTTTTGATCTTTCTACTGGCAAGCTCTTTATCTCTCGACATGTCGTCTTTGATGAGTCCCAATTTCCTTTCTCAAAACTCAGCTCCTGCTCCTCAAACTCCTATGAATTCTTAGATGATGGGCTAAATCCCTTTTATCATCATTATTTGGCCAACTCCTCATCTCTTTCCTCCCCTCCCTTAGAGGTCCCCACCTCGCTCATATCTCAACCCAATGAACAAGGTACCGGTGGCCTTAATCAAACCAATAACCTACCCCCCACTATCCTCCCTAGTCCACCACAATCACTTGCTGCTCAAACTGGACCACATCAACCCCTGGACCAGCCCCTTCTACAAACTGACCATCCCACTCCACACCCACCAGCAACCCAACCGAACCTCACTGACCCACTCCCAACTCGTACAATGGCTACCCGTAGCATGAACGGCATCTTTAAGCCCAAACGTTCTCTCAATCTTTTCACTACACCCACACCTTCTCCTTTACCTCGTAGCCCAAAAGATGCCTTATCTGACCCGAATTGGAAACAAGCCATGACCGACGAGTTTAATGCTCTTATACAAAATAAGACATGGGAGTTAGTACCTCGCCCATCCAACGTGAATGTAATTCGGTCTATGTGGATTTATCGTCACAAAAAGAAATCTAATGGTTCTTTTGAGAGGCACAAAGCCCGTCTTGTTGGTGATGGCAGGTCTCAAGAAGTTGGAATAGATTGCACTGAAACGTTTAGCCCCGTGGTTAAACCGGCCACCATCCGTACAGTTCTCAGCATTGCATTATCTAAATCATGGCCCATCCATCAGTTGGATGTCAAGAATGCCTTTTTACATGGGAACCTTAATGAAACAGTCTACATGCATCAACCTATTGGGTTTCGGGACTCGATGCATCCTAATCATGTTTGTCTACTCAAGAAATCACTTTATGGTCTCAAGCAAGCCCCACGAGCTTGGTACCAACGTTTTGCTGATTATGTCTCCACCATTGGCTTCACTCATAGCAAATCTGATCACTTATTGTTCATCTACAGGAAGCATTATGAAATGGCATACATTCTTCTTTATGTGGATGACATTATTCTCACCACATCATCCCACACTCTTCGACGTTCAATCATGACTCTTCTTGCTTCTGAATTTGCTATGAAGGACTTAGGCCCGTTGAGTTATTTTTTGGGAATTGCAGTTACTCAACACAGGGGTGGACTCTTCCTAAGTCAAAAGCAATATGCCGAAGATATTCTTGAGCGTGCCGGCATGACATCATGCAAGCCTGCCCCTACACCAGTTGACACTAAGGGAAAACTTCCTGCTTCATCAGACTCTCCGTATCCAGATCCTAAGTTATATCGTAGTCTTGCAGGCGCATTGCAATATCTCACTTTCACAAGACCAGACATCTCCTATGCTGTGCAACAAATTTGTCTCCATAAGCACAACCCCATGCAAGAACACATGACTGCCCTTAAACGGATCTTACGTTATATTCAAGGTACTCTCACCTTCGGTTTACAATTCTATAAATCCTCAGTCTTGGATCTTGTGTCTTATACTGATGCAGATTGGGGTGGCTGTCCGGACACAAGACGTTCCACGTCAGGATATTGTGTTTTTTTGGGTGACAATTTGATATCTTGGTCTTCTAAGCGGCAACCTACGTTATCCCGTTCTAGTGCTGAAGCTGAGTATCGTGGGGTTGCCAATGTAGTTTCTGAGTCTTGTTGGTTGCGCAATCTTCTACTTGAACTACATTGTCCAACTGACAAAGCTACCCTAGTCTATTGTGACAATGTTAGTACCATTTACCTTTCTAGAAATCCTGTTCAACATCAGCGAACCAAACATATTGAAATGGATATCCACTTTGTACGTGAGAAAGTAGCCCGTGGTCAAGTCCGTGTTCTACATGTTCCTTCACGATATCAAATTGCCGATATTTTTACCAAAGGGCTCCCACGCATTCTTTTTACTGACTTTCGGAACAGTCTCATTGTCAGAACCCCGCTTCAATCTGCGGGTGTAGCTCATTATGTAAATGAATCAATTTCATTTACAAGATTATTTAGTTTCCTTGTATAATCAATCAGAGATAGCATAATCAGTGGAGATTATATTTTATAGTCTGATTTACAGCCTTGATAGGCTCTTGTATTATGTATATATATCTTTCCAATAATCAATGATAAATCAGGGGAATTATCTTCTAATAATCCCAACTCACAGAAGAATCTGAAGCTCAACCTCTTTATTTCAATTACACAGTCATTAATCTTAGATCAAACCCTAAACCACCCAAAAATCAACAATCAAACCAACCCCAAAAAACCCCCACAAAATCAAACATACTCACCCTCTTAGTTCATAATACATAACATTTTGGGAAATTCTGCAAAACAGAAAACATACTCATTCTCTTAGTTCAATTACACTCATTAATCTCAGATCAAACCCTAAACCCCCAAAAATCAATCCCCAAAAAACCACACAAAAAATCAAACAAAACCCCGCCCGAAAAACGCACAAATTGAAAACGTCCAAGCATTGCTAAAGGGTTTCTCTTTAGATTTGATTGAGTTGGGATCTTCTCTTTCATGGTTAAATTTGCTAAGAAAAATTATATAATATTAAATTTCCCCGACCAAAAACCTCTCCCCCCAGCCGTCGCCGCGAAGAAGTGACCGTGATGGCCGGGTCGATCCGGCGCGGGGGTCGCCGAGGTTGAGTGCGATGACCTTGTCAGAGTCGCAGTAGACGCCGGGGAATCCGCAGGGGTCGCCGGTGAAGTCCCACGACGAGAAGAAGAGGGGGTTTTATAGGGGTTTTGGAGATGATGGGTATTTGCTTTTCCATGAGAGAGTAAGCGAAGTTCTTGTGGGGGGTTTTAATGGCAGACAGCTATCTAATCTAACTCAGCTTCACGGGCAAGCAACAAAGCAATTTAACAATGCCCTTTCTCTCTGCAACTTTCTAGAGAGAGAGAGAGTGGAGATTGCGGTGTGTATGGCTTGTGGAAGAAGAGTGGGGAGGGGGGTTTTAATGGGTATTTGTTTGTATTTGTTCTTTCTTTGTTCACCATCCATTAACAAGCTCTTATCTTTAGATTCTTCTTCTGAAATTTTTCTGGCTTCAATTTGAAATTTCATTTTTCTGAGTTCCAAATGTCATGAGAGAAGAAGAAGAAGAAGAAGAAGAAGAAGAAGAAGAAGAAGAAGAAGAAGAAGATTGTTAATGATGGATCTAGGTTTGTGTTCTCTGGAAAAATAACAGCTTGAGGAAGCCATTAATGGATAGGGAAGAAGAAGAATGGTTGAGGAGAGAGAAGGGGTTGTATTTGACAAGTCAAAGCTGACATGGCATAATTAAAAGAGTCAACACTCTCTCTCCGCCGCCACGTCAGCACGCCACTGAGTTAAGTTCATCTTAACTCGGTGGCATGTTATTGGGGGCAACAGGGGGTCAAAGTTCGTATTATTCATCACTGAATCGAAAGTTCGTATTATTAAGTCTCATATGGCCAAAAGTTCGTATTATTAGAATTCAATTTCCCAAATTATAATCACTGATTTCATAATGAAAAGTAGCATCTTAAAAATATTGCAATTGTTAATAAAATATTTCATGACAAACAATTGGTTAAAGAGTGGCATTGAAGACTACTAAAAGTCAATAACTGACAAATAATATGGAACAGATGGCATAGAATTGAGGGAGTAGATGTTATAAATCATTTCATTCGTTTCTTATTATTTGTCACCTTGAAAATTTTGTCGGTAAAATTTTAAAGACTTTGACCATAAGCTTCTCAACTTACACAATAATTCGTTATATAAAATTACTATAATTAGATTCAAGTTCAAATTTGCATACCAGTTAACGTTTATTGGGTTTGAGGCTCAAGACTTGTAAGTCTCAACCTTACTTTGCTTAAACTCGGGTCCTGTTTCAAGTATACAAGCCATCGATGCAACATTTTCAAATTCACCAGCTTCATCTTTTCTTTTCTTTTTTTTTTTCAAAATTTCGGTCTTGTTTACTGCGGTTCAAGGGCTGCTATCTTTGTCTCAAGCTTTGCTGCATCAATTTTGTTGGTTTTGCTATGCATTTAGGGGTCTTGATGTTTTTTGAGCTTCATTTCGTGGCCTTTTCTGTTTACATCCCGCATGTTTAAGTTTCAAAGTTGCTACTTTTGAGATCACGATCTCTCTCCTTGTTGTACAACGACCGGTACAACATTCTCCAAGTTTGAAGGTGTAGAACCCGAAAAATCAACTCGTTTGGGGTGAACCTTTTCGTTATGTTAGTTTCAGCGAGAGTCGAATGAGGTTGCTTAATACTGGATCAAAATGTAATTAATTATTAAAAAGAAGTTTGAAAAATCTTAAAATTTATTCATATATCAAATTAAAAACAAGAACTTGTAATTAATTACAATAAATCAGAATTTATAAGACTATAAACAAAATAAACGAATCCAAGCAAAACCAGTCACTGGACTGGAGAACTGACCGATCAGTTAGTTTGTCCAGCCTAGTAATTGGATCGAATCAACGACCCAGTCAAGAGAAGTCAAACAATAATCTGACCGATCGGTTAGATCATTGGGCAGTAACTCATGTCTGTATTTGAATTTTGTAATAATTTTGCAAATACAAACCTTTCAAAATTAATCATAAATTCAAGAAAATTATTCAAGAAAGAATAAGAAAGAAAGAGACGTCAATTAATTTTAAAGAAAAATTAACAAACTAAAAAGAATGACTCCAGCCTATGAATCAGAAATCAGATTCAGGGTTAAGGTTGCAAGTTAGAAAATTAAATAACTTTCGAATAGGTTAATTTTAGGGATTAGGGCTATTTAGGGTTTATATCTAGAGGTTTTTTCGGGGGTTTAAGTTTAAGATTGAAGGGTTTACGATTTAATGTTACTGGTTAATTAATAAAGAATAATTAATCATTAACGTCACAACAATTTAATTGATTACCTGTCAACATTAATCTTTGACTTAGATTTTAGGGTTCGTTAGAGTTTAATTAGGGTATGTAAAATGAGGAAAACAAATTTAAAAATGAGCAACATTTTTCCGAGTGTCAAAGGTTTCTACTGAATAATTTGTCGGAGGTTTAACCTCTAAACACTCGTAAATTTTCGAGTGGGCCAGACATTCAAAAAAAATTCGAGTGTTCAAGGTAAAACGCTCGAATATTTTTTTCTATATAACTATATCCTCCCGCTCTTCCTTCCTTCCTTCCTTCCTTCCTTCCTTCCGATGTTCCATTCTCGTTCCTTCCTTTTTTACTCCCCTCCATTTCTCCCACTCACCATCTCTCTGACTCTACTTCATTTCTCCTCGGCAATTTCACAATTTTTTCTTTACATTTTTTATTGATTATTCAAAATGATAATGAAAAGAAGACTGATATATTTTGCTCTTATTTTAAAAGTAAATAAATTAATATTATTTTTAAAATGATAATTTTCAATTGTTGTACTTAATGTTCGGAAAAAAAAGAAAACAAATTGAGCATAAGATATATACAACATAAAACATTTTCCGAGTGAGAAGTAACCTTTTGAAAAAAAATTTCAGAGTGTTTGGGTCTTGCACTTGGAAGTTGCTTTCACTCCTTTCAAGTATGACTAATTTCACTTGAAAACCCTTATTTTCACATTTCGAGTGCCCCATCTACTTGAAAATTGCCTACTAACACATGAAAATAGTGTCGTATAATAAACTATGTTTCAATGGTGACAAATTGAAAGAATAAACATTTTTTTTGGGGGGGGGGGGAGGCTTGCAATACTTCCTAATTATATTTATCAATGTTGGATAATTTCAAGTGTATGATAAGTTTAGTGACTTGGTTTTATCTAAGTTAACTCGTAAGATAGGTTATTGGGTATAAGAAAAAGTCGGGTAGACTTTTCGGGACCTAATTAGCCCTATTAAGGGTAACACATGTATGTGTTATCAAGTAAGGAGGTAACTTTGATAATATTTAGTCAGTTTTATGCATGGATAGTTTAAGCATGTTTTCATACATTTGATGAGTGGATAATAATGAATTAATTATTTTATTATCTATATTATCCAAAGATGACAAGGATATCTTATCCTTAATCTTATCCTTATGACAATGCTAAATCTCATCCATATCCACCCTATCCAAGTGCCTCTTCATGGCTTATAAATAGGGTGGATATGATTCCATTTCAAGGGGATGTCAAATGGTGCCAAGTGTAAGAATTCCATTTGCAAGTTCTTGACATATGACCCATCATATTCATTCCAACGAGAATCCCATCTCCTTGGTTTTTGGTGGCCACAATCTCTAAGGTTGACATGAGAGTATGTGTCTAAGTTCCTACAAGGCGAGTGTTTTATCCTGCAGACTATATACGGCAGTTATATAAGTCGAAGGAGAAAAGGTATGCCTTCGACTCACTTGAATACCCGAGTAAATTCCCATCCTACAACGATTTTACATCAACAGTCTTCGACTTATATAAGAATCGGGTTTGAGTGGGGGACATGACGAAGATCAAGATCAAGTAAGGAGATATTCATGGATGAATTTGATGGTTACAAGTTCGGTCGATTAAGTCACAATCATGAGATAAGTATAAGTTTTTATTTTGCATGCCATTTATATCATGTTCTGGGATGAGTTTTTATATTAAGATGATGGGCAAAGAACAATCATGCATGCTTAATTGATGATCAATTGGACAACAATCTCATGATTGCATTGCATGTTTAGTGTCCTTCTTCAAGGGTTGATAAGATCAGATTGTTATTTGGATAACTACCTTTAACTACCTCATAGTTTTATCTATGGCATGCATGAAATGTCTAGATGTGTAAGGGACACATACATATGTGTATGTGACGCATGACAAAGTCGTATGTTGTTTGTGATTGATAAGTATATTATTCATAATTTTTTTGGGTATGTGATTATCAAGTTTAAGTTGTATGATTTATTTATACATGTTATATCCATATTATAATTTATGATGTTGCCTGATTTTAATAATACATATGTTAAGTTATGTAGACTATAGTTTTATGATCATGTGATAAGTTGACAATATGTGTTATATTGTTTTATTTCAGTTCATACAAGATGATAATGTAATAAGTATATAGTCTATATGTATTGATTAAGTGTTATATGTATTATTCAAGTATGCATCTTCAAGTATAAGATTTGCTACAAGACAAGAAATGTATATTTTATGTACATTTGAAAAGATTATAAGTCCATGACTATATTATAATAAATGGATTTAATTAAGTTTAAATTGGCCAAGTGTACGATTTTAGATCCATGGTTATTTATTTTGGATATAGTCATGAAGAGAATATTTCATAAGTAAATGTGAAGGTTTATTCACATTATAAGTTAAGTAGTATTCTCTATAAGATGATATGACCAAATAAAGTAAAATGTAATTAATTTTAGTTAAATATTTTGTAGCAAATGTCCAATATGTAATAGTTTAATTACATATATGAGATGGAGTTTTAAATTCTATAAGAGTACAAGTAAGGATTTTATTCTCCATGATAACTTAATAAAGTTTATATTAAGTTTAAGTTGTAATGGTTTAACTACATGCTAAGTTTAAGATGTAATTGTTTAATTACATGCTAAGATTAAGTTTACAAGTATGGTTCTAATAAGTACAAGGTTTAATGTGAGGTTAATCTTAAGAAGCCTACAGTATTGATTATTATCATAGCCTACATTATGATAGTTTAATCATATTGATTGCTAGATAATCTACAATATTGATTGCTAAGGAGTCTACAATATTGATTGTCAAGTGCTTACAATATGATAGTTTAATCATATTGACTGCTAAGACCTACAATATTGATTGCTATAAGCCTACAATATGAAAATTTAAGTCATATTGATTGCAATAAAGTTTAAGTATTCGAGTTCATTGCCTACAATATGATTGTTTAATTATATTGATTGCAAAAGTTAAGTTTCTTTTTCAATGGCGAAATGTAATACAATGGTTTAGTTGTATGGATATCGATATCGAGCTATAATACAATGGTTTAGTTGTATGTATTGTCGATATATTTAAGTATGCAAGTTTAAGTTACAAGTGTTATTAAGTATGACTATCTTCAAAGTTTAATAATTGATCATGGAAAGATATGGATTTATCTAGTGATCGTTATTGGTTAAGGATGAAGTAGGTCATTGTTTTCAAGATTTTCAAGTTGTTCAAGAAAGACCTCGGTTTGATCCTTTGGTTAAAGGACTAAACAAGGACTTGATAATTTTATATTATCAAGGGGGATAGGAATAAGCCCAATTTTAACAAATACTAATAATAGTGCCTCTTCTTGATACTTGACTTGATGTCAAGCTCTCGGAGAGTGACTTTATTAGATAGTGGTTGTGATAGCACAAATTTTAAACTGTCCTAAGGTTAAGTATTGTGCTTAAGCTGTAATGTTTAGAGGTTGAGTGTTTACTCTTAATTGACTGTTTAACGATGGGGGCTCAATTACAGGAGCATATAAGTTTCAGTCTACCTATGTGAGCAAGAGGTGTAGCCGCCTCAAGGAGCTAATGGGCTTGGCTTCGATTTGCTCACGAGAGGATATGTGACACATGGCGGATAACAGTGTCGTAAGTTCAAGGAATCTTAGTTGATGAGTTATGTCGGTGAAATGTATCCAAATGATCAACAAGGATGTGAAGTTCAATGCTTAGTCAACTATCACGTTCAGACATTTGTAATTATGTTCACTACATAAAAGTTCAAGTCGAAAGACACTATCCATGATACATAACAATTCCTTACTCTCTTGGTGATTCAAGTTGTGTGTTTATGATATGTCACAAATGGCGGGGGTGTTGGAATATTGGTTAATAATTCCATATACTCGAAATGGCGGGGGATTGTTGGATAATTTCAAGTGTATGATAAGTTTAGTGACTTGGTTTTATCTAAGTTAACTCATAAGATAGGATATTGGGTATAAGAAAAAGTCGGGTAGACTTTTCGGGACCTAATTAGCCCTATTAAGGGTAACACATGTATGTGTTATCAAGTAAGGAGGTAACTTTGATAATATTTAGTCAGTTTTATGCTTGGATAGTTTAAGCATGTTTTCATACATTTGATGAGTGGATAATAATGAATTAATTATTTTATTATCTATATTATCCAAAGATGGCAAGGATATCTTATCCTTAATCTTATCCTTATGACAATGCTAAATCTCATCCATATCCACCCTATCCAAGTGCCTCTTCATGGCTTATAAATAGGGTGGATATGATTCCATTTCAAGGGGATGTCAAATGGTGCCAAGTGTAAGAATTCCATTTGCAAGTTCTTGACATATGACCCATCATATTCATTCCAACGAGAATCCCATCTCCTTGGTTTTTGGTGGCCACAATCTCTAAGGTTGACATGAGAGTATGTGTCTAAGTTCCTACAAGGCGAGTGTTTTATCCTGCAGACTATATACGGCAGTTATATAAGTCGAAGGAGAGAAGGTATGCCTTCGACTCACTTGAATACCCGAGTAAATTCCCATCCTACAACGATTTTACATCAACAATCAATTTGGTTTTTTAAAATATAATTGGGAAGTATTGCAAGCCTGGCCCCCCTCCCCCAATAATTATATTTATTCTTTCAGTTTGTTTTATCAATTTGGGCTCAAGTATGAATCCGGTGTAATTTTTGCTTCCGGTAAATATAGGTAAGGTGTACTTTAGGCTTGGTTAAATGCGAGTGGGTTTCTAGATTGTGGCCGCGATTTTTTCATTTTTCCATAGAAAAATAAAATTGTCTTTAAATTGTCCAATTTATTCAATATGTATACGAATATCTCATTATGCTCGCATGACTATAATCAAAATTATTTACACTTAAGTTTGAGAAATAATATCAACAAGAATTGCATTAATGATGTAACGATCAATATACAATAAAAAATAAATGTTGTTCATCTATTAATGTTATTTTAGCTATGTTATTTAGAATATCAGATTACGTTATTGCAAAATTAATTAACTAATCAATTTTAAAAATATAATTCATGTACTAGTTAGCAAAGATATTATAAAAATTAATTATTCAGTTAGAATCTTTAAAAAAATATAAGAAAATGGAGTACTAAAATTCTATTCAATTTTTATTAAAAATACTGGGATTAGATTATAGAAGGGGAGCCTCGTATGGCGCAGTAGTTGAGTTATTGTCTAGTGATCCCGATGTCATAAGTTTAAAAGCGGTCTCTTGTAGAAATGAAAGGCAATATTTGACGATATTATACCTTTGTAGTGAGACTCTTCCCCGGACTCCCATTTATAGGGACGCTTTGTGCATCGGGTTGCCCTTTAAATGGGATTAGGATTCCACAATGCTTTATCTCCTTAATCATTATTAATTGTGATTTTGACCAAATTCATGATATATTTTTCTTCAAATATTTTTCATTAATCTTAAAAAGTGATTCATAAATTAATTTTAAAACAACATGCCACAATCTTAAATAAAACATTACTTATTGATCAACTTCAAAGTGATCAAAGAGGCCTATATCTCCTATAAATTAATTTTAAAACAACATGGCACAATCCTAATAGAACATCCCACTCGTCTATCATCTACTATATCTCCTACAAATCCCAATTTTATGGGTGGATATATTTATATCAGCCCCAATATCACTTATAGTTACTAGATAATAGACATAAGTCAATTTTTCAATTGTTTTCACTATTCTTTGTCCCATATTTGTCACTCTAAATATCTTTACCTTATTATCCTTCACTATTATAAAGAATCATAAAGATGAATGAGTACATAAGGCCTCTAATATGGTAGATGTTGGGGGATGTAGACTATAATTAGGAGTGAAAAAGTACAAAAATGAAAAGATATATTAGTGAAATGTATGATAAATGTATAAAAGCATTAAGTTTTATTAATTTGAGAAACAGGTCAAGCGATTTGGGGTTCACGCCGGATTAGACTTGTTAATTTTCAAATTCAATTAATTTACTGTTTCGGGTCGAAATATTGTGTTCAAAACCCTAAATATTATGGCGAATTCAGTTTGGTCGAGTCTATTTATGTGAGACCTATTCCCAACTATCACCACAGAAGTCATTTTCTTTTAGGATTGAAAATCCTTTGGAATTGTGAAGATTAAATAACATACGTTTCTATGAACTTGATCATCAAATAAAATATCAAAATCTAATCAAATAATAATTCCAAGATGCATGCTTAATTCATGCTCCATAGTACATGATTAAGCTTGTCCTTTATATCTTGACATAAGTACAAAAGGTCTTGAGCTTTCAAGTAAAGGAATCATGATAAGAACATGGCTTCTAAAGTAGCCTTCTAACTCAATGAGTCAAATTAGACTTTAATGGTCCTAGATTCTTATGTACAATAGAAAACTTTGCAAGAGAAAATTATTTTCCATAATTTTTATCGATTGTGATTTTGATCAAAGTCAAGGTATATTTTTCTTTGAATATTTTTCATTAATATTAAAAAGAGATTTATAAAATAATTTTAAAACAACACCCACAAATGGCTTTCCTAGAAAATGATTCCTTAAAGAATAGTTTTTCTAGAAAATAAATGTTCCATATTACTGAGATTTGCTGTCATAATTTTCATACCCCACATTTATGAAATAATTTTTTGTCTTATTTCACAATAGTTATAAGTGTTTTTTTATCGGACCTGAAATTTGATGTAATAATTATTACAGACCCCACCTGACCTTTGTGAAGTAATTTTTACCTTACCTCATATAAATTGTAAGTTATTTTTACCTTACCTCAGGTTTCTTGTAAGTGTTACTGCAACACTACAACATAATAAAGATACAACGACTTAACAGAGCGATCGATATCGTATTAGTCGCAAAATTTTTCGCGCGACCGATAGCTTATATAATGAAGCATTTAGCTTGGAGTATGGGTATTCTTTATTTATCACTTTTTATTACTTTTTTTTATAAGGAATAACTTAAATCATGAAGTGTATGAATCAATAACTAGCTATTTATGGGTAGATTCACATTTTGGTGGAAATCGACAACCACGAAAGGGTTTAGGATTAATCTACGTGATCGACAGTGGAGAGGGTAGTAAGGGAGGAATGAGAAGTTAGGGAAAGTTTAATGGAGCATAGATTGCGGAGACAAGGATTTCATTGTAGTAGGGATAACAACGGGGTGGCGCGGGTGTGGGGGGTATACTCCTAGTCCCCATCCCCGCATGGGCACCCCACCCCCATCCATGCCCCATTACCCTTTGCGGGGGGAAAATCTTCCCCCATCCCATCCCCAGCAGGTACCCAAACCCAGCGGGGCCCCAACGGAGATGAGATTAAAACCAAAACTAAGACAAGTATGGAGTGAGAATGAGGAATTATGGTTAGGGAGAATAAATTATTTATATACGCTTAGAGTTTTTGGTTAACTAAAATTACAAATTGCTCGAAATTATACATATAAATTTAATGTAGAAAGGGTATTTATATAGTTTAAAAGAAATTGAGGATGGAGTTAGATAGTATGTGATTGGTAATTTTCCTAAACGGGGAAATTTTTTGTCCCCATCCCCGCCCCGTCCCCGTGTGGGGATTTAATTGTTCGCCCCATCCCAATCCCCATCCCCATCGGGAGCAGAGATTATTCCCCAGGGCGGGGCGAGGTCTTGGCGGGTACGGGGATTCCCCGCCCTACTGCCATCCCTACATTGTAGATTGCTTCATGTTTTATTCCTAGGATGACATTTCATGACATTCAAATATCGTTTTGGATTCTAGATCTTCTGTAGTAAAGGTGGAAATCGAAGATCTAGATTTTCAGTAACACTTACTGTTATAACAAGTTAAGTAAAAATCACTTACAAGTTTACAACTATTGTGAGGTATGGTAAAAATTATTTCACAAATTAAAGGTGTTGTGTGTAATAATTATTACGTCAAACTTCGAGTAGGATAAAAAAAAACACTTAGAGCTTATGTGACGTAAGGTAAAAATTATTTCACAAAGGTGGGGTATGTAAAAATTATTACAGCAAACCTCAGGTAATGTAGTTTACTCTAACAAACTCTCTCTCCGATTTTTATCCAACTTTTTGATGGATTTTTTTCAATTTATATTATATGTCATTTTATAAATTCAATGACTTATTAATTATTATTTTATTATTTTATCCATAACATTTATTAAGCTAAAATCTAAAATTAATTTTAATTGAATATATTTAAACAATTTTTCCAGACTATCCTATTTATTTTTACAACATTGATTTTAACTAATCCTCCAAAATGGCATACAAAAAGAAACAGTAGTAACATCACTATGTGTGGTATTCTATATGATTATAAATTGGCAAGGAAAAATCTACCACTACCAGCGATGTCAAAAACTAGATTTTACTTCTATTAATAAAAAAATAAAAAAATAATAATAACCGGATTTTGTTTGTGAAGGAGGGAGGAAGGTTCTTATATACATGCCCCATAGCCAATGGCCCATGGATACCCTTTCTGTCAATCCGTAATAGCCAGCGTGACTGCACTGTTGAGTGTCGTACCAACAATATGACAAAAATAGAATAATACCACCATCTTAAAAATGTATATGTTTGATTACCGTGTACCTAAAGCTTCAATTTTATTTTTTTTAAGGGTTGGTTGCGGTGTAATGAAAATTTAAATAGTGTGGTCAAATGTGAAAGATTATAGTGAAAATAATAGTAAGTGGGTTGATATAATTTTAATTTGAAGATAATAGTAGGTAAAAATAAAGTAAAAGTTTTGATTTTTTATTTAAAAAATTTTTATTTTTAATAAAAAGAAAAATGGTATGTTATGATGAGTTGTGATGAAAATTTGAAAAGAGTGATGTAGTGTGAAACCGCAACCCCACCAACCACAGAAAAGAATGGGGCTTTAATTGACAATTTTTATTGATTTTTTTATAAAAAAGCAAAAAATTTATTTTTAATAATATTTATTTAAAAATAATTTTATATATCAATAAATATTATATTATAGATTACTGTAATTAATAATTAATTAACAATGAAAATTTATCAAATGAAATACTTTATTAAACGAGGGAAATAGGGGGGATTTGGGGAAATATCAAATCAAAGTGGTAACATAAACTCATAAAGAAGGGAATCTAGGAGGGTCCTCTGTTTTTGAATGGTACGTTATAGACATGACCATGTGTGTGTATATTATCGGTCAAGTGCTCTGAGCCTGTGACTCTAAGCATCCTGACAAAGATTCCCACCTTCTTAATTGATTTCAATCTTTTGACTTTTTAGAAATGATTTTAATTTGGACTCTAATATACTCATCTTATGAGGTATTGGATTATAATATATCTATCTTTATTATTGAATGCTAATATATCTGACTTTTATATCTAAGTAATTTTAATGTATTTATTATGGTTTAAGTGGTGGTGAACCGGTCTCAAGGATGGCTCAAGTGGGCTAGTATTAGTTCCTTATGGGTCTCGGAAAGTTTCCTTCGCCTGCCACATCATCCCTGAGATCAGTTCACCACCACTTAAGAAATTCTAAGTATATTAAAATCACCTAAGTATGAAGGTCAGGTATATCAGTATTCAATAGTAAATGTGTATATATTACAATTCAATACCCCAAAAGGGGGTATATTACGATCCAAAAACCCTTTTAGAAATGTTGAAAAAAAATATTAGACAGCATGCTTTCTGTAATAGTCGCAAATTTTAATATACTGAAAAATATAAAATAGCATACTTTCTGCAATAGTCGCAAATCTTAATGTACTGTAATTGTATAATTGGTTTAAAAATATTTTTTGAAAATAAATATTTTCATAATAGCAAAATTGATAATGACTATGTGTCGATATTTTATTTTTTTTAGCATAAAATATAGTTTGTTCTTCTTTTATTTCATTTTTCTTGTATTATTTTTGGAACACAAGGAAAATAAAAAGTAAATCTTAAATATTTCCACTATCCTATAAGTCACTTTGGTAAAAAAAGAAAGTTTAAAAACTAATAAAACATAATTGGTTGGATAATTATGATGATGTTATTTTAGAATAGTGACATGATAATGAAAAAGAAAATATAGACTTTCCATAGTGTAATTATATATCTCTTGAGATTTTCAGCAATAAATTTATTCATTTCCTCCCAAAATAATTTCTAGTATCTTCTACTACCAAGTCTTCTATCATAGCAAATCGAAAATAGATTTACATTTGGAAAAGGCAAACCTTGTTGGGAAGGAGTGAACCTTCCGAAATTGACTAATTGTTGGATTTTGTGGCCCATTGGATCCTCGGTGAGGTCCAGAACCAGAGAAGAATCAGGGGTTATTGCTTTAATCTAATACTAATTCCTTGTTCAAATCAGATACTACTTGTTGTTATTTGAATTTAATCTGACACTATTTATTCTCCTAGCCACCCTATAAATAGGGTTCAGTTTTCTCCACGACAAACGGCTCAGTGACAGAGAGTCAGAGAGGGACAAAATATTGAGAGAGAAAAGGGTCTCACCAATATTTTCCCAAGTGTATCTTAAGAGAGAAAGATTGAGAGTTGAGAGTGAGAGAGATTTGTGTTGTAATCTCCTCTTTTATTGATCGCATCACACCATGTGATAATGATCGGGTTGTACTCCTCTTTTCTCATAGTGGATTATTTTTCCAGACTGTTGCGTCCGTGGGTTTTTCTCCGAGTTCTTTGGTTTTTCACATAAACCTAGTGTTGTCTCATCGCTTATATTTTTGTTCCTGAATTTTGTCGTAATTTCCGTCATCTCAATTTATTTTTCGCTGCCGCTGTTACTTTGTTATTTTTCTCTAACAAGTGGTATCAGAGCAAGGTGGAGATGGCTTCAATCATGAAGTGCAAGATTCCAAAATTCGATGGAACAAGGATACTGCAGTTGAAGGGGGTCCTGATTCAGCACGGGGAAAGGGATGTGATTGAGTATCCCTACACGAACATTGATGCAACGATGAGCGATGAGAACTTCAAAAAAAAATTGCAGAGAGAGAACTATGGCAGCCTAAGTTCGAGGTGGAGCAGGTTGAGGCTCAAGGTGGAGCTACTGGAACCTACAGTCAGGAGCAAGCCACTGATAATGCTCCTGAAACAGCTCAGGTTGATAAGCCTGAGATCGAGACTGATGTTTCTCAAGAGGAGGAAGAACCGAGCATGGCAAGGGATCGTCCCAGGAGGAAGATCAGGAGACCGGCAAGGTATACTGAAGAATGGGTGCACAAGAAGGGCCACGTAGACGGTGACTATTGGAAAAAGCTGAGAGACCAGAAGTAGGGTAGTAAGGATAACCGCACTAAAACTAGTATTGCAAACTGTGTATAGGTTAACGGTTGCATGTATAAAATAGAAGATGGTGTCCCAAAAGCGCGCAGGGGTTCCATGGTTCGGATGAAGAGAGCCAGGAAGGGCAGCCTATACACCCTACAGGGGTCTACGGTAATGAGAACTGCAGAGGCGGTCTCAAACCTTGATGAGTTCGATAGCACAAGTGGTCTCAAACAGGCATCCAGGCAGCAGTATAGGATGTTTACCGCTTGAGAGTCCTGCGGGGCTACACCCTGTGGAAGAGCGTGTTGGTAGCGACAGTTGAGTTGTTTGTCTGGACCGATGACTTTGATCATGGTCCAAGGTGGAGTTTGTTGGGTTTTGTGGCTCATTGGATCCTTGGTGGGGTCCAGAACCTGAGAAGAATCGGCAAGGGATATAGTTTTAATCTAATATTAATTCCTTGTTCAAGTCAGATACTACTTGTTGTTATTTGAGTTTAATCTGACACTATTTATTCTCCTAGCCACCCTATACATTATTTTGTAACAACGTATACTTTTAATAATTAAAAAGGTTTGTAAAAGAGTAATAGTCGCCAGTCCATTTAAGGAAATTGACAAACCGAAAATAAAGAAAAGACTCCGGTCTATGAACCCGAATTCTAAGTCCGGGGGTAAGCTTATGAATTCGAGAATTAAAAGAATTCTCGAATCCGCCTGTTAGAAAACAGACTCTACTAAAATCGAACTTGAAATGAATTGAGCGGGGAGAAGTTTAATAGATTTCACAACGTTATATTCCGAACATGCAAGGATTAAAATATGAAGTTTTTACAAAATCATGTACAAGCAAGACAACTTGAAGAATAAATTACATGATTAAATACAATAATAAAGATGAGCAAACCTTGCTAGATGTTAGGAAAGGTGGAAAGAAGATTGATCCCTTGATTCGGTGTCGGTTTAGAGCTCGGATGGAAGGATGAGTATAGGGATGGCTAGATTGATGGTGTATGATAGTATGATGATAGTGATGGTGATTATGTGAAAGAAAGAGAATGGAATGATGAGATTTTGGGAGAGTTTTGATAGTATGGATATGATGATAGTTGATGCTGAATGAGTGAAAATGATGAGGTATTTATAGGTGGGGGATGAGTGTTTTGGAGGGAAGGATGAGAGACACATCCCAAAAATTATGCCCCTCCATGCAAGCCCATAGGTTAAGCGGCCTTTGGCAATTATTTTGGTCAACCGAGGTCAACACATGTGGACTATGATCAAGGGATAGCCTTGGGAAAACTGGCGCCAAAATCAAATAAATTTGCAAAGGTCATGCAGCCTATGAGGTTTAAAGACACGGATCGGTGACGCGGTGGACGAAGGCGGGCCGCTTCTTTCTGCAAAGGTCAAGCGACCTTTACTCAATTTCCCTGGGCCGGATTCGCTTGTTGGGCCTGGTTTCTAGGCCTGAGAGTTGGTGTAGGTCGTATGGCCTTTGAAACTGGCTAAGTGCAACTTCGAACGACCATAATTCTTTCATCCGGACTCCTATTGAGGCGATTTAAAAGGCGTTGGAAAGCTTATGATGTGTACTTTACTCTTATAAAAAGAAATAGGGCCAACAAGACTTGTGGAAAAAATGAGATTCGAAATGGTGGGCATATGTGTGTTGAAAGGGTGGAAAATGAAGGTTTTTTGTGATGGGTTGGCCCGATGGCTTTTGATTGATGGAGGCCCAGTTGCTTTGCTTTCCTTCTAGCCTCTTTCCTTGTCGCTCCCGGTTTGTACACTTGTCCCGGTACAAAATCCGGTGTCTACAATACCTTATCCCAAGTAATCATAAGGATACCTTTTGTCTGAGTTCAAATATTTCTAAAGAAACTTTCTACTAATGTTGTCAATTTTTTTGGTGGTCTCCTTAGGAAGTTGAAAACATTGGATAGTGTGAGTAGATATAAACACAAAATTGGACTATTTGAGGACAACTTTGCCTAGTTTAGAAATCAATGTCGACTTCCATGAAGTTTATCTAAAGTGCGAGAGATAAGCTCTGCAAAGTAGAATTTTGTGATCTTCCTTTAAATACAAAACAACCTTTGTATTTACCCAAGTTATCTTTACGAGGAATATTGAAAACACATGTGATGTCCAGATGTTTATCATGAGGTTATGCATTAGCAAAGAAATTATTGAAGAATTATGGAAATTAATTAATTGGCACGAGAGATAACAGAATCTTGATAAGACTTATGTTCACCAACTTCCAGATTTTCCTTAGAAAAAAGAAGGTGATCATATGCAAACAACAAGCATGGGATATAGGGGATTGTGTGACTAGGTTGACCCCAATACCACTATGTGGCACCGAAGCTACCGTTTTGAAATAACACCTAGTAGGACCTCCATGTAGAGAATAAAAAGATAGGACGACAAGATGTCATCATGTCTTATACCACGAGAGGGTTTGAAGAAACCACAAACCTCATCATTAAGTAAAATTGAATAGATTACAGAAGTAACACATCCCTAACCCGACCAATTCATGTTGGGTGGAAACCAAACTCCTTACGAGTTTGAAATAAATAAAAAAAATCCCGCTCTAATCTATCATAACATTTTTTCATATCAAGTTTTAAAGTGTCTTAATCTTGTTTACCTTTCATGTTTTTAAATTTTTTGATAATTCAGTTCGATGAGCTACCAAAATATTCTCATGGATTGAATGACCAGGAATAAATGCGCTTTGACCCGAGTTGATAATCTTATCAAGAATCAGTTGCGAACGATTGACCATAATTTTTGAAATAATTTTGTAAAGACTATTACACAAATTAATGTTTAATTGAGGAATCGAAGTGAGATTATTTATCACATGAAGAAAAGCAATCAGAGTATGGTTCATATGCTTGTCCTGAAAGAAATATTTGATTGCCTCACAAACATCATTATACACAACAGGGCAATAGTTTTGATAAAAGGATATACCAAAACGATCTGACCCTAGGGATTTAAACTTATCTTGTTGAAAAACGGCTTGCTCAATTTCTTGATTAATAATCTCTCATGTGAGGATTTCATTATCCTCAAAAGTGTCGATTTGATATTAAGGCTTTTAAAAGGTTGAGAGTGAACTTGTCTTGTTGAAAGACGACCTGCTCAATTTCTTGATTAATGATCTCTTGTGTGAGGATTTAATTATCTTCAGGTGAAATAGACGGAATGATGTTTAGACTCAGATTGCGCTTTGCGTACGCCTCAAATTTTAGATCAAAAAAAAAAATGAAAGACAATTTTTTTTTATCTAGTTTTAATTCATGGCTTTCTTATCTTTCATTGAAAGATAAAATAGGTGTGAACTAGGGCCTTCTAAAACTACCTTTTTTTCTTACAGGAAATTGGCGCATACTATCATTTGTGAAAAAAAGAAACTTCAGCAAATAGATGATGGTTACATACCTCATATTCGAAAAAGGCGATTTATAGAAAAACGATGTGACATGGTTTACGATTATAATTATGATTTTTGAAGAAAACCGATTCATATGTAAACTGATATATTTTCATAATTTCATTATGAATATTATGGACGATTCTGATAAAATAAATAAATGTAGCCGTCCCCATGCAGTTCCTTAATTTGAGAAAAAAGGAGTTTGTTATTTTTTAGAAATATTTTATTACAAAAAGGAGCTTTGAAGCTCTATCATGGATTCATGTGACATGCAGAAACGTGAATAGTGTTTGAGTTTGATATTTAGGCTTTTAAAAGGTGGGCAGTGAAGCAGGCCGTCTTTTGTTTTTGAGTGTAGGGTAGTTCAGTTTACTCTAATCAAATCCAGAACACCTTAGTTGATGATTCAACACATAAAACAAACAACCAAAATGGACTGCTAAAATATATTTAGACGTAGACCCATCGACATACTTATCCTATCAACTTACTTTGCTGTTTCCACTTGTTTCCTCCTTTTCCTATCAACAAAATTCACAAACAAAGAGGAGAATTTTACTTACCTTTCTTTTCTTTTATAATGGTAAGTTATATTATATCTTTTTCTTATCTTATCTTAATTAAATTTTTAAAAAATACTCAAATCAGTGTCATTTTTTATCTTTTTTTTTTATTAATAACCTTATTTTATCTAACTTGATCCTACCATTTTAAAAAATAGAACCTTTGCCATTATAATTTTGCTTCGCCTTCCATTATTCTTTGTTTAGCAAAAAGAACATTTACATCAATAAACAAATATATAAAATTCAACTTTCAAATAACTAATATTGTTGGGTTGAATGTGAAGACCAATTTTGGGTTGGTCTCTGTCTCTTGGGGAGAAAGGTAGAAGAGTTTGAGTGGGAATCAGGTTGTTGATTTGTTCCACTTCCTTTTTGTAATTCCTTTACTGTAGGGACTCTATTAATCCTAAAATTGTGTCAGCCTTGTACTATAAATAAAGCCTAGGTGCTAGGTTTATTTGCATTGCAATTGAGAGTGTTTCATCTTATACCACAAGAAACTGACCTGTAATCTCTGTGTTTCTAAGGGAGTTGTGTGAGGCTCAATTGTGAGTGTTGAGTTCTCAGGTTGTAACTCTAGGAAGGTTGTGAGAGATTGTGGAGGTCTGAGAATCTCTGAAACACCGTTGTAATCCTCTGATAGTGCATTGTTTGTGGTTTTTTCCTGGTTTGGGTTTTTCCACGTTAATTCCTTGTGTCGAATCTTTATTTATTTTTCCGCCCTTCATTATTGTTTGTTTGCTAACTACGCCCTGAGAATCCTAACAAATACAAATCTTACTGTCAGTTCCAAAATAATAATAATAATAATAATAATAACTTTAACATGAATCTTCCTTGACTGCATCCTTACTATTAATAAATGGTCTCACAATTTGTTTTATTATTATACTGTATTAGAATACAAGCGCTTTTTGAGATAATAGAAGCATAGATCATAGTGATACGTACGAAAATTGACAATATAAACTCCGTAAAGCATTTCTGTAAGCCATCAGCCTACGTACAAGGATGCAAAGAAAGACGAAGAAATTAAACTTTGCAGTTGTACTGGTTTGAACTTTGGGTCACCTATGGGACACGTGCTCCACGTCACATATCCATTTAGATGTGATAATACTTTAATCGTAGAGGTAATTGTTTTTCATCTTTTGCGGAAAAAGGTAATTTTCTGCTTGTCACTTTTTGGTTACGGCGCACTGGAATAGACGTCTTACTAGACTGTTCTTTCCTATTAAGTATTTAAAGATATATATTGGGCCAGAGATTATCCATATGGGTTTGGTTTCTCTCAATTAATTCTTAGTTCTCAACACAAAAAGTTAAACGTGCTTAATTCGCATACAAAGGCACGACTCTGTGACATGTTGGTTTGGAACAAAAATGGTACGGTCTACGTCTGAGTACGTACGCATGAACCATATGGGCCTTTTTTTCATGATGATAAACTGCGGATATTCATTGAGGTGGGAAAGAAATGTGGATAATGCAAATAACTGTGGATAATGTGGATGATATGTTTACTTATGTAATCTTCCTTGAACTATGTTTACTTGTGTGATTTGCCTCCAATATAAAGATCAAACCCTCGACAATTAAAGATGGATGTGACACCCAATCTACAATTTTCTTATGTAGTTGCCAAGTTCGGCACTGATAGTCATGGGTATCGCCCAATGCAAATAATGCATCACGAGTTGTGATACTATTAGACTGAGCGAAATTGATCTTAACTGGAACGACCCTCCGAACCGGACCCAGGCCTAGACCCAAAAATGCTAACATCAATTGATCTATATCCAAAATGACTCAACCCAACCCGATCTGACCTGATTTATCTTGCAGTAAAGTTGTTTGTTTCTGACTTTTTGTAAGATGAGCTAATCTGATTAAAAATATAAACGACCAACGGCCTGACTCAAAATAGATACCCCAAAGCCGAACCTTTTTGACACGAACTGACCCAACCGCAACCTGACTCAGATGACCCAAATGATCCAATTGTCGAGCCTCGATACATAAGTACTAAGGGAAGCAACAATGCTTGGTTAGATGAGTTAGGACAGAGGGCATTGCATTAGTCTCGCACCATTAATTCACTGTCAAGTGTCAGCTGTGGCTTAGTTCAACCTCTGAGTTCCTCCCAATACATAACTTCGACCAAAATTCAGGCCCAACTGCCCAAGTCAATCTGAATTTCAGATATATGCAGTCAGATACCTTCGACATGGAATAGAAGAGATAATTCAACAAGGTAATCATCACATTCATAATGTCACCTGCCTTAATTTACAAGGAAAGATGGAGCCAAAGTTCCAGAGAGTAATAAGTTACAACAACAAAACACATATATTTACAAATTACACGTTAAACATCCAACAACGCAGCAAATGCAGAAAGGATCATAACAGGCTCTACCAACTGAAGATAAGTCTCAGCCCATGCATCCACAGCACAAACTGCTGAATGCTTGGTTTCTTATGATCATTAAAAGAAGAAGAAAAGTGGTAAACAAAAATAAAAAGGCTAAATAAACACAGTGGTACTAGCACGAACCTCCCCAATGCCTATAAATATTCAAGGGGTATCATTGTATCGACCACCAAGACAGCATAAGATTCAGATTCATGAGCACATTTCCATGTGTGCAGCCCCGGCTTCAGGATGGTAATGGAGGATCTCCTGCCACATCATCTCCCTGATCATCTCCTCATCCAAATCCTCGTCGATGTCGAGATCAATCGGGACCTGAGCAGGTGGGTTATTGCGGGGATCATACAGGGGCGACATGTAGGGATGCTGGAGAGCATCAGTGACACTGATCCTCTTGGTGGGGTCGAACACCAGCATTTTCTGCAGCAAGTCGATGGCGAGAGGGTGGGCTGTGGGGTAGAGGCGGGCCAGGGGGGTCCCGGGGGAGTACGGGAGAGACTTGATGAACTTCTTGGCCTTAGGGTTGTCGATGAACTCGAGATCAGCGTCCTTCTGACTGCCAAGAATGTTGATGATGAGCTTGAGCTGGTTGAGGCACTCCGTCCCCGGGAACAGGGGCTTGCGGCCCAGGAGCTCAGCGAAGATGCACCCAACAGACCACACGTCGATCGACGTCCCGTACTTGTCGCAGCACAGGAGGAGCTCCGGGGCACGGTACCAGCGCGTCACCACGTACTCCGTCATGAACTGCCCCTTCCCGCTGCTCGTGCGCGCCAGCCCAAAGTCGCAGATTTTGAGGTCGCAGTTTGCGTTTATCAGGAGGTTCCCTGGCTTTAGGTCCCGGTGAAGGATGTTTGCCGAGTGGAGGTACTTCAGACCTCTAAGGAGCTGCATTCAAGGGTGCAAGTGCTTAATAACAAGTAAAAAAGTTGCAGAGTGATCACAAAAAATGCAGTCTCTAACAGGGATGAGCGACAGGCCGGGCTGGGTCAGGGTCGGCCCATTGAAGCTGTGGATCAGGTCAGGCTCTTCTAGCACTGGGCCGACCCATTTTAACCCAAAATTTATGATGAAGGGTATTTGTACCAAAAAAACTACTTATGCTAATCATTGGTTAATATGAATTATTATTAACATATTTAACTAAATTTAGTATTTAAATTAATACAAACAACTATTTATTTTGGGGTCATTGATGGGCCAGCCTGTTCATTGACCCGTTAGTGACCCGACCCTTTAGCGACCCCCTTTTACTTGGGCCTACCCTCTCGACCCTGTGGGGACCCAACCCATTTCCCACCCCAAGTCTCAAAGGATATAAACCAGCTAAACAACAAATAGATTTTCAGATGAGACCTCACCAACCACTAAGGTTCCATTTGGGTTTTGGAGAATGAGATGGAAATATTGAAAAATGAAAATGACTTACTTTTCTTCATTTTGCTTTTTAAAAAATGAAAAAAAATGAGTCAGAAACATCATGGAAAATTAGATTGATTTTGTCAAATAATATTTTCCTTCAGAATTTGAGAGGAAAGTGGAAGGAAAACATGATAAGTTAAATAGGAGGAAAGGACTGGACTTTGGAGAGGTAGAAGAGAAGGTGAGGGATTGGTAGAGAAGAAGGGACTTCTTATACTAAGTAGTGAGGAGAGATGAGTTTTCTTTCCATCTAATTCTCCAAGAACCAAACCGACCCTAAAGGGGTGATCTTGCAAAACATATTCCATACTCACATCAGAAGATGTAGGTTATCTCACAGAAGGAATGGATGAGTTCCCCTCCTATCCCAAATTTCCCCACTAGAGAGATGGGTCCCCATTCAGGTTACCTTACCCATAAAAAGGGGGATGGGAAAAAGAAGAAAACCAAAACAAGTGTGGAAGATAGCAATTTCATAATCATTATGAAAGTCTAATCAGATGAAACAAGCAAAGGCAAGAAAGATAATGACCAACAATAGATGAGAACAAGCAAAATAGACTGAAACACATTTCCAAGAAATAAGCTAGCCACCTACTCAGTTAAACTCTTCCATAAATTGAGCCCAAGTCAACCAAGTAAGTGATACACAATTGAAAGTGCGATTCCAAGCCTAAACCAGTTGGCACTGGCTTACATGCCTATTCAAACCCGACTTTCACATTCTATTCAAACCTGACTTTCACATTCTACTCAAACGCAACTTTCACCGGCTAATATACATGCTCAAAACAACGTATTTTATCAATATGGAACAAACCTGATTTCACATTCTACCAAACTTAACCCGACACTAGAAATTTGGAATGTCAAACTCCATGTATAACACTTTCTAACCATGTACAGCTTACGCCTAAGAGCTTGAACCTCAAGTGGCATGAGAGTAGGAGGATTACCCTCCCCACCAGGGTTCGAAGCCTCGGGCCCACAATTTCCTAAGTGGGAATTGTTGGTGGTCCCAAAGGCTTCTTGTGGGCTGTCTCACAGCTAGCTGGCAAGGCCTCCATTGGGCCTAGTTTGGTGCTATGTTACTCTCCTCCATCTGCCTGATAGCCTGTATAGGAGGCCCAATAGGTGGGACAACTTACCACAACAACAGTTTGGGTCCCAGCATATGTGGGGTCTGTGAGGGCCAAATTATCAATGTGAAAAAATTATAATAATTTAAACATGTACTCATTCAAAATAAAATAATTAATTAGCCTTCAAGATAAATCCAAAGAATAATAGGTGACAACATCAGCTGTGACCTAAAGTAGAATGAAATGAATATGCATAACCAAGTTCCAAATGCTGGGGTACCCCTTCCTAAGTACACAACATAGCACAAAATGAAGTACTGCTCAGAAGATGTTGATGTCAAATTGTTGTGAAATGCTGAAGGGAAAGTGATTTACACAAGCACAGGGTGCAAAGGTGGGCTAGGACTACCAGCAGCTTCATGGCTTACTAGATGAGAAAAGTGTTAGTTACTACATTGCCAAACACCTGTGGCTGAATATTCTATCCCAATATTCTACTCCATAGAATGGTTGTCATAAAAGGTATTGTCCACTGTTGCCACTTCAACTTGCAATTGCCATTGGACTCAAGACTCTTAGAATGTTACAGTAAAATGAAACCAACCCGGACCCATGCTATTAAAAATAATTGCAATGGCGGGAGGAGGGGAATTGAAGATGACAGGACAACAGTGATCACAAACGACTTTGAGGGCAAAAAACGGAGACCACATCAAAGACCTAAAACCCCTTACAAGCATATGGCCGATTAATGTGCTACAGTCTACTCTGAGAAAGCCATGGAGAATTGAATAGAATTTGAAGTGCAACTCACAACAACAAAATGCAGGCTGATGGTCATTTCTATTGGGCCCTTTCAAATAGCACAGTAACAAAGCAACACATATTCAGTAATTGGAATTGGTCAATCTAGATGAAGATATACTTCAATTTAGAGATGTGAACTATAACAAAGCTTGGTGATGTGCTTGAAATATTCTAGGCTGTAACCACCATACTAGAATGACACTATCCACTCGACTCTCCCCGAAAACCAGTGAGCATTGATGACAGAAAGAACAGACAATCTTGCCAAATACAAATGCGAGTGCTGAACATAAATAGGTGGGAGGAAAGACTAGGAAAGAAGTAGCACCAAAAGTTATACCTGGAATAGGAAATACTGGCAGTGATCATTGGTAAGTGCCTGAGAGGACTTTATAATCTGGTGAAGATCAGTGTCCATGAGTTCATAAACCAGATAGACATCCTTGAAGTTTTTAGGATGAACAGGCAACATGACATCCTTCAAAGCAATCACATTTTCATGCCGAAGGTGCCTAAGAAGCTTCAATTCCCGCAATGTCCTCAACGCATCAACACGGTTCTCAAAGGCATTGTGTATCTTCTTTATGGCTACTTTCTCATTAGTCTCCTTGTTGACAGAGGAGCAAACAACTCCATAAGCACCTCGACCGATAGGCTTGATGGGCACATACTTTGTGTCAATCTCAAACAAAGTCTGCCACATGGAATAGTAATGCTTCCCTTGGTACCTAACCCCATTTGGTGGCTCAACAGGGGTTGCCATTCTACAAAACCATCCACAACACACGCAAATCAACTCAGATAAGAAAAATCATACAATATCAAAGCCAATTTGCACTTTCAACAAGCCAAACATCAGCTCATCAAATCACAAACAACCAAATCTTTCACCCAGCTACCCTCAAATTCTACAGAGGTTATTCCCAAGGAGTCCTAGATCAAAGACTGTTGAATGTCTACTAATTACTACTCAACCCCCAAACAAAACAAAACTAGTAAAAGAAGGAAGATGGAGGTAATTTTAGTACACTTGGTACAAGATTGCAGTTTGAGCAGGGAGGTAGAGAAGAATCTAAGATGTTAAAGTTAAGAAAACAGTGACTCTCAGACAGATTAAGAGTGCCTTTGAACTTAAACAAGCTGCTCCAAATAACACAACTTTACTCGAGCACTGACTTCAATTTGTACTTATATCTTCAATTCAACCTTCGTTTTATTCTTCAGGTTAATGATGGTACCAACCCAACATACATGTAACATCAAAAAGTATTTCTTCAGAAGTCATGGTAAAAAATAAAAAAAAAAAAGCCCACCAAATTTCACAGAAAAACCATGAATGGCACTTTTAACTTTAAATAGAAATTATGATACTATTCAAAATAATTTTCCAGAAAAGGAGAAAAATTGACGTACCTTTGATCTAAGATCCCTGAAATAAAATTAAAACCACTTCACTTTCTTCAAACCCAAAAATTAAACGACTGCTTAATCTCCAATCCCCCTAAAAAACTGCTTTTTCAAACTCAGTCCACATATAAACATCTTCAAAAATCCCAACTTTCTCTCTCACACGCTTAAATTCACAGTACCCAGATAACCTTTTATCGAATCTCGAAAAACCCAAGAGAGAATTCAGCCGAAAGTCCCCAAAATAGCAAGAATTTAGAACCCTAATCGTCACCTTTACCAATTTCCCAACATGAAGCTGGCATTGATAATCAGATCTGGGGGTTAAGTAGTAGGAAAATTCGATCCAGATGATGAAAACGCTATCTGGGCGATCATAATTTTTTATTTAATTTTTCGGGGGCGAATAAGAGGGACGTGGGTTTGGATCAGATCCTGGATTTGGGTGATTTTGTTATGTCGTCACGATCAGTGGAACTGGAAGAAAGCAGAGAGGAGGAGGAAAGAGAGATGAGCATGGGCTACAAAAAAAATGGCTGACAAAGGATAATTTATTTATTTTTCCCACTTCCTTATTTTATTTACTCCGTTAATACTCCCTCCGTTCCATATTAATTGACACATTTAAAAAAATTTCACATACCAAGGTTTAACTAAAAAAACTACCTTCATAATTAAATGATACTATTTTCCAAGTTGTTTTTCGGATATCTAGGTGTAGGTAGTGAGAGAATGTGAGTAGGAGTAGTTATTATTGTTTGAAAAAGTAAAAAGTTAACATAATTATTAAAGTTAAATAATTAAATTAGGTATCGAGAAATGGAAAGTGACAATTATTTTGGAACAAAAAAAGTTAGTTTAAGTGTCAATTAATATGGAACGGAGGGAGTAATACTCTAGGTTTCTAGAGAATTGGTATCTTCCTAATTTAAAACATGTTCTAACGTTTAGATTTTTATTTATATAATAAAATATATGTTTTATCATGAATGAGTAAACTTTATACACGTATACAATGTACGTAAATATCAACCTATCCATAAAGAAATTATTAATGTAAGTTTAATTGCTTTAGTATATAGTGTTTGGAACGCACAAGTTTTGTCTATAATTTATTAGAGAAAATGTATTTTTTAGGTCAATTTTTCATTAATATAAATTAATATTAATGTATTTAGGACTTATTTGGTTCATATAAAGGGGTAGAATCTGATATTTTTGTATATCAAGTTCTCATATTTTATGATTGTTTGGACTATTTATGGTTTGAGATTTGATAACTAAAGGTAGTTGTCCATACACATCTCATATTTGGAGGATATGAGATTAGGTTCGAATCCTTAATGGGGTAGGCGCCGGTTGGAAGAAATTGGGTCCTTCTCGGTATGATTTTAATTCATCGCCCATAAAAATTACTACATTTTGATGTATCGTTGATTGATTTCTTATGAAGATATACAAAAAATTTATTGATCTTTAGAAGTTGCACATAAGTTGCAAATATATTTGTTTTAGATTCTTAATATTTATGTAGGGTTGGAATTCAAGAATAAAGCAACCTTCGATTTATTATGAAGTAAAGTTAATTTTTGATTAATCAAAGAGGTTCATCAATTTATATTCAGTTACTATTGTGCTTGAATGTGAGGTTGGATTATTAGATCAATGTCTGCTAATTGAGTATTGACTACATTCATTAATGCACCAAACAGTTAAAATCAAGTTATGTTTCCATTCTATAACTATACCCAACATTTGATATCATGAACATTCTACCTAGACCTGTTCAGTGGGCCGGGGACCCGCCCGGCCCGACCCGACCCGGCCCGACCCGACCCGGCCCGAAAAAGTGCGGGTCAAGGCCACAATTTTAGACGGCGACCCGGCCCGGCCCGAAAAAGTCGGGGCCCCGAAGCATGGTCGGGCCGGGCTTGGGCCAAGGGTATCTGACCCGACCCGGCCCGATGACCCGACTAAATGCATTAAATTTTTTAAAAAAAATCCTAGATTAAGTTTTATTTTTTGTAACCCGACCCGGCCCGGCCCGATAACTTATATAAACACATTAACTTTATAAAAACAATTCCTAGATTAGGTTCTAATTTTTGTGACCCGGCCCGACCCGACCCGATGACCCGACCAAATATGTAAATTAAATCCGTAAATGTTTACGTTTTTTATATATTAAAAATTTATATTATATAGTTGTCGGCCCGTTGACCCGGCCCGTGGCCCGTAGGGCTCGGGCCGAGTTACTTGGCCCGAAGGTCGGGCCGGGTCGGGCTCGGGCCGACGGGTCAGAAACTTCCGACCCGACTGACCCGGCCCGCGACCCGGCCCGGCCCGACCGTTGAACAGGTCTAATTTTACCATAGTTGAATTTATTTTCAACTATGGTATTTGAAAATTTTATACCATTTATTTATAAAAAATAAATTATATTTGTTAAAAAAATTTATATCCTCCTAAACATGGTTAATTATTGTATCGAGTTACCTTGATCAACTTACATTAATTTTGAATTTTTATGGTAAAATTAATGGTATTTTCACTTTTCAACTACGATAGTTGAAAAAAAGTCAATTTTTGGTATAATTTCCTTAAAAATATTCAATTTTGTAAAATTTTATAACTTAACATATAGATTTACTTATTGTAACAAGTTCTATGGTAAATATATATATTAATTTTTATTTTTAATGGTTAAATTAAGGGTAATTATACATTTCAACTACCATAGTTGAAAATATTTTCAACTATGGTAGAATCTCCCTATCTATCAAGTATCAAATTTCATTCCTTTTCTTTTGGGGATCAAGTCTCGGTCAATTTCATTTCATTTCATTCCATTCCTTTTTATGTGAACCAAACAAACCCTTAGAATTACTAAGACATTACTCCCGTTGTCCCATATTGAAGCGCATGCATAATGAGAATAATAGAATTTCATGCTTGATAATAGTATGCATTTGTTGTTCTTGTGGAATGGATGATAATAGACTTGTTGGAATAGGATGATAATAATAATAATAATAATAATAATAATAATAATAATAATAATCCAAGGAAGAATACAACACAAGCTTTGTCACCTATGGAACTTGATACATTCTTGGAGATGATCCACCATCAAGAATTAACACCCCACCATGATTAGATAAATAAGAATCACTACTAATCAATAAAGGAATGACTTGATTTCACCACTATTAACATTGCAATTTGCAATGGATAAAGAACACAAGATTTTAGAGAGAGTTTTGAGTAGGTCTTAAAAATACCTTTTTCATTCATCAAAAGCTAAGTCTCTCTCTTTTCCAATTACCCATATATAGGTAAGGATAGGGATAGAACCCCAAAAAGGGTCATTAACCCCATAGGTAAATACATCTCAAAACCTAATCTAACTCAGCAATACATTGGAAAGGAAAGGGCTTGAAACAAAATTACATTGATTAGGAAAGAAAAGACAAAACTACCCGTAATGAAGAAAGGGAAAAAACCAAATCAGCAAGGTCGTTGCGGGCGAGACACAGGTCGTCATGGCCACGACGTTTTGTCTTGCACAAGGGGGCACCTTCTAGATTTGACCGTCGCGGGCGTGACGGGCGATGTAGCGGGCGCAACAGGCAATGGGAGAAAAACCCTTTGAGAATCGCCTCCATGAGTCACGACCGCGACGTCAGTACGAGGGATTGACGTCCCGATCGTGACGCAGCTGTCGTGGTTGTGATGATCACGCTTGCTTCCAGATGTCACGGGCGCGACCTTCCCGTCGCGAGCGTGATGACCCTTACCTTCCATCTCCTTCACAAATGAGAGCATGGTCGTCGCGGTTGTGATAGGACCGTCACGAGCGCCACGGCAAGGCTGGCCTAAGGTCGCGGTCATGACATGAACGTCACAAGCGTGACGACCTCCTGGTCCCAAAGCTGAAAACCATGGTTAAAAAAGGGGTGGGGGAAACAGGGGTTGCGTTCGTGACCATAGTAGTCGCACTTGCGACATCTTGTTCCTCAACCCTAGACGTCCCTTAGGGCCTATCACATGCATGACAAGGCGAGTCACGATCGTGACGGCCTTGATGTTCCCCTTTCCTCCTTTCTTCTTCTCCTCCTCACCTCTTCTTCGATCCCGTTCTCCTTATTCTTGCCGATATGAAAACAAATCTCCTTTAGAGGCTATCATGGCCCATCCATTAGATGACCATGATCACTCGGCTCGCACCCCGGATTAATGTGGAATTGGAGCGATTCGACCGACCGAGAAGCAACCCGCTTGGCCCAAGTAACAAGGGTCGAGAAAGGAACCCAAGATGTTTCACATGTCTATTGTCCAAAATGAAAACCCTTAAGGTAAGGGAATATAATTTAATATATTATTTTATGATGATTTTAGAGGAAGGAGAAAAAAATTAATATTATTATAGGTAAATGAACAATAATTTTAGAACTATCATAAAAGGAAACATTAACTTTAAATATGGGATAGAAGAGTAATTATTACTGTTTGATTAGTTATTTGTCAATTTTAAATTAATTTAATACAGTTAAATATAAGTATGTTTTGCAAGAGACAATCTAGTTATAAATTTATTATAGGGAAATTGGATTTAAATAATCTGAATTTTATGTCATTGTAGACTTAATAATCTGAATTTTAGATTTGTTTCTGAATAATCTGCACTTTGGGCCCCTTGGATTCTAGTAGCACGTCATCGAACTTAACTCGATGGGGACTCGTGGAGGCGGTGGCATGTGCCTGGGTATTTTAGGTGTGCCATGCCATCGCCACCACGTCATTCCGCCACTTAATTAAGGGGACGAAAGTTCAGATTATTCATAAACAAATCTAAAGTTCAAATTATTAAGTTTACTATGACCCAAAATTCAAATTATTTAAATCCAATTTACCTTTATTATATTGTGATAACCTTTCTAAATAAGCATGACAAAAAATTTATTTAAGTTTACCCAGATAAATGTTATTCTTCAATAAACTATCATAACCATTGCAAAACCTTCAACAAGTCACGTTAGAGGAGGACTAAGAACCTATTTTTGGTTGGATCTTTTAACTTCCAACTTCTTCTAACTTTTACCAATTTATTCCAACTTTTACTAGTTTCTTTCAAGTCATTCCAATTTTTACCTTTATTTCCAACTTTTAACAACTCATTCACGCTCTTTATAACTTTTCCTAGGTTCTTTCAACTTCTTCCGACTTTTACCAGTTCATTCCAACTTCTTCCAGCTGTTAATAGTTTTAATTAAATTATAAAATAGCTTACTTAATATGATTTCTGTATTATTTAAAAATTTATATGATTGTATGTGTTTAATAAACAATAAAATTTTGATCGAGAAAAGATAAATTGTTAAATGTCGGGTAATTGATAGTTAGGTAAACGTTAAGTTTTGGTCACTTTTGATAAGTTTAGGTAAAAAAGAATTAAAATTTACCGTAATATGCATAAATTAATTTTTTTGTGCTTTCGTTAGTTTCCGTAAGTTATGGAAAGTTTTGTTAAAATTTGATAGATTTTGGTAAAAAATTACTTTGCCCATTTTACCCAGCAATTGAGATTTTATCCCATATTTGAAAAATGACTTTTATCCTATCTAACCAATAGAAGAAATTTACATTGACCTTCTTAACATTTATTGTCATAATTTTTATATACCCCACCTTTGGGAAATGATTTGTAACATAACTCACCCGAAATGTAGTTACTTTTACCCCCTACATTGTCTCGTAATAAATTTTAACAAGATTGTTCTATTGAAAAATATTTTTTCATATTGGAATGCTAATAAAATGACAATTTTGTGCTCATTTGAAATATATTTATATTTCACTAGTTCTGATATACACGCTAAGGTGTATGAGTTTCTAAAACAACATTCTTAATATTAGTCCAACCCCGAATAAAGATGAATATTGGCTAGCTTATGCGATTAAAATTATCTTTCTAGCAACTTTTTTTTTTCAAAATTATATTTAAGAAAAAGATGAGGCAATCTTGTGAATGAGGAGAAGGTTGCATATATTTGAATCCCCTTAAACCTCACATAAGCGGCAGTATATTGAGGATCGTTGTTTTATTGTTGTTGTACATAAATTAAAAAAAAAGGACAAATGTTAATCATTTGTTGAAAATGGAATGTTTTATGTAAAAATAAGAAAGGTTGATACTATTGATTTTTCTTAAAAATAAAAATCCTCAATAGTAATTCGATTTTGGCTCATGATGATATTGGCGAGTCGGTGCGGTTAAAGTTATCTTCTTTTCAGTTGTTTCTAAAATTAAGTTAAATAAGTTCAAGATAAATTTGCAAAACAACTCTTTCAAATGAATTCAAATAAGATCAAACAACTAAATTCAAGTTAGTTCAATATAATAAGTTCGAAATAAGTTTAGATAAGTTTAACTTGTAATTAGCTCAATCAAAATAAGTTGGAATGAACATGTTCAACATAAAAATATAGTGAAACAAAAGCAATATTATTCATTATTGTTCGTTTACTCTCAATATGAACAATTATGCATAATACTGATAATAGATATGATCCTCCTTATGATAGTTTTTTTTTTTTTTTTTTACTTTTATATGATTTTAATTTCCATGTGACAAATATTATCGAATGCCTTAACGAATTTCATTATGTTTCTATTATTTATTTGTGACATTGGATTTACTGATTGTTAAAATGAATGCAAATTATGCAATTATGTAACTTAGAATTAAGTTATAATAAAACAAATATTTCTTAGTTAATTAAGAATCTTGTCTTATAAGACAAAATAATACATAAGAAGTTTTCCAAAACTAAAATAAAGGAACAAAAAGATTATCAGTCATACTCTAACTTTGATATGTAATTATAATCTTTAAATAAAAAGATATAAAATTGTACCATGTACTTATTTTTTAAATAATTATGATTTAAAGTATATTTGTATACTAAATAAAATTCTGACATTTCTGTCTTTCTCTCTCAATCTCTCTATGATACACACACACTCACACATGCATGCATGATTTAATTTAACACCAATCAACATATTAGGTAGATTTTGATTTTTTTATTTTCGTAAATGATAGAAAAATTTATGTATACATTATTTAATTTATTTAACATCAATCAACATATTAGGTAGATTTTATGATTTTTTTATTTTCATAAAATAATAGAAAATTTATATATGCAGGATTTAACTTAACCTTAAGTTAATATATTAGATAGATTTTATAATTTTGATTCTTTTAGTAAATAATAAGAAAATAATTAGTTAATGAATGAGAATGAGAATAAACATGAAAAATGGATAATAATGATATCCCAAATTGTTATTATTATTAATAACTAAAAAGAAAGAAGAACAAATTAATCTATATCGTTATTGGTTAGATAGGGTTTAAAATATTTCCTAAAGGTGATGTGTGTAAAATTATTCCAGCAAAGTTCATGTAGGGTAATTGTAAATTACTCCATGTTTGTCATGAGTAATTTGATACTAATATCTACTCTATGTCTCTATTTATTTATCACTTCACTTTGGGAGAATGGGAAAATACTAAGAAAATAACAAAGTTAGGGAAAAGTTATAAAATTATTAAAATTGGTAAAAATTAATTATGAAGGATAGAATAAATATATATATATATATATATATATTAAACATTACATTGATAATGTAAATGAAAAATAATAAGGGATAAAAAATTAATTAATTAATTTGACAAATAAATAGAGGTGATCAAATGGAGTATTATGTTACACTTAGAGTCAATATTAGGTAATGGTTAGATAATTTCTTTTTGTTCGAGTTGGAGTAATTTGGATGAGGTTTTTAGGATTATTTATTTTTATATTAAACTTATTACAATAATAGATATTATCAAGAAAGTATTGTAATGGTTTAACTTCAAATATGTACATATTTTTTGATAACTAGTTTTTTAAACATATGATACAACTTGCAAGTAGGTAGAACGAGTCAAGTCAAGCTAGAATTTATAAGGCTTCAGGCTTCGCTCGTCACTTTTTGAGTGAGTTTTAGTTTGTCTCATAACTTGTCAAGCTTAAAGATGTTCAATTCATACGTGACTTGTTGAAGCTCATGGACTTGGTTTGGCTCAAAGCTTGGCTTATGGCTTGATCCTCATGACAAACAAGTAGAATCATTTACGTTTTAGCTATTAAATAATTTGCAAATGAATTTAATCTAGTTATGAAGACATGGTGATTGGTGATGCTTAGTGCTGTGACTTGGTTATAACAATATGCAAAGCTAATAGTTTAGTACAATATCATGTGATAACTTGTTCTCTTTACGATTTTCTAATCTTTTGAACTATTTAATTTCAGCTCTTTGACTAAAATTTTAAATTATAAGCCAGCTTTAGAATAGCCTATGAGTTGTAATTCTAGAATAAATACACAAGCATATACACACATGAGCTCATCAGGCTTAGGCCTACGTACCAAGCATAATTAGTCGAGTTGCTCGTGGCTTGATTCAGCTTGCTTAATTTACAAGCTCGAGGTCAAGCCAAGTTAAGTTGAGCTTAGCTATATAAACTTCATGTTGAGCCGGTTTGCCAAGGTTCACAACTCTATTTGGCTCATTTCTATTCTAGTTGTAAAACACCTATAGTTTCATGAAATAAATTTATTTATATACCAATTTATCTTTGCGTGAATTATGATTATTAGTCCACGTCTTTTGAAAACCTACATTCAATTTAGATTTATAGAAATATTCTAGTATATACGCAATTTTAAATCTCTACATTCAATATTTCTATGAATGAGTGTGCGGATTTGATGTAAGCTTTATCTATGACTTGACAAATTTATGCTTTCATTGGGAAGCTTGGCATATGAGAATGGTATATAGTTGTGTCTGTTAGGATCGAAGAGTACTCAAGCAAAACACAAACAATAGGAAATAATAGCGGAAAAGAAATAAGAAATTTGACACCAGGATTTTAACGTGGAAAAAACCCAAAGCGGGAAAAAAAACCACGGAATCAATGCACTAGTAATATGAGGATTACAATACAAGGTTGTGTTTCTCTCTATCTCACTTGATCTCAGGGATACAAAATAGGGAGAACTTGAACCCCTATATATACTAGAGAAACATAAGAGGAACTAGGTTAACAATAACTGAAAACCCTAAAAAACTTACCGCTCAAAAATATAACATACATATGGGCCTTTGGATGAAGCCCATCAAGGTGTCGCATTGCAGCACCAAAAAACGCAGCCTGCGTTTTCTTCCTTCTTCGTTCCTCAGTTTGGTCTTCACACCCAACAGTGTCATCAATTTTAAAACTTCTTTACTTTATACATAAATAAAAACAAAAATAATTATTGATACTTGAAGTAATTGTAGTTGGATTTTGGCCCTGTTTGGCAAAAATAACAGTTTAGATAGCACATAGTATAATGCATTCACTTATTTGAGATGTACTCCCTATGTTTTATATTAATTGTTATAATTTTGACTTTCACGATCTCCAATGTCATTCTTTGATTGATAATTTCTTACATAATATGTTATTAACAATTGCAATATTGTACTCTTATGATAGTATTTTTCATTACGAATATAATGATGTTAATTTTATATAGCAACTCATTATGGCCATGTTCTTTAGTTGGGTTAAACCTAACTAACATAACATAACATAACCTAACTTAACTTAACTTATCCTTACCTAACCTAACATAACCTAACCTAACATAACCCAACTCCCTAAAAACACCCAAACCAAAAAAACTTTTTAAATAAAAAGAATTTTTCCCTGTTCTTTGGATTGGTTAAAATCAGTTTGGATAGATTGGATTGAATTGGATTGGATTGGTTATTAATCTCCAATCAATCCACTTTTTCCACACACATATAACCTTTTCATTTATTTTCCCAAAATATTCAAATTTTATTAATAAAATATTGTCACCCAACAACTAATTTAAGTCAAACCTATGATATCCTTTCCTATCCTATCATATCCTATCATATCCTAATTTATTATAACTTAACTAACCTAACATGAACCTAATATGACAAAAGAACATGACATATATGTTAAAAAATTTATGATGAAAATTTTTGAAATTTGACTGTACAATTTTTAAAGACAACAATTAATATGAAATGGATAGAGTATATTGAAAGATAAAACGTTTTTTATTGTAATATTAAACCTCTAGAAACATGTCACTATTATGGCACCTCGAGTGCAAACAAATCATCTGGGACATGCTAAAAGAATATCCACATCAGATATTCGTCTGGGTCCCATGTTAACTCACCTTTTATAGAACTAATAAAGATAAAGAAAATATACTTGCCTCAATTTATTGTGAAATGAGAATATAGAAAATGAAGACCTATCATTTATTGTTTACAAATTAAAATTTAATTTGGTCTGATGTTAAACATCGAAAAATGAATTATGCTACAGTACAAAGCATATAAAATTTTAATTCGAAATTGACCTGGAAATTGAATGGTAAATAAGAGTGTGTTTTTGGCTGGTCAAAAAATCTAGGAAAATGGTCAATTTTTTTATATTGACTTGTTTTCTCTATGTTTAGATTTAACTTGACATCGGGAAAATTTTTTTATGGGGGTTCACCATTTCTTACATTTTCCTAGAGAAAATTTCCTTTTGGGGAGCCTAAGGGAAATTTTTCCCGAATAAATATTTTCCATGGAAAATTTTCCCCGAAAATCTTTTTCCTAGAATTTCTACCAAACGCTCCTTAAGTTGAAAGAGGTGATTACAATAGCAAATCCCGTAATAACAGCACTATTTCAGTATCTTATTATTTTTGCTTTGGCTTATTTTCCTTCCATCTCCTTGATTTAGTTGAAAGAGTTTTCATCTTTTATTATTTGTGTATTTGGGATACATACATATATTATATATCAGGAAGTAATTAGGTAGATAGATGATGCCAAATGAGAGCCTATTATTATGTGATACAACTTCAAAGTCGGCAAGCTAAGCATAAGACCTAAACAAACTTGTGATTGCAAAAGCATTTCGTTGCACCAAACTCCTCTGTTTCTCTCCCTAAACAGATCTAAGTGACGTACATGTTAATTGCTCCTTCAACCAAATATCTCAATTTATGTGGCTCATCACTATTTTCTTTTTGTTTTTGGCTTCTCCAACAGATCGATGTTAACTACTCATATTTGGATTACATGTACGTCAGCTTTTAAGATCCATCCATATACTTGGATCTCTACTTAATTAGTTTTTACTATTATATGATTTTAATTTTTAAATTTTCAGAAAGGTGGTTTAATTATTGTAAATTCTCTGGTTTGAAAGGAATGTAATGACACTCATGTTTATGCAAGTTATTACGAATATTTTAAGTGGATTTTTAACTTGTAGTACTCATTAAGCATTTTGTATAATTGATCAAGTTTCAAAATTTCAAGTGAGAACCATCCTTGAATGAAATATTAATTAGTTGAGACCTTCACATAATTGATACATGTGTACTAGAAGGATGCTTAAAAATAAAAGAAGACAAAGTGTTAAATTTCATCTTGGAGTGATTAGTAGTTTAGATAGTTTTTAGGGAAATTGGATTCTAATAATATGAACTTTTAGCCATATAAGACTTAATAATACGAACTTTCGATTAGGTTTTGAATAATATGAACTTTGTACGTCATTTCTGATAACACGCCACCGAAGCTTTTCTTTCGACTCGTCGGAGAAATGAGCTGGCGGTGGCGGTACGTTTTTTTTATGTTTGACCATGCCATGTCACCCATTGACTTAAAAAAATTGCCACATCAGCACGCTCTCTCTTTCTCTCTTCTCTCTCTCTCTCTTTCTCTCTTTCTCTCTCTCTCTCTCTTTCTCTCTCTCTCTCCTTTCTTCGTCATTCTCATTCTTTTTCCAGATCTTCTTCTTCTTCTTTTGTAAATTAAAACTGTAACCCCAGCAAGAATGCAGTTGAGAGCATTATATCTAGTGTTTACTCACTTCTTCTTCAAACTTTTAAGCTTTTTAAACACCATCGATGGTGTTTACTCACACAAAAGACTCCATCCAATTGTGCTCCCAATTTCCAATTAGATTTTAGACAAAACCTTGCACAATTCACGCATCAAATTCGAACAAGTCAGTGAGTGCACCCCTGAATCGACTTTCACACAAATTCACACCCTAACTTGAATCAAGCATCCACGTTTGCTAAAAGAAACAACCCAAGAAAAATTCCCAAGCAGAATTGAGACAAAATCTCGCACAATTCTGCTCACTGAATTCGACTAAGGCTGTAGATACATACCCACTCAATTTCCAAATCCATTCAAGCGAAAAGTTGCACAATTTCAGTCCCAACTTTGAACAAAACATCAAGATTAACCTCAATTTCGGCCCAGAATTCAATGATAAATTGAATTTGAGTGAAAGAACTTGCCTTAAGTTGGAGAGTATAAATTGAGAGCGAGGCTTGCACAAGGGTGCTCTAATGGAGTATAGAAAGGGATTGTGAGTGGGTGTATGCGAGTGTGCAGTGGTGGTGGTTTCGAAAGTTCGTCGGAGGGGCTTTTTCCGGCGAGAATTTGGCGGTTGCTGGTGGTTCGCTGGGTTGGTCTTGTCGATCAGGGAGGAGGGATGGGGTAGGGCTCTCGTGGGGCAAGGCTCAAGTGAAGGAAATGAGGGAACAAATTAAACATAAGGGAAGTGGCGGTTTGTTTCACAATTGGAAGAAGAAGAAGGAGGAGGAGGAGGTATTGGGAATGACGAAGAGGAAGAGAGAGAAAGAGAGGAGAGAGAGAGAGGAGAGAGGAAAGAGAGAGAGAGAGAGAGAAACAGGCTCACGTAGCAAAATAAAGCTGACTGGGACTTGCTTCCACTGCCACGTCAGACCGCCACCGAGTCAAGTTAATCTTAACTCGGTGGCGTGTTAATGAGAAGCGGCGGTCAGTTATATTTATGAGCAATGTCGAAAGTTTATTAAGTCTTATATGACCAAAAGTTCGTATTATTAGAATCCAATTTCCCTAGTTTTTATGGAGACTTGGGTTGCGCTACCTCTGTCCCAATTTCTTTATCATCCCAACTAATTTGAAAAAACTAATACATATTAAAGTTAGGGTGAAAATTTTATACCTTACTACCCCTATATTTATTGAGAGTAGTAGTTGTTGAATTGTAAAAGGTGATTAACAAATTTATTAATTAGGGGTAAAATATAACTACAATCATTGAAATAGTAAAAGTGACAAACAAACTGGAAAAAAAAAATAATTATTGTGACAAACATTTTGGAGCGGAAGTAGTATCATTTTAAGCTACTATGGTATTTATCTCAGTGTCTTCTTTTACTCTTTTGCTAAATTTTGTAGCATCTTTGATAAGAATTTTAAATATTTAATAATAATATAAAAAAACTGAGACACCTAAGTTCAAATATCAGAAATAACATTTCTATTTTTTTTTGGAATCGATGACAACCAGAAAATACAAAATAAGGCAATACAACCCAGGTTAGTATGGGCCAGCCAGCCTCCTAGCAGCAGTAGCTACGATGTGGGCCTCCTTAATTGACGCTCTGGGGACTTTATGGACACAGACATAATCAAGATGTAAAAACAACTTACTTCTGGCTAAAATATGATGGCATTCCTTGGGCGGTGGTGTGGATCCTAGAAAATATTGAACAACGTGCAAGGAATTCATATATATCATGATCAGTTTCAATTGTCGCTTGACTGCCTCCAGAAGTATCAGTTCCACAACCTGTAATTCTATGTGGACTCCACAGAATCCAAAATTAGATTTGCCTCCTCGGTCTAATATTAGTGACCCGTTGTATAAAACCCATCCTATACCTCCCTAAAGTGATCGCGAGCACCATGCCCCATCACAATGGAAGATTACAGAAGTGTTGTTAGGACCACCTGTTTCCAGACAAAATCATTTATGTGCACCGTCGACGACTGTGGTGTATGGCAGTGTCGAAGGTGTAGGATGTCATTATGAGCCCAAGTAAGGAGCACGACCGGAGGAATGATGATCTTATCAAACACCGCTTTGGCTCGTGCTAACCACAGGTACCATAGGACTACCAAGAAAGTAGTACACAGATCCGGGTGTGTCGAACATTGTTTCACAAGGAGGAGAAACCAATTCTACAGCCACGTACAGAAAGGTAGGTTGACAGTCACAAGATTCAGGAGGCCCAAGTGGGAACCAAACTATATCACTCTGGAAAACTCACACTCGCGAATAAAGTGGGCCGTTGTGTCAGGGTAGTTGGCGCACAATGGACATTGTAGATCCACATCTGGTGTCTAGTGGATCAATTTAGTCGCCATTGGAAGCGCATCATAGTAGATCTTCTAAAATTGTAGCTTTCACTTAGACAGAATATGCAGGCCCCATAGCACTTTCCACATTCGTTGCATTAGCGAGGTCGCCACAGTGCCGCCCTGGTTGGCCGCCTGCAGAGTCCTGATATAATACCCTGATCGGGTCGTATAATTTCCTGTGGTGGTATGCCTCCAAATAATAGCATCTTCATCGTCAGTGTCACTCAGGGCCACCGCCAAAATTTGTTAGCAGAATCATGGTGAAACACTTGCCGTACCAGAGGGACATTCCACTCCATCCATCCCGGAATAAGTAGGGCGGATACCAATTTATGGGCCCATTCTTGGGGATTAGTTGTGTGTTTGATGCTGAGATGAGTATGGCCCGCCCATACATCCTCCAGGATCCTTGTCCTCGTACCTGTCCACACACGATGGTGAAAACCATGTTTGAGCTTACTTAACGCTTTACACAACCCACGCCACCTCCAATATCTAGCACGATGTATATTGGTACCAGGCACCAGAGGTGAATGGGACTTGTAACGGGAGTTATAGATTCTGGCCAATAAACAGTTCAGGTTGTGGAGTAGCTAACACGCTTGTTTCACAAGCAGTACATCGTTGAAAAACTTTGTGCGACGTAAACCCTGCCCCCCGGCCTCCTTCAGAAGATATAGTAGATCTTTCTGCACCCAATGTTTGGACTTGGTACCAGAGTTGTTCCACCATAAGAATTAGGTAACCAAAGAGTCTACTTTTTGGGTAAGCTGCAAAGGAATTTTGAATATCGAAAGGACATGTTGATTTAAAGTCGACAAAACTGAATTAATCAGCACAAGTCGACTTGCGGGGGGTAACATCGTAGCTTTCCAGCCTTGCAATTGCTTAGCAACCGCATCATAAATGAAGCCTAGCTGTGACATTTTGTTGCGACCCATCGTGGACGGAACACCTTAAACCTTTCAAAAGTATTAGTCAGAGGATAACCAAACACAACTTTTAACCCTTTCACGACCTGAGCAGGGGTATTCGGGGATGCCAGGAGTTGGGATTTTTGAAGGTTAATCACCTGGCCTGGTGCGTTACAAAATGTATCAATCTCACTCTTTAAAGCCAAACAACTATCCTCAGCAATTTTAGTGAAGAAAAACGAATCATCCGCAAAGAAGAGATGGGTGACTTTCGGACTATCTTGGGCCACACGGATGCCCCGAACAACACAGTTATCTTGTTGCATGCGGAGAATGGAGGATAGCACGTCTAGGAACAAAACAAACAGATATGGCGATAGGGGATCCCCCCTGTCATAACCCCGCATGTGGTTGGAACACCGGTGAAGGCTGGTCGTTTACAAGCACAAACTAGCATAGCGTTGTAACACATTGCATCACCAAACATACCCAGTGATATGGAAAACCAATTTGTTGTAGAAGCTGGTGCAAGAAATCCCACCTGATACGATCATAAGCCTTATTCATATTATGATTTACCCGCTTTTGGTTTTTCATAAAATTGAGCAGTTCATGTGTTGTAAGACAAGTGTCTCCAATCATACGCCCTAGAATGAAAGCATTTTGTGATTCATCGATGAAATTTGTGATCACACGGCGCAACCTGTTGACAATGCACTTGGAAATGATACGGTAGATAACATTACAAAGATTGATCAACCTGAAATTCGCCATCGTCTGTGGAGAAGAAGTCTTGGGAATAAGGGTAATATAAGTAAGGTTAGTTTCCTTTAGCAAATAGCCCGAGTTGAGTACAGTACCCCTGCCCTAACATCGTTGCCGATTGAGGGCCACAACTTCAAATAGAAAATTGTTGGAATCCCATCTCGGCCCGGGGCTTTGAGGGGTCCCATACCTTTGACCGCACTGTCTACTTCATCCACTGTAAAAGGGCATGAAGTGACAGTATATCAGCTTGAGTGAGAATCTTGTCATACCCAGTGAGATAGTTGCTAATAAAGCGCTGTCTAGTTGGGGTTCCATCTTCCAGACCTTGAAATAGTAACTAGAAAAATCTGATAGCTTCACCGGTGATAGCGTCCACATCAGACGACCAAGAGCCATCAGATAAGGTTAACCCCTAATGCGAGTGCACTCCTGTTTATTCTCATAATGTCGGAAGAAGAACCTCGTAACTTTGTCCTCTTCATTGAGCCAAGTGATCTTCGATTGCTGTCGCCAATATGTGTGCGCTAGGATAAGAGCTTCCTCACAGTTACCTGTTGCTTGAAAATACCCTGCTATGGTTGAATGGTCCAATCCCACATGGTGGAGATCTGTTTGGATCTCTGCAAGGCGATCCAAATTCTCTTGCAACTTATTATTGCGTTGCTATTTCCATTGACGACACCAATCTCGACAACTTGTTCTTGCCTCCTTCAATTTCTGTACCAGGCTAAAAATGAAACTGCCTGACCTAACATTCGCGGTCCATCCCTCTGCCACTAAGGCACGTAATTCTTCAATGTTCAATGCCCACGCCTTGACTCTATATCCCTTATACTTCCTGTCAGCCGTGATCCCACTATCCGTATGCAATAGGATAGGGGAGTGGTTCGAGAACAAAATTGGTAGGACTTGGATATACGAATCAAGAAAATGAGAGGCGCCATCTGTATTTAATTATCCCCTATCCAGGACTTCCCACACAACTTGGTCATCATGACGACGGTTAGTCCATGTGAACGGAGCTCCCGTTGAAGGTATTTTAGTAAGTCCAAGCCCCGAACTCCAATGTTGGAACTCAAGTACCTTCGACGGGAATGGTACTACTGGACCCCGATGAAATTACCTAATAATACTACCAGACCCTGATGAACATGGCACAGAGATCGAATGGTATTTAGTACTGATAATCGTGTAGCACCTGATGGTGGCCATAGACCAGACACAAATACCATAAAGAACCCCCAACTTCATTAACACTACAAAATACAACATTCTGACTAGAAAACAAACATACAACATTTAGGCCGGTCTTACAAAACACATTGATCCCCCACTACGGCCAATCGCATCAATTCCACTAACTAGATTAAGATGGAAACAATGAAATTGAGAAAACACAGCACATTAGGGGCATGGTGCAGGAAAATCCAGCGGAGATAAGGAATCACCGCGGTTTAAGTTGCGCCAGTACCTCGACAATTGAATACTCCTATGGGATCATACAAGAGGCCTTTATGCCGGAAGTAACATTTCTCTTGTTACTTGGTAGGAGTTTACTACTTCCCCCTCGCACATTGAATACTCCTGTGGGATCATACAAGAGGCCTTTATGGAGGATGATCCATGATTATATAATAACAATTTTTATTTTGAAAATATATACTTTGCATTCATTGGATCATGGTAAACAGTCACATGTATGTACATAATATAGTGAAACATCAAATTCTTACCAAACGTTACAATCCTAAATAAAACATTAGTTATTTATCAAATTCCAAGTGATTGGTAATGCCTGCAGACATTAGTAATGTTGACGAGCTTGTAAGATAAATCAACACTTTTTAGAACTTGATTACTTTCATTAAACTATTTCAACAATCCTGCCAGTACCTCATCTACTATATCTCCTCGGAATCTCAATTTTACGAGTACATCTACTTATGACTACTCTAATATTGCTTAAAGTTACTAGACATGTCTATTCAATCGTTTTTGCTAATTCCTGCTCGTTTTTTCAGCTCAAAATATCTTTACCTTGTCATCCATAACCATTATAAAGAATAATATAGGGAAATGAGTATATAACATCTCTAATATGATATATATTGTTCCATAAAAATTATAGTTAGGAGTAAAAATTAAAAAAAAATGAAAAGATGTAATAGTTAAAAAGTATGAGAAATATACAAAAACATTGGTTGTTATTGATGCAAGGAACAAGTCGGGTGGTTTATGCCGGGTTCAGGCTTTTCCAGGTTTTGTCAACTTTATCTTTCGGGTTTGGTTAATTTTCTGTGAGTTTCTATTTCGGGTTCAGCTAATTTTCAATTTCGGGCCGGAAAGTCATGTTTAAAAAAAATCCAGCAGATTTGGATCGGGTTTTCGGATCCAGTCAATTCAATTCCTACCAGGTTTAATGAAGTATAATGCATATCTGTCTCTCCAATGACGTATTTTAGGCGCCCATTAATTTAGACGGTGCCAATATTTGTAACTGTTTTTGAAATTGCAAGTAGGCTGAGATCATTGATCATGCTGCTCAAGTGACATATGCCTCAAAATAATACAACTCTCACTTGCAATTTCTAGCCATCCCAGAACAGCCCAGGGGTATATCTTAATATTCATATATGGAAGATCAACACCTTTATAAACACACTCTGCTTCCGACTTACCTGTTCTTTAAAGTAGTAAGGTTAAGTTAAACAAATAAGGAAAGGAAAGGAAAGGAAAGGTAAGAAAAATAAAATAAAATGACATCGGTTTGAGTGTTTTTTAGGGATTCGGATAAGGTAAAGTCGGAATAATCCAATCAGCTTTGAGATATGTCCTGTAACTAATACAATAAATCAAATATGTCAAGAATGAATGGCAAGGGTAATAAGCACCGGGTTAGCAGCAATATAACTTTCTTAGATCGAAGTCACACCAACATGGACCGACATGAGCTCTATGACATTGTTGATGCATCATCGCAAGTCAGTAGTTTAGTTCTAGATCTCTTCTTCCTCGAATGGATCGCGCTCAGGATAGTCTCCAACCTGCCAATCACTATCACCTAAGTTGTTCTTACACAAACAACATATTTTGCTTTATTCTAGAAATGCATACATATATCACTTAGTGCAACTCAAGTTTGCTCGTTTGTGGAATTGCCTATACAGTATATTATGGCACAGCAGAACAGTATTTACATATCTACTAGGTATTAGCACACTCTTCTGATCCAATTTTGATTATCTATCAATAGCAAGCACTAGCATAGTAAGTGAATTCCCCAGAAATGAGACTTCTCAACATTCATAGGTCCCCACGATCAGGCAATAGAAAAGTAACCTACAGACTAACAGTGAACAATTGGCATCTACCAGACAATCACAAATACCAAAGAGAGAAGTGGTAGGAATTGAAGGAGACCATGAACCAAGTATATCAGACAGCACTTGGAAGCCAGCTTGAAATGCAGTTATGATTTTATTCGTGATAAAGTTTATTTAGTATTGTATAGTAAGGAGTTGTCAGTTGCCTCATTGTAAATATATGTTGACCTCGGCTGATGAAATTTTACTATGGCCTGTCCTTCCCACTGACCAACTAGCAACTACGATCAATTTCAAAACGTCTCTCTTTTATTGAGTGACATGGCAGTATTCTTAAACCATGAAGCCTAAATAAAGTGCCACAATCAAAGATAAAAAGTCAGGGACGTCGAAAATAAGGTAAGGGATTGGTAGAGAAGGGACTTCTTATACTAAATTAGTGAGGATAGATGAGTTTCCTTCCATCTCATTTTCCAAGAACCAAACAGATCCTAAAGGGGCAATCTTGCAAAACATGTTCCATATTTCCTTGAAAAGGTTAGGTTATCTCACGGAAGGAATGGCCGAATGAATGAGTTCCCCTCCTATCCGAAATTTCTCTCTAACTTACCCATGAAAAGGGGGATGGGAAAAAGAAGAGAAACCAAAACAAGTGTAGAGGATAGCAATTTCGTAATCACTATGAGAGTCTAATCAGATGAAACAAGCGAAAGCAAGAAAGATAATGCCCAACAACAGATGGGAATAAGCAAAACAGACTGAGACGCATGTCCGAGAGATAACTAGCTACCTACCTTGTTAAACTCTTCCATAAATTAAGCCCTATTCAACCAAGTAATACACAATTGAAAGTGCAATTCTAAGACTAAACCAGTCGGCAACGGCTTGAGTAATTCACTAGTTTGCATACCTATTCAAACCCGACTTTCACATTCTACCAAGGACCGTTATAGCCTCATGGGTAGGCTACAGATATGCACACAATGACAATATAAGGATAACAGAAAAACACAAACTAACCTATTTTGATACTATGTTTATATTATGCCTCAATAGACTCACAAATACTTAAAAGCCTAAGGTTTCTAATTCAAAATCACATGGCATTGCAAAAGACTATTTCACCAGCTAATATGCATGCTCAAAGCAACGTATTTTGTCAATGTGGAACAAGCCCAGTTTCAAACTCTACCAACTTTGACCCAAAATTAGAAATTTGGAATATCAAACCCCATGTGTAACACATTTTCTAACCATGTATGGTGTATTCCTAAGAGCTTGAACCTCAAGTGGCATGAGAGCAGGACAACTACCACCCCCACTTCACCAGGGTTGGAATCTTGGTTGCCACAATTTCCAAAGTGGGAATTATCTGGTGTCCCCAAAGGCTTCTTGTGGGCTGCTCTCAAGGCTAGGTAGCTAGCCCGGCCTCCGATGGGCCTAGCTTGGTGTTGCGTTACCCAACTTCCTCCACTTGCCAGGCCCTACAGACCCAATAGGTGGAACAACTTATCACAACAACAACATCTAGGGTCCTGCATATGTGGGGTCTGGGTGGGCCAAATTACCAATGTGAAAACAATAATAATTTAAACATGTATGTATTTAAAAATAAAATAATTAATTAGCCTTCAAGAAAAATCCAAAGAATAATAGTTGACATTCGACAATATCAGTCATCAGTCATCAGCCATGACCTAAACTAGAATAAAATGAATATGTATAACCAAGTTCCAAATGTTGTTGCAGTTCCAGAACTCAAAAGAATGAGGAAAAAAAAAGTAGGAGAGAGAGGGCAACAACTGGAAGAGAGAAGATAAAAATTTCATTGATAGAGTTTCGCATTTCATATGCTCTAGCAAGTATGTAACACAGCAGAAAATGAAGTACTGGTCAGAAGATGTTGATGTCAAATTGTTGTGACCTGCAGAAGGGAAAGTGATTTACACCAGCACAAGGTGCAAAGGTGGACTAGGACTACCAGCAGCTCATGGCTTACTAGATGAGAAGGACGGAAGTTTTAGTTACTACATTGCCAAACACCTGGGGTGAAGATTCGACTCCATCCAATGGTTATCATACAGATACACTGTTGCAATTTCAACTTGCAAATTGTAATTGGGCTCCAGACTCTTAGAATGGTATGGTAAAATAAAACCAAGCTCTGACATCTTAGCAATAACTCTCAGACAAATAGCACTCACTTCAATTTGTACTATCTCCAATTCAACCTTCATTTTATTCCTTCCAATAAATGATGGAACCAACACAACATACAGAAAGCCATGAATGCCACTTTTAACTTTAAATAGAAACTATGAAACTATTCAAAATAATTTTCCAGAAAAGGAGAAAAATGGGCGTACCTTTTAATCCCTCTCAATTGCTTCAAACCCAAAAATCAAACGACATATCTCTCTAACAAACTTAAATTCGCAGCACCCAGATCGCCTTTTATCCAATCCCAAAAAACCCAAAGAGAGAATTCAGCCAAAATTCCCCAAAATATCAAGAATTTAGAACCCTAATCGTTACCTTTACCAACTCCCCACCACGATGCTGTCATTGGTCATCAGATCTTGCGATTAAGTAGCGTATGGAAACGCTATCTGGGCATTCATGATTTTTAACTTATTTTTCGGGAGCAAATAAGATGGACGTGGGTTTGGATCAGATCCTGGATTAGGGTGACTTTGTTATGCCGTCACGAACAGTAGAGCTGGAAGAAAGCAGTGAAGAGGAGGAGAGTGAGAGATGAGCATGGGCTACAACATGGCTGACAAAGAAAGGAGTATTAATTTATTTATTTTATTGTTTTTACGCCGTTGGGTAAAGAAATGGTATCTTGGTATTTATGAAAGACTAGTTGGGGGGGAGAGTGGCGATGGTTGTCCCACTTTGACACTCCGCTGTCTCATAGCAGTTGTCTTTGTCCCACTTTCTGAGTGTCTCGTCTGTCATCAAAGAAGCCGTAAAAATGGGGATCCCCACGTTGCTTCCAGCTTCCATACCACATTCATCCTCCCAATACTCCACCGAAAAAGATAAACTAACCATTAAAATAACAAACCCAAAAAAAAACCCACCTCAGAGCCTCACACTCCTCTGTCTCACCCTTGTCTCTGAGAGATCATCCCTTATTTCCTCTGCTATGATCTCCAGATCAGGCTGATCCACCCCTCCTTCAAACTTCAACCCCCCCCCCCCCCCACCAAACTCATCCGCCATGATTTCTGTGTGCTCAGCAGTACTCCTCCTCCTAGCTTCCCTAGCACTTCCAGCTTCTGGGTTCGGGTCCTTGGGACCCATTGCAGCCGCATTTGGGGATGCCTTTTTCTGCGCCATTGATGCGAGTGGCAAGCAAGCTATCATCTGCTGGGGTATTGGTGGGAAGCCATCGGAAAACCCATCTGCGAAATTCAGCAATATCCCTCCCATGGCGGCTTTATCTGGTGGTGAAGGGTTCATGTGTGGGATTTCATCTGACTCCTCCTCGCAGGCATATTGCTGGGACTCCATGGGTTCGACCACTGATCTCGTACCGTCTGTTTACAGGTACACTTCTTACTCCCGCATAGCTGCTGGCAGGAATCATGTCTGTGCCACTAGAGGGTACTACTACTCCTACAATCATACCGGAGGAGCTGTCGACTGTTGGGATGTTGTCAGAAAGTCTGACAGTGGTAATTCCTTGATTTCACGACAGAGTGCTCTGTTTTATGATCAGTATGTTAGTGGGTTGGTGTTTGAGACTCTCGTTTCTGGGGAGGGATTTAGCTGTGGGGGACTTAAAGATGGTGGTCTTGTTTGCTGGGGGCCAAATTCATCCGTCTTGGGGATTTCCAAGATTTCAGACAGTTTTGTGTCGTTGACTTCAGGTAGGAGTGTTGTGTGTGGGATTGTTGAAGTCTCAGGGAAGGTCAAGTGTTGGGGCAGCAATGATTCATTCCCAGATCCTCCATCTGGGGTTCCATTCATCTCCATGGCAGCTGGTGATCGCCATTTTTGTGGGATTCGAGAGGATACTCATGGGGTTGAGTGTTGGGGAGACTTCAATGCTTCCTCAGTTCCCAAGGGTTCTGGGTTCTTTGCAATTTCTGCTTCCAATGTCATCACCTGTGGTATAAGAGAAGTGGATTTGGTTCTGGATTGTTGGTTTGTTAATGAGACCATTAAATCTTCTGATTTTGATCCTCCTTTGCAGCTTTCGAGTCCGGGTTTATGCAGCCCGAGGTCTTGCGGGGCAGGAGAGTTTGCCTACAATGCAAGCACTCTGGATGAGGCCGGGTTGACGAGTTTATGTGCCAGGAAAGATTTGCATCTTTGTTTGCCTTGTGCTTTGAACTGCTCAGAAGGGTATTTTGTGTCCAGCCCCTGCAATGACAACTCCAATAGAATATGCACTCTCTGCTCCTTTTGCCAAAACAGCTCGTGTTGGGCTGCTTGTGGACTTCAGCAGGCGGAAATGCATCAAAGGCGGCAACGCCTATTGCATAAGATCGAGCTCATAGTGGGGCCTTCGATTGCAGCCTTATTGTTGATATTGATCGGGTGGTGTCTTTTCCCGTATTTGTTCTTCTTCAGAGGCAAAGATGGACCCAAGAAACAGTTCAGATCATGCATTGGGAAGAAGGACATAGAAGCTGATGCTACTGCTGATCCGGATCCTCTGATGCCTGTTGCACAGTGTCCAGGGGAAGCACAGATTTTCCGGTTATCCGAGCTCAAAGATGCCACCAATGGGTTTAAAGAATTCAACGAGCTGGGCCGTGGAAGCTATGGTTTTGTGTACAAAGCCGTACTCACAGACGGGCGTCAGGTTGCAGTTAAACGAGCAAATGCTGCAACAATCATCCACACCAACATCCGGGAATTCGAACTGGAGTTGGAGATCCTGTGCAAAATGAGGCATTGCAACATTGTGAACTTGTTGGGTTACTGTACCGAGATGGGGGAGAGAATACTGGTGTATGAGTACATGTCTCATGGGACCTTACATGACCATCTCCATGGGGGTCTTTCCCCTCTTAATTGGACCCAAAGGTTAAAAATCGCAATGCAAGCTGCCAAGGGACTTGAGTACCTTCACACCGAGGCTAACCCTCCTGTTGTTCACCGCGATCTCAAGACATCGAATATTCTCTTGGATTCCGATTGGGGAGCTCGCATTTCTGATTTCGGGTTGTCTAATCTCAACGATAAGGATCTTACCGAAGATATGAAGCACGATGTGTACAATTTTGGGATCGTTTTGCTTGAGATTCTGAGCGGAAGGAAAGCGTATGATGTAGATTACTCGCCCCCGAATATAGTTGAGTGGGCATTGCCACTCATAAGAAAGGGTAAGGCCGCGGCTATCATTGATAGGTACATTGCTCTTCCGAGAAACGTCGAACCATTACTGAAGTTGGCAGACATAGCTGAGGCTGCACTTGCAGAAAATCCTGGGAATCGCCCTTCAATGGAACAACTGGCTCATTCGCTCGAGCAAATTGTCAAGGAAGGGTTGTTGTTGTAGTCCATCCTAGGAGGGTTTGGTTGGTATACACATTTGCAGAGGTGACAATCAAGGAAAATCTTTGATGGAGCTTCTGGTGAGTATAGGCGTAACTGCAACTGTATATTTTACGTGAGCCTTTTGTACATTAGGTTGATTTTTACTTCATATAATTTTCTTTCTTTCCAATTGTTTTTCTTTTTGTTGGAATTTTTTATAATTTGTCTTTCATAAGGTGAAGGAAATTGCAATTGTCCTACCCCATTTGGGCTTGTTATTTTGAACACATAATAATCGTGAATCAATATCTTCCAGATTTTGCATAATTAAACGTTATGGAGGTTGCACTTTCATTTTGGTCAAGCTAGTACTCTGGAAGTTTCAACTTTTGTTCTCTGGATTTGAATCGTGGGATTAATTGGCCGGATCCTTGCCTAAGGAAGTTGTGGGGATGCCTAGATCTAGAACTGGCAAAATTTTATCCGACCCGAAATATCCGAATTGTCCGAAATGGAAAAGTTTAGGTATGGACATAGATTTTTTGTCCGAATTTTGAGATTGTCCGAATATTTGGACATAAAATGTCTCTTTTTTCTATTGTCCAAATTGTCTGATCTGGTCCGACCTCAAATAAAATCGGGCACGAATATGAATTTCTCTTACCAATTTTGATATTGACCAAATTGATCCAACCCAAATTGATCTCCGAATTTATCCGGACCCAAATATTTGTCAGCGCTACACTTCAGGCTCGGTTTCATATGGCTGACCATTTTCCCTTTGGACCCCCAAACAACCAGATTAAATGCCTAATTGTAGTTTTATGATCTATACCAAGCTACCAGCCTAATATTATTATTATTGGCGTGAGGTTCAATGATGCTGTTGAGTATTGACTCCTTATAATAATATTTTATTTCAAGTAAAAACTTATATTAATTATTAGTAGAAAAGATTCAGTATTAATTAGAAAATTAAAGAAAGTTGAAGTCAATCAAGTGTAGGTTGTATGCCACCAATAATCAATAATCAAGTTGTCATAATTGGGAATCCTGTGAGTCCACATTCCGCGTATGCCTCTGATGAACTTCCTACGAGATCAGTATACCCGATCTTTCTGGTACTCCCATGTTATGTACAGTGCAACATGATAACATCACTATTTTCGTGTGCAAGTAAAGAAAGAACCGACAAAGTTAGTAAAAAATTAATGGGTGTCACATATCTTTTTTAATTGATTTGCGGGTCACAATTTTTTTTAATGCATTGTCGGGTGACATTATATTTAACTAAATGACTCAAGGGTGATATTCCGTCTATTTTAACTGAAATCCGACAAGTTACGTTGAAAAGACGAAAATGCTCTTATTTTTCTATTTAATTTAACTTTATATACCCTTCCTTCCTTTTCCTCTCTTTCCCTCACCCTCTTCTCAAGCTTCAATTTTGCTATAAATCTAGCTATGAAATCATCAGCTTTGATATTCACATCTGGGCTTGGGTACAAAACAGCTGAAGCTTTATTCCCTGGTGAACCACCCTCGTCATCTTCAGACGCTGAGTACCCGCTTCTTGGGCTGTTGTTGAAGCTCTCTAACTTGACATAATCTCCTTGCATCACCACCTTCCATGGCGATTTTGTGATGAACGGCGACGGAGGTGGCGGTGGGGCTATCGGACTGATCAACGGGAACTGGTTTCCATCGCCATGGGTGCTGCTGCTGTTGAAGCTGACATTCTTGGCCGCCTCTTTCTTCTTGGTTTTTGTTGGCCGCGCGGCTGAAGTTGGCTGTTTCCGTGGCGGAGGAGGCGGTGGTAGGGTCAGGGTTGGGGTTGGGTTGGAGTTGGAGTGGATCTTTTTCTTGCTCTTGCCTTTTCTTGACGAGAAGAGGTTCTGAAACACCGAGGGCAGAGGTGGCGGAGGCGGTGATGGCAGAGGTTACGGCGGATCTCGCGGAGGAGACAGCGGCGGGAATTTCGGGGTCGACTGATAGAGAAAGATAGACTGATAGAGAAAGAGAAGGAATTCGAGAGGGATTGTTCAAGTAAACGCCATGTTTGCATATGCTTGTGTTTTGCCCTCCACTATTCGGGCAAATTAAGGTAAAAAAGGACATTTCAGTCCATTTTTCAAGGGCAAACAAGATCTTTCCCTTATTCCGACCAAAACATGCTTGAATATCACCCTCAGCCACTTAAGTAAGTTTGATGTCACCCGGGAATGCATTAAAAAAAAATTGTGACCCGTAAGTCAGTTAAAAAAATGTGTAGCACCCCCAACAATTTTTTGCAAAGTTAGATATATTATTTTTTAATCTGAACCATACGCACATTTGTCACTGAATCTAAAAAAATAAAAATAATGGTCACTGACAAGTGACAATAATGCTTGGCATCCTACGCGACATGTCCTCTAAATGATCTTCGAGGAGCTTCGAGAATTTCTCTATCAATACAGTATTCTTGTCCTTCCTCTTGTTGTGACTCCAAGATTTAGTAGAAGTGGCCTTGTACACAGTTTGACTAATAAAATGTCATTTAAACTTCAAAAATATCCTCCTCTCTTCTTTAATTTCTCCTACCATGAGCATTGGAGCCCTCCAATAAAGATTCCTCAATATCAGCAAGGATATTAGAAGCTGAGTGAACCAACATAGAGCCCGTCCCCTAACTATCATTTGGATCAATAGAAGGGACCTTTGCAGTCTTTCTTTGATGACTCAAAACAGTACAAAAAGAGGTTGAAATGGTTCGCTCAACTGTTACATCTGCAAGCGGAGCTAGAAGGTTAAGCAGCATACAGAGCAAAAGAGGGAGGAAGGTATGAGTTTGAATCGTGATTCGACTTGCACTTTTCTTTTTCTTTTTTTTTTATTTTTATCAAGGGTCGCTTCTAGTAGAATCCAATAGTATGTAGTAGATAGATAGGGTATTTGTAAGAGTAATTAATCATGAAGGATGATTCAAAATGCAAATTGACCATATATGACATTGAGGACCATGAGGTACCAATTTATAAGAGAGAATAAAACCCAACAATGATGAAGTGGCATGCCAAGTGGACAATCAAACCTTTTTTTTTTTTTGGCTTTACCCCTCTTTCTTTGATTCAAGCATAATAATATAATCATGGTTCATCTTTGAAGATATTCATGTATATCTACAAACGTAAACCATGATTTACCTTTAAAGACATCAAGAAAAGACGTCCCATGCCCACTCTCTCTCTTCAAACCCCCAGTCCCGACCCTCATACTCCCTTTCTCTCGCTTTCCAAACTACCACCAACACAACCTCCACCGACCACCACCTAGGGTCTTCCAACATGTTGCGTTAAACTCCTCTTGTCTCCTTTGGTGTCCTGTTCATCACCATTGACAAATGACAACCTCCCTTCCATTCTCAATTTTGTTCAAGAAACTAAATCTGCTTATATCATTTAGGCCCCGTTCTTTTGTGTGTTGCGTTGCGTTACATTGCGGTTAGTTGCAGTAGATTGCGGTAAGTTGCAATTGAAATAGTAAAAAGATAATGGTAATTTGTCGTATGTTGCGGTAGATTGCGGTAACTTGCGTTGCGGTTAGTTGTGTTAACACATAAAAGAACGGTGCCTAGTGATGCCTAAAAACTATCTAAGGTATTTAAGATGATTTTAATCCAAAGTATTTTGTATGTTGATTACAATCCAAAGCATTTTGGATCTGTACTTAAATTAGTTTTTACTATATATACAATTGAATTTTCAATTTTTCAGATTTAACTCAGACAATCTTATCTCAAAATAGAACTTAACCACAGTCCCAACTTTCTTGTGTTTAATTATTGTAAATTCTCTAGAAAGGTGGTTTGAAAGGAATATAATGACACTCATGCTTATGTACGTTACAAGGAAAATGTGATAATGTGATAAATTATGGCAAGTGTGGTATGATACCATGGAAAAGAACAAAGCCTTAGATAGTGTCAATATTTGCAACTGTTTCTGAATTTTGCATGATGTAGGCTGAGCCTGAGATCATCAATCATGCAGCTCAAGTGACATATGCCTCATAATAATAAAATGTTTCACTTGCAATTTCTTGCTATCTCAAAACAACCCAAGGTTACATCTTAATATTGATTGATACTCACAATTAGATGGAAGATCAACTTTAAACACACTCTGCTCCCAACTTAACCACAATAATGCAATCTACTTCGAGATCTGTCATGTTGTCCTGTAACTAATACAGTAAATCAAACATGTTAAGCATGAATGGCAAGGGTTAACCACAGGGTTAGCAGCAATGAACTCACGGTCACGCCAGTACAGACCGACATAAGCTCCATGACATATGTTCGCCAGTCAACAGTTTAGTTCTAAATCTCTTCTTCTTCGAATGGATCCCGCTCAGGATAGTCTCCAACCTGCCAATCATTGTGCATCAGAATCACCTAAGTTGTTCTTGCACATACATCATATCTTGCTTTTATCTAGAAATGCATACATATATTCGCTTAATGCAAATCAAGCTTGTTCGTTTGTGGAATTGCCCATACAGTATATTACGGCACAGGAACTCAGTGTTTAAATCTCTACTAGGTATTACCACTCTCGTCTAATCCAATTTTGATTCTCTATAAGTAGCAAGCACTAGCATAGCAAGTGAATTCCCCAGAAATGAGACGTTAAAATTCTGGGCCCCCACGATCAAGAAATAGAAAAATGATCAACATATAGATTAATACCAACCATAAACTTCCGTGATCAAATATAACCAGTGAACTATCTACCAGATAATCACATATACCAAAGCGAGAGGTGGTAGGAATTGAAGGAGCCCATGAACCAAGTATATCAAAAACAGAGACGAGGCTACCTTGGGGCAAAGGGGGCCTGACTCCATGTTTTAAAATACGTTTTGCACTTCCATATGCAAATTTTGTTTATGGAGCAGGTGGTAGAGGCCTAAGGTAAATAAACTACATAACTCACCTTTTTTTTGACAATTTACAATCAAACAATGTATCATTTTTTTTTCTTCCCTTTAGTATAAACATATTTTATAATTATTTTTAAATATAATAGAAATAGTATAATGATGCCCCCCTCAACATTTAATTTTGGCTTCGTCCCTGACCAGAAAGCACATGGAAGTCCGCGTGAAATTTATTAGCAGAAAGGTGTTGGATAGCAAGGAGTTGTCAGTTGGCCTGATTAAGTATGGACCTCAGCTGATGATGAAATTTTACTATGACATGTCATTCCCCATGACCAACTAGCAAATATGATCAATTTAAAAACCTCTCTTTCTATAGAGTGGCATGGCAGTATTTAAACCATGAAGCCTAAATAGAGCGCCACAACCAAGATAAAAAGATAGGGCTGCCAAAACGCAGTCAAACAAACAAAGTCAAACATATGCACCCCAATGGAATGACTATTAATCCTCATTCAGAAATAGGTTTCTCTTGAATCCTTTGAAGCTGTGAGGTTATGATGTTTGGTGAATCATAGCAGTAACTAGAACCTTTTGACTCCATAAGATCTCTATTTTCTTTCTGAGGGGTTCAAATGCAGAAGTTGCAAACCTTAAACCTCAATAACCAAAATAGCATGCTACTGTTTGCCAGGCCCTGATGATTATGTAATTCATCTCCATAATGTAACAACAAAAAACAGCATTATAGTTTATTCAGCATCACTGTACTTACCTGCACTTTATCAGGTCTAACCATTCCACCATGATTTGGGGGACAATTGAAGTAGCGCGTCCCCTTCACACTGTGTCATAAAAAATAATGGAATGAACATAAGTATATTGAGAAACATGACTTACAGCATGCTTTCAGGACACTCTGTTAAAGGAATCAACTGAGTTAAGAACATGTCTGATGTCAGGACTCATGCATAACATGGGAATTGTTAAAGCATACATCAGGCTGATGATGCCTGAGCAATTTGTTGGAAAGTTCCACACTTATACCCCAAAAAAAAAAAAAAAACACACACACACACACACACACACAAGAAAAAGACAAAAAATCCAAATTAAAAGGTCAAGGGGATTCAAAGTGTATCTGTTCCCAAAACATCAGAGAGCAGCCATGTGAATATAAGAGTATTAGATGTTACATACAGTCCGTCGTGCTTCCCCAGGGGTTCATCGTACTGGACTCCAACCCAGAAACCCGGACCCAGATTTTCTGCTCGCCCCACATATTTGACAACACCTCGTTTTTCGCCTGGTTCAACTTGACATCTGTCTCCCACCTTCACAAGGAAAGCCAGAAAAGCAAACAAAACATGATAAATATACACCACCACTGTATTCATCCAAATGGACAATAAAAACTAGGTTCCCTAAACCTTACACACAGCCACATCATTGGTCAAGATACATGGCCATCCAACACAGAGGAAAAACAGGGACTCTATCATATATAGGCACTATGGCAACTCAGGTTTCCAATAACAGTAAACTGTGGTAGAGGCATGTCAAAATAATTATATTGCTGTCCACTTACACTGTCCATTTTCCAAGGAGAAGAAAGAGCCTTTATAGGACTTTGCTGATTTAAAATTATAATTGTGTAAACCAATACATCTCACAAAAGTGCTGGAACATGTTAGTCTCAGGAATGGGCTTTCTCCTTGCTCCCGCTTCCCCTATAACTGCCTCACCCTAGGCACCTAGTTTATTGGTAGCAGAACTATGATAAAACCTCCCAATCATAGCCAACAACTAAATTTAAATTAGGATGATATGTATTCATGATATAAGTACCCACCCAGTAATTTGAAAAACTAACTAAGATAATCACAGTTGGACAGGGTTAGATACAAACTGGTAGAGGCAGGTGGCCAGCCTATGGCTTTCAAATCAAAAGTCCACAGAGATTTTGGAGTACAAAGCTCAAACCTCCCCAACCCCCTGCTTAAGCTGAAAAGTAAAATGACACTAACAATAACAGGAGTTGTGTTATTAAACCAAAAGCTTGCATTTTGTCAGCCTAGTTCAAGAATTTAACCAAAAGCTTCAGTCTTTGATGAGTTATTCTCTGAATTCGTATTTGACAGATTTGGGTTGTGTCATTATGGGGGGTGGCTGTGTATGTCAACATCAAAGCAACCCATCGATGACGAGCAATGCCCTGATTCACAACCCCTCAATTTGACGATAGCCACAATTTTGAACCCTCAACTCCCTTAAATGCTTCAATTTGTGTCTTTATTGACTATCTTTAGATTTTTGAAAACTCTAACCCCAAGTTGTTCATCCATGGCTCCTCCTGCTGCTGTTCATCCTCAGTGCCTTACTCTTCTATTTCTCCATGTTGGTCAACACCGAACATCATGGCAAAGGCACTCCCGGGAGTATGATCCAATTTTCAATATACGACATGTATCAGATACTAACTGTAAAATATCCAACCAAACACATCAGGGAAACCTGATACCTTTGGGTATCAAGTTCTATTCCAAAACCTACAACCAAATAGGCCCTCTATCCTTCCTTTCCAAGCTCCTCCCCAAACACACACACAAAAAAAACAAAAAAAAAAACAAAAGAAAAAACGAAATGCAGATTAAAAAAAGGGAAAATTCAAAGCCAGTGGCAAAAAGAGTTTACCTTGATATTAGCACAAAGATCTTCCATATAATTATCATCCACCTGATCAGAAAGAGCATGAAAACGTCACTAATAAATAGAAATGGTCCTCCGCAGTCACTTGAGATAGTTGAACATACTAGACCAGTATACATTGAACTGGCAACACTTCAGAACTTAACAAGTACACTTTCAAGAGACACTTATTAGAATGATACAGATACTCCAACCTAGAAGAATGCCCACTAGTCCTTTTTCCCAGATGTCCAGATTAATACCAAATTTCTCAAAATGGAATTCACTAATCATGGTCCTTTGGAATCCCCTCCACTAGCAAACTCTAAAAGCAAAAACTCCTAAAAGAGAATCCTTACAAGGACATACATGAACTTTGTATCAGGCTTATTAAAGAGAAATGATGGGCAAAGTCACTGATACAGTTTAACAGAAAACCAGTCAAAAGTCAATAGGAGAAACTTTCCCGTTATGGAGCAATATCATACAAACTGTTAGTCATCACAAGTATCCAGTAGAAGCATTAAGTGTAATAAAGCTCACCATATTACTAGCACCTGAAGGTTTTTGATGGGCCAACTTGTCCTTGAACTTTCTGAAAGTACCTGAAACATGCATAACATTCAAATAGATAAATTTAATATCTTGCCCAAAGCTCCACTCTGGTTGCATAAGAAACATGAATCTTTAAGAAAGCATCAATTCTGAAATATAGCATCTTAGGGACTGCTGCCAATTTCATGTACATAAATTTCAGAAAATTATGATAGCTTTTGTCCTATTGGAATGAAACATCATGCAGCAATCACAGAGGGACTAGTATGGAGTATGTGGTAAAACCAGGCATCAGAAATGCAAATCCAAGATATGCACCTCTATCCAAGCAATTGTATCAACAAGTAAAATGCATTGCTTCTGTTTTATTAAATGACATTCAATAGCATCATTCGTCCATATTGTGATGATTGGTACCAGAACTAAGCTGCGTTTCTTTCGCACATATTCGGGTAAATATCAATCATGTCACATGAACATTCATTCATATGGTGACAATCCACATTAGAACTAAGCAGAACATATTTCTTTTGCATCACTCAGACAACAGCAATCATTCCATGTGAAAATTAAGACTAAAGTGAAAAATCATTCCCTTAATGAGTTATGAGGTTCTAAATATAAACCAAGGACCATGAATAAACATGACTAAATTAAACTCAAAAACAGATATACTATGATCATGATTTTTACATCAGCTTTTACTAGATTTCAAAGGCACTTGCCATCACGCTTCTCATAGGCTTCATCTGATATTTTGTACTTCTCCACCAAAGAAGTGTCCTCCAGCCAGCCACCCGAAGTTACAGATGATGGATCAAGATCCACAATATGCAGTCGAAATCTTGGAGGACAAGAAGGAACAAACGAAATCAGCTTCCATAAAAACTTACCCCCTTTCTGACATTTTTACACACAGTGATACAGATACAACAACCCATCCGAAGGTCTTTTTTCTATAAAAAAATAATAATAAAGACGATGCTAAATGGGTGAATTTCTATAAAGGAAAACACAGTGGGGTCATCTTACATGATAAAGCCATGTGTTAAGAAATTAAGAAATACCATACACCATATAGTAGAATAGTCTTTGTTATGGTGCATGTGACAATAAGACTAAGTAATCGCATTCGGAGAAAACATAATTGCTTCTCATTTTAATGATAAATGCTAGAGCAAGGATAACCCCAAAAATTTACAAACAGAATTCTCATGCAGACATAGTGCCCAATGGAACTGAAATTAAAACAAATGAAGAAAGACAGCAAAAGTACAACAACAGACAACCCTAGTATGGTCCACTAATGTGTGGTCTGAGGGAGTCCAGATGTAGGCAACCTTCCCCCATGCACAAAAATGTATGAAGAGGCTAATTCCGGCGGACAAAGACAAAGCAGAAGTGAAGGACAAAAATGATTCTCACCCATCAAGTGGAGAATAGAAACCAAATGGTCTGGAATTATCACTTAGTTCAGCAATTTTAGCTCCAGTGTCATCATAGAGCTCAAGAGACATGGAGTTTACAGAAGTGCCACTCTTTTTCCAAAGCTTTTCTTTCACAGCTTCCACACTCATCTGAAGAAAAAAGAAACAAATATAGCTGCATCAAGATTTGACATTATATTCAAATGTTTCCGGACAACAGTTTCGGCTTTGGTCCTCCCCATCAAATAAATAGATTAACTCATAGTAAAAATAGACCCCCATAGACCTGAAGAGAAAAGCGGATATCAGCATTGAAGCTCTTGAGATTAGAATGTGTTACACGTAGAAGGACTGACTCATCTCCTTCAAGTTGTAAGCGTGATGCCATCAGCCCAGGAAACTTTTGCTTTTCCAATAAGCCCAAGCTCTATATTAAACTGCAGAGAAAGAGATACTATTTTCGTTAAAATTTTTAAGTTGATTCAAAAGTAACATCATTAACAAAGACTCATCCTAAGCCTTCGAAGAAACAAGATAACCTCCCACTTTCAAATAATGTGTCGCTGTGTACTATGTGCAGTCAAATTTGAAGACTATCATATTGAACAGATTCATAGTGAAAATACTTTCATATAAATATGATCTTAAACTTTTGTTAAGATATTTTAGTAGCAAATTATAATCAAACTTAGAAAAAAGGAGCAATTCAACCTCCTCTTTACAAAGTTAAGACTGAGAACTGAATACACATCTCACATTTCAACACCCGGTACAACAAATCTAGTCATCCACACCAAACATGATACAACGAAATCAACCCAATTCTCCTAATTTCTAAACCAAGTTTCAAAATTCAAAATCAGTAAACCAGAAAAAGAATCAGATCAAAGTAGGAGATCAAACGAAATCAACCCAATTCTTCCTTATGCAAATACCACCCTAACTTGAAGCAGGGGATCAAAGGACAAGAAACAATGAAAACATGAGTTAAATTGGCTTCAAACCTTCAATTCCACATAAGTCTTAAACTCTTAATTGTTTTCACATTTGCTACAAATCTCTTGAGTCTAATATACCACGCAACTTGGATATTTTGTCCAAATTGCAACAAGAGTAAACTGTGACCTGTTGTTGAAGTTCAAAAATATTTTTTTTAAATTTTACAATTCGTTTTAAAAGCCAAAAAAGGTACCATTTAACTCACCAATTACAATACAGCTCTCATATATGCAGAGCTCCACATTCCGGAGCTATGGGTTCTTTTTCTTCCCCGTTCTAGTCTACTAATCTCGCAGGACCCCTCCCCCATCCTCATTGCTTCACCTATGAACCCTAATTCCTTCATCCCCTCCCTCCTTGAGCCTAATTTTTGGAAAACGTCTACTAATTTTCAATTTTACACTTACAAACACTAAACCCTAAACCGAAAAATAACACTGAAACTTACCTCAATAACTGAGAGAATCTTCGGAGGGGATGACAGGCAACCAAAATCGCGCAAATTTCTGGGTGGATCGAACCGTCAGCTGTAGCCCGCTTAAACCTTGGATTCTAGAGAAGGAAGGAAACAAAAGCAGGGGAGGGAGAAGTGACGATGAGCATGAAGAGAAGGGATGAGATCTCAAGCCTAGTACTTTATTCAAAAAATTCACGGGTGCCAAACAATTTTTTTTAATTTATTCGCGGGTCACAACTTTTTTTTAATATATTCCAAAGTTCATTGAATTTATTAAGTGACTGGGGTCACATTTTGATATGTTTTGACTGGAATCATAGAAAAGCCTTATTTACCCTTCAGAAAAGGAGTGAAATATCCGTTCTACCCTTAATTTCACCGATCAAAACTTGGATAGGGTTGAGTGAGGGTTTAGTGATCGACTTCTCAGGTCAAAATTCAAATTTAAACTAAAACTGAAATTTTATGGTTGAATTTGAATTTAAGGAACACGAAATTTAACATACCCAACCAACAAACAACCTAATCGAAGACATCAATCAAAATGAAATGCACAGTTGAAAGAAGAATTCGCCGCAGTGAGAGCTTTACCCTCCAAATTCCTCATCTCCTCGAGTCAACAACCAAATTAGTGAAGCCTTGACCAAAAACATTTCCCTAGCACAATGTAAACTAAAAATTGAATCTATTCTGAGTTCTAGCTACAAATCAAACATACCTAACCAACAAACAACCTAATCAAATAATCAATCAAAACCAAATGCACAGTAGAAACACGAATTCACCTGTCGGAAACTGCAGCGAGAGCACCACGAGCAGCATCGAGCTTCGACAAAGCATCGCGACGAATCGGATCAACAAACGCCTGATCGACGTCGTTTTGTGATCGAGAATCAAGAAATCCGACGAGGCGGAGAGAGAGTTTGCGCGGAGCGAAAATTACGATCCTGGATAGCTAAATCGGCGCCGAAGAGAAGAGATTGCAGGCGTTTGATGTTGTGATCGACTTCCTTCCTCCAATTTAGGGTTCCTTCTGGGTTTGAATTTGAATTTGTGCTTCAATTCAACAATCTGGGTTGAGTTTCAAGGTTTTTCTGGGTTGCAGTTCATGCTTCAGCTTTTGTTGGGGTTCAATTCGAGATGAATGAACTATAGAGGAAGAGGGGGAGGGGAAGGGAGGAAGGGTACATAAAGATAAATTAGATAGAAAAATAAGGATATTTTCGTCTTTTCATTATAATTCGTCGGATTTCAGTCAAAACATGTCGGAATATCACCCCCAGTCATTTAAGTAAGTTTAATGACCCCCAAGAATGTATTAAAAAAAATTGTGACCCGTGACTCCGTGAGTTAGTTAAAAAAGATGTGTAGCACCCAGCAATTTTTTGGTACTTTATTTTTCTTTAATTTTTCTAGAATTTTCAAAACTAATTTGAATTTGACCTACAAAGAAAAGTGAAAATAAAATATAAATTGAGATTATCTACCTATGCTTAGCACTTGCGAAAATTAGGATAGAGGCTAAATTTGTGTCGATCAGATTCAATGAATGTCAAAATCTGGATGAGAAATTAATTTATGGGTCTGAGCTTTTCAAGTCAAATAATTTAAACGGAACTAAATTTATGTCTAAATCGAGTTCAAACAATAAAAAATAGAGAAATATTATGTTTAAATATTCGATGAATGATGACAAAACCAGCTTTTTTCAGGTTGCACAAATTCGAGTATTCGATTCAAACAAAATTTTGCAAGCGCTACATGTCCTATGGCCTATAACCGGCCAGAAAACGAGGTTTTTGGCATACTGGCATTTTTTATAAAAAAAAAATCAAAGTTATATGGTATTAAAAAAAATCTCAAAAATTTTGGTGCAAAACTGAAAAAGAGAAAACTGAAGAACAAACCAGCAAGCCTAATTGTCAATGGCCCGACATTAACTTAACCAAAGTGTGAGATTGATGATTGAAGACACCGGGTCATCATCCACTAAAGTTAAAGCCAGAGGAATAGAAGATGGATGCTTGAGAAAGGGACACAAGGATTATAATATTAGGGTTGAGTGTCGTTGGATGTATGATCTAAGTGAGGAGTGACCAAGTGAGACATTTTTTCTTCAAAGGTCATTATTGCAACCATTGAGTCAATCAACAAGGTGATCCACAATGCTTTCAAATATGAATGGGATTATACTAGCACCGAACTAGGTTCAATTAAAATCTAACCCTGAAAGTAGATTCACAAAAAGTTTCTAGAAGTGCCACAATATCCACCAGAGAAATTGTGGGCCCTAAGGATTAGTGGGAGGATAAACATCTAGTTCCCATACCACTAGAACACTAAGTTGTTGGAAGTGACCGAGTGAGATTCAGAGCGAGTAGGAGAACAGGGATGATGGCCTTAGATTTTTTAAGATTTACACTGATGGGCATCGCGGAGATGTAGGAGGGAGGTCTCCTTGAAAATATATTCATTCGTGTTTTCCGACACCTGAAAGGAAAATTCGTCGAACCAAACCCGAACCAGTTGCCCAAAATAGTTTGGATTCGGGTTCTATAACCAAAATGCATTTCTCTTATCAGTTTGATTACTTAACTTTTCAGTTCGGGTTTCAAGCTTTTAGTTCAAATTTTGAATTTAGATTTTTATGACACTTAGTTATAACTCATAATGAACAAGAAAACTTGGGAAATCAATGAGATATAGAGATTGAGCGACCAACTTCCATCTCTCTCTCTAAACCTGATCCAAGTAATATAGCGCCCAACACTTGGGCTTGTTTGGAGAGGTAAAAGGAATGGAATAAGGGTGGAATAGGTATCCAATCCCTTTTCTTTGTGTTTGGTGATCATTTCTGGAATGGGATTGGGAAATCCCCAAGTTTCTAATCCCCCTCAAAAGGGTGGAATTAGAACTCTCCCATATATGGGGGTATCAAAAGGATGGAATTAGAACCCTCTATATTAGGGTTTGATTCCATTCCCTTTTCTCACCAAACACTTTCTATTTTGAAATCAAATTTCATTCTCAACCCTCTAGATATCTAATTTCATACTCATTCCATTCCATTTTTCTCTCCAAACATGCCCTTAATTGTCCTCGTTAGTGTCGGTGATGGGCGATTAAGGTTGTCACCGACACCAACAATTTCTTAACCCATCCATCCTTACTCTTTGCCTTTTGTTTTAGCTTCTTGATCCATCAATCCTTGCTCTTTGATTTTCGATTTAGCCGACTTAGATATAGTATTTTCCCAGCATATGGTTTTCGTAGGTGTGAGGTACAAATTTTCAGTTGAGGCATTGGAGCATCTTTTGGCGACATTTTGGCAGTCAAAGAGGGTTTTCGCCCTATTGAGATAGCCCTCTTGACAACTGCTTAGCTCCGCTCCGCTCTACTAAGAGCATTTTCGGAGACATTTCCTGCAACACCATCCAATAATTGGTTTTTTCTTTTTCTTTTTTGATCATTAGACGCCAACAGGTTAAAAGCATCAAAGATGCTACAAAGTATCCGCCAAAACAGTAAAAACAGCAGAGGCAAACCGCCAAAATAAACAGCAAAAGCATAAAGCTACAATCATGAGAACCCAAACAAGCATCAAACTACAGCTGAAAACCCACCCAAAAAAAAAAAAAAAACAATGATTGGTTAAGCCGCTACATTGCTATGGTGGTGAAGGGTGTCGAATAAAAGTTGTTGTATGAGGGATGGGCAGTACGTACTCCATCTTGACAATGTTCAGAGTAAGTCGTCATCGGGTTAGTGTTGTTCTAACTTCTCTCTATAGTTGCCTTTGCTTTGTGTGTGCTTGTGCACTCAAAACAGGCTGCTTAGTTGTATTGTGCAAAGAGAAAGGCTATCATTGATTTGATTAGTTTGGTAATAAGTCATTTCAGTAGTAGGGAACAATATATTCATTCTTAGGGTTAGTTGTGTTGGTTGTGAACAAGTTGATTGATTATGAAAGATTAACTGAACGAGTGAAGACCCCAAACAAGCAAGGAAGAAAAGAAGGAATAAAAGCACAAACAATAATTTAATCGAAAGCAAACACACAAACTAAGACAACGACCCGATATTTCCAAGACGGACAGACAAGCACGCTGCAAAGCGAAATCAAGCATACAAAGTTGCATAACAGAGTTGTTCACCATTTTTACTCTATAGAACATGATACCATTCCCCCCCCCCCCCCTTTTTTTTTACCTCTATCTACTACTACATCCATTCCATGATAATTATCCAGTTTATTTAAGAAGAAATCAACAAATAATAGTTAATTTGTATATTGACATATTTCCATTTTGGTTATATAACTGTGGAAATGATGAAAATAATTGGTAATTTGGTAACATAAGGTGTGCTCGCTAGAGATGACAACAGATCAGAGGCTAATTGGAGGTAGGTACCTCCAGCTCCGCTTCCATTAATAATCGGGAGTCAACATCCATCTCAAAATCCTAGTAATATGAGAAGGGCTCAACCTTCACCTCCGATTATAATCGAAGGTGAAGGTCCCGAATTATAATCAGAGGTTCGATTAGCATTTATACTATTTACTTATTTTTCTATTTTTGACAACGTTTTTGTTTTAATTTAACATGTCATACTCATTACTTGAAAAAAATAAAAAACCAACAACCTAAATAATTTTTTACATAACCAAAACTTTATGATAGCGGAACAAAAGTATTACATATCAAAACAAGTTTTTCAACTGTGAAAATACTCGCAATACGCCTTTTCTTGAAAAGGAACAATACTTCAAATACTCCCCTCAATTCTCAAATTCGGTCACATTATAATTTTGCAGAATTTTATATTTATGAATTTAATCGGACTTAGTCGAATTGGAGGCGCTCACCTCTCCATATCTGTATCAATTATAATAGTAGTCAAATTTTTTTAAATCAAATTCGGGTTAAGATTTCTTTTTGCCAGACTTAGATCATATTATTCTGCTCTATTGTGGAGCCAATTCGCTTAGGATTCGGATATGACAACCATCCTAGTCCTCGTCTAAAAGGAGTTTCCTGGAGTTTCAATGAAAACCCATGGCCTTCATCCTAGCATGAAGTCAGAAATCAACTTGCCATAATAGCCCACTGCATATGGATTTCACAAGCTCATATTGATGACAAATCATCTCCTCACAAACTCAATTTCAGTACCAAAACTCTCAATGAAAGGACGAATTTTTTTCTTAAAAAAGGTATACAACCCCGGCCACATTGATGACAAATGCAGCTTCAAAAGAATATGAGAAGGAAAGCCGACGAACAAAGCTGCCAAAAAAAAAAGTATACTAGCAGTTGATTATACACAATTTGAACAAGACACAAATATCTCACTGGTTGTTCCCTGTCCATTGAGTATTTCAGCTGATGTCTGCTGAAGTTCACACCTGGATGAAAACACACAACAGTCCACCAATTTAGCCTTCAATGCAGCCATGCTGTGACAAGTCAGACATCTACAATTACATGCATGGAACAGTATCAAATTTTGGGATGAGATAGTTTCATGCTAGAGTCATGGTAAGATCGACACCTCTTGGGGGCTGGGGCAACGTTTGGAAACACCACACTAGAATGAATCTTAATACTGTAAGTCCACAATCAGTTCAAAATGAAAGTACGAAACAGTCTAACACAAGACATAACTTTGCTGCCATCAAACAAAAACAAGGCCATGGGGTGTAGACTGTAGGTTAGAAAATTCTACAACAGAAAAAAAATATGATTGCTGCTTCTAACACAGCAAAAGGCAATCGGCACTTCAGGTGCTACATTCAAAGTTTTGCAAAATGATTAACATAGGAAATGTACTCATCATCTTGCACTGTCTCTAATGGCAAAGGATCTCTTAGCTGAGCCATAAAGTGTAGCATGAGACCAAGATGAGGAATCAATCAGCCATAAATTGTAGCATATACTGAAGATTTCTAGTTAAAGGTGACAATGGGGAGAATTCAATGCTAAACTGGCAGAAAGCGTATGCAGATGTATTGACACCATCATACTTGAGAATTAAGAGGCTCTATTGAAAGCACATATTGCAAATGGATATATTGAGCTCTAAAACTTGATCACCTCTTTGCAGACCATTTAGCTAAAATCTATGCTCCTTTCTATAATTCTTCACAGACAAAGAAACCAGTTTCACAGCACCAGAGCCAACTGCAACATATGATCGAATAGGAGACAGGCCTTGCAACTGTTTATGAATCTACATGAAGCAGGGAAAAAAGATTCATCATCCGACATAGAGTGAATCAGCAACATAAGCATAAACATCAAATTCAATGAACACCCTCTTCTGAATGAAGGTCATTGAGACCTGATTCTGAGAAATGTCTTCTACCCAATCCCCCGCTGCAGTTTCCCATACGATGCTCAAGCCATAAACACCAGGAGCTTCCACATGTTTGAGTTGCAGCTCAACCCCCTGAAATGAAAATTTATTAGGTTTTAAACCTGTGTTACACAGAAATTACCACTAAGATTGCATGATGTGCACATCCTAATCATTACCAATAAATTTGCAAATACAGACACAAATCAGTTGAAAGTTGAATCTATTAAATTTTGGGAAATTAATGCACGCATGAACTACATGGATCTACAGCAACTTGCCAACTCACTATTAAGATTGGTTAATGCATGTTCATTGTTCACACCACATATCTACGAATCTGTGTGTCTCGCATGTGTGGGTCCACCATGGCTGATAGTACAAACCACAAAGAGTTAATTGGACAAGATTTGCATTCCACTAAACTGATGCTCACCTCCTTTCCACTAGGCCCTCAAATTAGTCAGAGAAATCAACATATGGACTAAAGCCCTGGCCCAACTTAGATGCCACTGATATGAAATAGACCTCCGCAAAATAGCAGAACCAAAGCCTAATATGTGTCCTAGGCTCCTCCCAACATTTCGCACAAATTAACTTACTCTATATCATTTCCATTTTAGCCAAACAAAGAGTACGAGTTTCTGTAAAGACTGCAAAGTAATACCAAGAGATAATCCTTGACCACAATGCATAAAATTTGGTGATGGATGTGGAGATAGGAGGCAGAAGAGGAAGAAAAGACCTGTTCTGAACCTTACAGTTAAATAGGGGGTTTAAACAAAGATCAGAGTTGAAGAGAATTAGACAATGCTGGATGATGCCAACACAATGTAGGAGGTGGCAATGAAGACTCCATTCAGACGCCAACTAAACAAATTTTAGGAGTATCCAGGGGAGGAAGCACCGAGATGAAGCAACATAAAACACATATAAAAGGAGCTTGCTGGTGGAATGAAGTAAAAGAGCAAGTCAAGGAGAAACAAGAGGCATATAAGACCATCGTACATAGCTGAATCAAGGAAGAACGAAAGGTTAACATGGCCAGTTACAGGTTGGCAAAAAAGGTGGGCACGACAACCAAGAATAATGTTTATGAATGGCTATGGCTACATTCCAAACTTGTGACAAGAGTAGGAAAGCAAGTCTTTAAGCTAGCAAGGGCTAGGGAAAGTAGAAAAAGAGATTTGGGAAATATGAGGTGCATTAAAGATGAAGACACAAGAGGGAAAGGACCATCCTAGGTGTGTTTACCAATCCTTAGGTACTTACCAGAGTGCCAAGTTATGCACCCCGCCCTAATAAGGTACATATCCAAATCCTAAAAGCAACTTTATATCCAAGCTTCAAACAATTCAAGCTTAGGCCCAAAACCTAAGAATAGCGGAGCTTAGACTTGAGTTTCAAAGAAGCCTTGAAAGGCCAAGCCCTAAGTTAAATGTTGGGTTAGCCAAGCTCAAGCTTGATTTTACCAAAAGTTCACTAAGCCACGAGTTGAGCCCAACCAATGCAAGTCATGAGCAAAGCTTTGGCTTGGCCCGGGTCAAGAATGCTCTCAGTTTTCAATAATGGTGTGTTTGGTTGCAATTGTTTCCCGGGAAAGTTTTGCAACTTTCCCAAGTTGACAAAACTTTCCTGTGTTTGGTTGTCAAATGAGTATAGGAAAGTTTTGGAGTGGGTCCCACTATTTTCCCAAGGTAGATGGGAAAAACTTTCCCATGGGGAGCTCGGGAAAGTTTCTTTCCCATGGAAAAGGAAAATGGTTATAACTTAATTTCCCAAAATGTCCCTGAAAAAATGTTTTATGAATTGGATAGTTTGGACATTTTAAATAAACTTTCCCATGTTCTTAAATGTAAACCAAACATTATGAAATATTTTTCCTAGAAAAAACTTTCTTGGGAAAAACTCACGGGAAAATGTTTCCTAGGAAAGATTTTCATAGGAAAGAACCAAAGGCACCATAAGCTCATTGAGAAAATGCAATCAAAGGTGAATTTTGAATTGGTATGGATTTAATCAGGTCAAAATTAGGTCACCTAAATTCAGGCTAAGGTACGGTCTAATTTCAGGATGTTCAGATCAGATAAACAACTACATGTCACTATGTCAGGTATGCCAAGCCCAGATAATTGAATGAGCAAGCTCCAGGTGTCAAAGTTAATCCTCATTTGTGCACCCAACCAATTAATATATCCAGGATAAACTCAAACATTAGTTACCTTCCATGGAACTAGGTTAATAAGTTCCACATATTTCACCCTGCCTAATGCTGTAAGGTCAACACAGTAGTCAACTCGAACAATTATCGGCCAAATGTCAAACTTCTGAAAATAAAAGGGCCAATTAACATAACAACAGACCATGTTATCCACAACTACTAAGTGTCATGCAACAAATGAAAACTTATAGCAAACAAGATTAGGCTAGAAAAAGTGGCGGGAAGGGCCCTCCAAAGCTGCAAGGAAAAAGCAAAGTATTCGTACGTTATGATCAAATATATATCCAAATTACAAACTGTCCACATAGTTGGCCACAGGGAAGGAGAAAGCAAAAAAGCTTCCCATTATCCCAAAACTAGAGCATCTTCATGAAATTGTCTTCTAAGTGCAGAAGAAGAATTTCCACTCTAAGATACTCTCCAGTTTCTCTCTAAATACACCAAGAAATCATGAGGTAGATTCTTACATAACATTTCTCATAAAGAAACAATGGACTTATGCATTACTCCATATCACCCTCTTCCTGTCAGTGTCAGCCACTAACCTTCTTTAAGCGTCAATATTGTTATTTTACATCTTCTACTCCTACCAATGACAGGTGTGAATGAGGACAAGATGAGATATTGCAATGTTCCCCAAGTCTCAAAGCTCACGCGTACAAATCCAAAAGGAAATCAGAAAAATTATATAAAGAGGATAACGAAACGTGCCTGAAAGAAGGGAAGCAAAGCCTCATTAGCAATGACAACAAGTTTGGAATTATTATCTTTCCCCAAGATTACATCTGAAGAACGTATATTTTGTGGGCTGCTTTGGGAATGGTCTCCTGTTGGATGCTTAGACCCAAAGAAGGCAACAAGAAAATCAGGTTGGCTTTAATGAAGGATCAAAACTGGAAGTACGGCCATGCGATAACAATACTGGAGACTTGAAAGAAATAGAAAATATACCTACAAGTACTCTTCACGGGTAGTCATAGGATGTGATCAAACAACTTCCAAGTTGAGAGAGAAATGTTCAATAACTATGCTTTATCTGCAGAACAACAAATCAGACTCTTAATCCAGGGTGAATAACGGCTTTTGTCATAGAGGAAGAAATCTTGGATTGAGAGTCAAAGTTTAGAAATGCATACCCCCCCCCCCCCCACAAACAAACCACACCCACCCACCCCAAGTACCACAAATTGCTAAAACTTTGTGCTTCCTACAAATATTATACAACAAAAACTTCTTGTGCATTGGCATGGGCATTTGCCACATGTTGGACACGAGACACCAGGACTGTGCTCAGCAAGATGCAGCATTTGCATATGCAATAGTAAGGCCCCAAACTTACCATTAGTTCACATGGGGTTTCCGTTCCAATATTTGAATTTCAAAGTTACAAAATTCCAGGCCATCTGAAAGAGGCAAAAAAAAAAAAAAAAGCGTGAGAGATCAAACATCAATTGAATCAAGAAGGCTCCAATGACATCTAAAAATTTACTCCCTGTCGGGACAAACCAATAAGAGAACACTGAAGAAAAATAAAATTATGTTTATGCCACCTCACATTTTACGATTACTTACCAAGGCTTGGCATCTTGCTACTGCGGTTTAAGTCGAGTACAAAGATTTTGATATGGGGTAAATGCATCTTGCCATTGCAAAAATTGTGTCTTCAACAAATCGTATTCTGCCAATTCCTCGGCAGTATACTCCTTATCAACAGGAGATTTAAATCTTAGTTCTATTGGACAAAGGTCATCAAAGCACTTCATAGCATCCGTATTCGTCTGCTTATCAACATCTTCATTCTCAGGCAACTTAGCAGCAAACAGGTTGAACTTTCCAGCTTCTAAAAACAACCCTTCATGTCCTTCCATAAGGTCAGCACATGATGAGTCAGCTAGACAAGCAGATCCCTCGTACAATAAGAATGGACTTCGAGTCGGGCAGCCAGCCCATGTCTCTTCACTGTCATGTACAAGTGAGACTGCATATTCTTTGTCCTCTTCACCACTAGAAAATTGAACGCCCACTTCCTTGGCTAAACCTGTAATTGATTTGCACTGGAGAGCGAACTCTTTTTCAGGTGAGAATTGATCTACCTTTTCGATGAAAGAGTAACCATGTTTCGAAATCTCATGTAAAACAAGTGAAGCAGGAAGAGGGAGAACGGGACCCACAAAATCATTGCTAGGACGTGTCTTGCTTGACCACCTATTGCTTCGGTGTGATGGATCCTTTAAAAAGAAAAGGGGTGAGAGATCTTGATCTGGGATGACAGGGAATTCCAAGATTGCCTTTTTCAGATCCACATAAGCTTCAGTATAAATGGGAAAAGCTGCCTCCAATATATCCACAGGTAACTTGATCCACATTACTCTAGAAACAATCTCAAATAAGCTTGTTGGCATGACAACATCCTTGAAAATATCAGAAACTGAAAAGTCTGAGATTGGTGGCTTACAACCAAAAGATTTCAATTTCTCACTTATAAATTCAACGAAGCGCTCATTAGGACATTTAGGTTCACTTGCTACTTTAGGGGCCTTTTTGAATTTCGAGAACAGTATTTTGGCAAGATCATCATTCAAATGACCATAGAGGTAGTCAGTTTTGAGATAGCGGTATCTCATGGAGGATTTATATTTGCGATCACCCATACCACACACCAGAGAATCCTTAAAATACTTCTCTACTTCTTCGTGTGCTTGTACCACCCTCACTTTCCAAGAGGCACAATATTGCTGCAATTCAAGCTTTCCCGATGACATCAACCTAATAAGTGTAAACCCACCTAGTTTTCCTGGCCTAGGCAGCAACGAAGAAAGATCGTTATCAAGGATGAAGAAGCCAAGAACCAAATCTTTTTTGTGCTGCCATTCCACCCACTCAGGCAGATCTTCCTTCTCAAACTCTTCCATTAGAATGCAACTGCCACAGACGCAATTCTGATGAGAAAGTGACAGCAGTGAAGGAAGTTCCCAAGCATAAACCAGATCAGATAACTTTGAAAGTTTACTAGAGATGGTTGTTATAGTGCCTTCAGGAGGCTGCCCATAGCAAAATACACTAAAATCGTTATTCCAAAATGACCCTAATATAATGACAAACCCCACATCAGAGACCCCCATGTATCGATCATCACTAGCATTTGATCGTAGATTTGACAGAGGCACAACAGTCAGGTAGCGTGGCTCATGAAGATTGTGAGCCCATCTAAGCATTGGCATTAATGGCCTTCTAACATCACATAGAAGTAGCCAATGTTGAGAAGCCACGGAGTAACGGAAACCATCATCGCCAGCCTTTGAAAATGCAACAAAACGATCCTCCCCAACAACTTCCTCCATATTCAACAATTCAATCTGCACTAAACAGCTTACTTCACATTTTCTGAGCCTCATGTCAACTAAATACACAGCCCTTGAATTCGCCACAACGAGAATTCTGGGATGCCAGCTAAATTCACAGCTAAACCACTCATTAGCTTTCCAATCACTCATTTCATTCCACAACACATCGATACGTTTGCCCGTAAACTTGGTACTCACACGGGGAGAATTCATATTAAACATAAATAGTTCACCACTCTCTAACATCACCACACACTCCTCACTCAAATGCGGGTTCCAACATGCATGAGCAACAGCGCAACTCTTAAACAACTTACAACCCAGATAAATCAATACAGGCTGTCTCAAATCAGACCCATGCCCACCAATTTTAACAGCAAACCAATGAACCGCATATAAAGTACTAGCCAACAGGAACCCCACAATACCACGATCTTTGCTGCCCTTATCAAAATCCTTAGCTGGGCAAGCAGATAATCTGACGATTCGATGATTAAGGTTCAAAGTAGACCCGAAAATGGAATCAACAACCAAATTAGAATCTCTCACCTTTAAAACAAGGAACCCAACTTGATCCAAATTCTCCCCAGTTGGGAAGAAGATAAGAACTTGATTATCTGGGCATCGAAGGGGCTCGATGCGATTATGCAAAATGGCATCATCTTGGTATATGGAATGTTGTTCGTTAAAGGATGCAGCAACGGCGTAAGACGTTGAGGGAAGTATAGGGAAGCCATAATGAGTCGATGTGCGAAGGAAGCCAGAAAGATCGACGGATGGGGGAGGATTGAGAAATGGAGGAGAGAGAAAGGATGGGGAAGAGAGGAGAAGTTTTAAGGATCTAGGAATAGGGTTGAAGCAAAGTGGACCCAAAGAAGAGGACCGTAGAAGGAGAGGAATCCCATGGACTGAGGAAATTGGCCATAAAGACTTCCATTCATGCGAAAACTGCATTCCTTTTGTTGTTTATCTTGTTACCTGCTGAGAAGAAGCGGGTGGCGATCAAAGTTTAAATACAGACATATGATGAAACCAATTTTCTGAAGATGTTTGCATTTTGGTTCTTGAAATGCAAAAGGAGTCACAATTAGCCAAGTAAAGCTCATCAAAGCTCACCATTCAATATTTATGGGTAAAGAATTGCAACTAATTAACAAAAACACAAGGGAAATTCCATATGGTAAGCTCCAACTATTGCATATTTTAAGTTGTGAACCGCTTTACAAAGTATTCCAAATGGTAAGCTTACTCTGTAAAATATTCCAAAATGTAAGCTCCATATCAAACTATCGTTACTTGCAACTTGCTGCTATGCTCCTCATCTCTGAAATCTCATTTTTCTGTCTCTCTCACCGAACATTTGAACAACAACACCTCAGTCTCAAACTATCGCCGCACCTCTCTGAATCTCGTTTCTCTTTTCTCTCAATCGACCCTCCTCACTTCTCTTTCCATATTAGTCGATCTCGGCAGCCATTGAAGCAAAGCAGGCTTCAGGTTTTGCGGGCGCTTGGTGGACATGGACAAACAAATTAGTGACAAAAAGTTTGGGTTTTTTGGTGAACTTCTGGTTGGACTTAGGGGTTGCATTGTTACTATGCAACTGCTGCCCATATTGTTGGTCTCAATCGACCTCAATTACTGTTGTTTGCGAATGTTTTGACAAAAATGGAAGTGGGTTTCTGTGATTTTCCGTTTGGTAAAGCAATACTAGCTCAATATTTTTAGCTTCTATTTTTGTTCATTTGAGATTATTTAATTGGAAGTTCCAAGAAGTGATGATACCCATTTTGTTGTTGATGAGTTTGTTGTTGTAATGGAGGAACTATAATTTATTGCATGGGAATTTGTTTTATCGGAATGTTTATACAATTACTGGAATGTCTGCAGCAACTTATCATCACATTCAAGCTTTCCCGGTCTCGGAAGGGATGCAGCATTATGGTTTGGTAGAATTTGTAGAGAGGGGATTTCACAAATGTAAATCAAATGTGTATTTGTTTGATGCAATTTTGACATATGTTTTCTCATAAAGGGGGTAAGGGATCGGACAACAAAAATTGTGAGATTGAGATGATGTGTTGATTGTGAGATTGAGAGGGAGTGGATGAATCAGAGTGGGGGGAGAGTCTTCAGACTTTACATTTTTTTATTTTTTGATCATGCTTAACGGCAGTTTGACATGGAGCTCACAGTTTGGAATATTTTTCATAATAAGCCTACTATTTGGAATATTTTGATGAATGGTTGACAACTTGGAATAGACAATAGTTGGAGCCTACCAAATGAAATTTCCCAAAACACAACTACAGTTAATTTTTTTCAACTAATTTGCATATACTAACACTACTGCACAGATCCAAGTAGTTAAAATATACAACAAAATATCTATAACTTTCGACAATAGTATAAAACAATCAATTCGTACTATACAGCCAGCTCAGTATCATATTTGTCTAACCAAGGGTAGTACACTACAAAATGGCAAAGAGCAACAACTCCTATACTCTAATTCACTGGGGTAGGCATTACTAGTTCGCTACAACTCCCTTTTTGGTACAAGGAAAAATACTCTCATATCCAAGACCGGGATCATCAAAAAGATCTAGACCATGAGATAAGGGTGTCCCTTTGTTATATTCATAAAAAATAATATCATACAACACACAAAATATTTCAATGCTCAATAGTTTATCATTACAATTCAATATTACACTGTAAAAGTAAAATAAAACAAAATAAATAAGACATAATATCCAAAATAAGACATTATATACATATATAATTAACAAACAAGAGCATAATTCAATAAGTTAAAACAATGAATTGCATCATTTTTATTTTTTACAATAACACTAACTAGGATAGGACATTAGCACTAAAGTAGTATTTGTAAGCCCTGGGTCCCCTGACTCCTAAGCTAGCAACTGGTTGCATACCAATTTCAATGTTCACTGGTGGTGGTGGCTTCAACTCATAAAACTCAAAGAATAAACTTTTACTCTTATTCACTTGTCTAAAACAAGTAATTATACTCAAAAATTAACAATTTTCATCATCCCACTCCAACTCAAAGAAATTTGAATTGGGAGGTTAGGGTTTGGAATATACCTTAAGAGAAGAGAAGAACCGAAGGAAGGAGGGTGGTGGTGGCTGGGCAACCGACCGACGTCGGCAGCAGCTTCGCCGTATTCCGGCGCCGGCGGACTGCGGTGGCGGGCAGTGGGACACGCAGCAGAGGATGGAGAAAGAGCAAGGGGAGAGGGGAGAAAGAGGAAGCAGTACGTTGTTCTAATTTGGAGTGTGGAGGAAGAGGAGGGTTCATTATTAATTACGCTGGACCTCAACCCGTATGAATAAACTAAATTAGTTGTTTTTGAAATTTTATTATTAATATTTTAATTAGTTAATGGTTAATTAAAAATTAAATTATATATAAATAATTAAATATATATTAAAATTAGAAAGAGCAAAATATCAATGATATTATTAAATGAAACGTATTGTGATATAATTGTTCAAATAAAATATACACAAGATTAAGATTATTATTATTAATCTCCTTTCTCCACTCTCCATTTGGTTCGACCTATAAACTTTACTATTATTATTATTATTATTATTATTATTATTATTATTATCTAGATTATTATTATTATTGTTACTATTATTATTATTATTATGCCAAAATAATTACTGATATTTGGACCAAAATAATTTAATTCAATATTTATCTATCTTCTGATTGGTCGAAATCCCTATAATTAATCTTCTTTCTCCATTTAGCAGGACCAACAAATTTTACTATTAATATTATATAGATTTTGCCAAAAATAATTTAATTCAGTATTTTTCTACTTTCTGATTGGTCAAAATCACTACAATTAATCTCCTTTATCCATTTAACAGGACCCACAAACTTTACTACTACTACTACTATTATTATTATTATTATTATTACTATTATTATTATTACTACTACTACTAGTCCTAAACTCGTGCGATGCACGAAGTGTAATAAAATAGTTGTTTTAAAGGGAGGAAGTTCATGAATAACTAATCGTTGTTATAGAGTAAACAGTATGAAACACTGATGAAATTGTTTAATGAAAAACATCATAATAAATTGTTTAAACAAAACATGTTTTAGTGTCTGGTGAAATAGAAAATTTCCTAAATTGCTAATTAACGTTGACTATGACGAATTTCATGATGCACCTAAAATTCAAATAGTTAGCTTTGACATATTTAATAGATATAGATTATTATTATTATTATTATTATTAATTAATAGATATAGATTGGGCCAAGATTAGAAGATTCCTTTAGGGTACTGTTTTAATTAATCCCTTAATCGAAGCTGAGTCAAAACGCATTTCACTTGGGGTACGTTTGGTTGGTCAAAAACCTCAATTTTCTCGGGTTGACTTAATTTCCCAATGTTTGGAAATAGGTTGATTATGGGAAAAAATTTACGGCGGACCCACCATTTCATACAATTTCCTAGGGAAAAATTTCCCTTAGGCTCCCCTTAGGGGCGCCTAAGGGAAATTTTTCCCGGGGAAATCTTTCCCATGGAAGACTTCCCATGAAAAATTTTCCTCGGGAAAATTTCTCTAGAGTTTCTACCAAACGGTCTCTTAGTACATAAGGTTTATCTCCAGGTATTTTTTTTTTTCAAGAAAAATAACGTGAAAGAAGATTATGAACCAAATTGGTATATTTATTTTTGACAGGAATAATAATAAAAGGCCTAGGGTGCTTTGCATAGGTGATTTATTATTGAGAATATGAGCATGATTAAGTATTTCAAATTACGATTCTGTATATGTGATTCTCCTTTATTCTGCATATTTAATTTATTTTCAATATAATAAAATATCTTCCTGATTTTTTAAAATACTATTATAGCTTTTTAGTTGATAATTCCAATTTTGCTGTGTTTGAGCAGAATTTTTAGTCTAAGAATTGCAATCCAAAACAATATTATATAGTTTTATATTTGGGGTAATTGTGTTGCTTTATTTTGCTATGTTTTGCTATTGGACTATGGTCTTTCATTCCATGTTCTTCATATCTTGTGCGAATCTCTAGCCATTTTTCATGCTTGTGTAGGTGTGTTAGATGCTGGATCAATTAGGCCAGAAAGAAGTTATTCCTCACTAGAAAAATTTGGAGTGAAGTTAGAATCAAATAAGCTTATTGATTTGTATTTGCTAGTAAATTACTTATACATGAAAGTGATTCTTAATTGGGTTCCCCTTTCCCTTTAGCTAGAGATAACAAATTAAATTGAAGTACTTAATATATGTCATTTTAGCTTTAGGGTCTGATTGGTCGGTGGAATGGGAATGAAACTAGATATCTTTTGATATCAAGTTCTAGATTTGCCTTTCATTTTTGCTAGAGAGAGCAAATTGAAATGCTTAATATATTTCATTTTAGCTTTAGGGCCTGTTTTGGAATGGAGGACAGGGAATGAAACTTGATACCTTTGGTTATCAAGTTCCTAATTGTTGGGTTTGTGTGGCCCATTGGATCCTCGAGGTCCAGATTGAGGGAGAAATCGTGGCACCCACCAGCGCCTATTGAGACACCAGCAACGCCCCACACAGTAGCAAAAGATTGAAGGCGCTACCAGCGGAAAATGATGCTACCAGCGTCCAAGTAGCGGAGCTGAAGAACCAGGCGCTACCCCCTTCTGTTCTAACGCTGGGACCGCCACTTCCAGTGGCCATATAATACAGGACGAGACCAGCGTCCTGAGTGCCGGTTTTCTTTTGCGGCGGGACTTTCCTTTTTGCACTGTATGTTAATTAATTTTAACCTAGTTCCCTTCCCTCACCATATATATATATATATATATATATATATATATATATATAGGACCTGTTTCTCCATCAAAATCATGAGAGTGAGATCAGAGAGAAAATATTGAGCGAGAGGGAGTCTCACTAATATTTTCTTAGTGTATCCCAAGAGATTGTGAGTTGTGAGTGCGAGAGAGATTGTTATTGTAATCTCCTTTGGTGATCGCATCGCACCCTGTGATAGTGATCAAGTTGTACCCTTCCTTTCTCATATAGTGGATTATTTTCTGGCTGTCACCGTCCATGAGTTTTTCTTCGAGTTCTTCGATTTCCCATATAAACCTGGTGTTTGATTTTATCGCTCTTATTTTCGTTCCTAAATTTTGTCATAATATCCGTCATCTCAATTTATTTCGCTTCCACTGTAACCTCGACCTTTTCTCTAACACCAAACTTTATGTTTGTTTGGACCTTTTAGTGTTTGGGACTTGATACTTACATGTATCAAGCTCCACCCTTTGAGGAAATCTCATACTTGTCATATTTAGAGGGTACCAGATCAGATTCCCAAAACAAAACAAAAAAAAATTATCGTATAATCACTCTCACATAATCCTCCCTCTTTATCTTTCGGATCTTACAAGGCAAGAGTGGAAAATCACCAATCTCAACCAGCGATGGCAACAACAGGTTAACCATGGAAGGTCATTGTCCTACACCTCCTCTTCATCATATCTCAACCACTCTTCCTCATTGAATTCTGTTTTCCTGTCCAATTCCAATAACCAAATCGTCCTCCTCAATCACATCACTATCAAGCTGACCCTTTGTAGTCATGGTGGGACTACCGAGAGTCTGCCTCCAAGGTTCCTTCTCGCATCGTGGCCCTCCTCGCTCTTCTCCCTCCACATTATAGGGATTCTGACTCTCTCTCCTCTTTAGCAGATTCTGATCACCTCGCGAGAACTCTCCTCGACTCCTACACCGCCTACTCTGTCGTTTCCTTTACCCTCTCTAGCTCCAATGGCGACCCTTTTTGCTAGTGCTTCTACGACACCTTCTATGAATCCTTCGACTCTGATATGCATTTGGTAATATTGTCCATCTTCCTAGTCTTATTGGATTTGTATCTCAGCGACATCCATGTCTCTTCTGTCACAAAACCCAAAAGCAATAGGAATTAGAGCTTGATTTCATTCCTAATAGTTAATCTCAAGTATCAAGTTAATTTCATTCTTTTTTTTAGGAATCAGGTTCAATTCCATTTCATTCCTTAACTGATGATTATTTGTAAATTGATTACTAATATTCTAAACTATTGAGTTTTTTTTTATTGGAGGATGAATTTGATAATCCCTAATTCATATAATTTGATTAAACTAATTATCTACGATTTTACTTAGTTAATTAACCAACATTCGAAAAAGAAGGGCTTTTATTTTTTACCTTTAGGTAAGGTGATTTACACCTTTTGAAAATCATGAGAGTTACGGTAATTCCCACAATACTAATTGTACATTTGATATGATTTAATCAGAATCGTCACTTTATTTAATTTCATTTCTCAAATAAATACATACTTTGTGAAATAGATAAAATTTCATAAATTGCTAAATAAAATCAATCCCCGTAGGCTTATGTTCAGCTGAAGGTAGGCAAATTAATTTTCCACCATCATCAACAATCCATATGTCCGACCCGTAGTCACTGGTAACAAATCTGCTGAATTTCCCGACGGGCAACTCTAGTCTTCCTTCGAGGTTAGTGGATTTCAATTTCTGGGGTATCTCAATTCCCGACCGGCGACGACTTTCCAAATTTTAGTGCCACTTTTGGGTATTCAATAAATAGGGATGACAATGGACAGGGTGAGGGTCTAGGGTGGGTCCAGTTGGACCCGGACTCGCCTGAATTTTTTTGGACTTGGATCTACCCCAGGATCCGATGGGTCCCAAAATTCAGACCTAGACCAAGACTCAACGGGTCCAAAGGTCCAAGGGTCCTTAGAGGTCCTTAATGAGTCCAACTCTATTATGCAATTTTTATTAGATTTATCAATTTGTTGGGTTAATTTTATACTTGTATATATGTATAATAATAACTATTATGTTTGAATACATTTATTTTTAACACAATAAAAACATTTCAAAGAAAAAAAATAGTATACTAGAGTTTTAGAAAATAAAAGCCAACATTTCAACAGATCCAATACTCCCAGGAGGCCCAACAAATGTCAGACAGTAGATGAGTAGTAGTGTAGTACTTGAGTTTTTATTTTTTCAAAGAAAAATATATATATTTATATTTTAATGAGTCCACGGGTTTGTACTTGAACCCAGACCCGGACCCGCTATTTTTTTCCAGATCCGGACCCGCCCCAAACTTATTGGGCCCAAAATTTATGGACTCAAACCCGTGTTAATGGGTAGGGTCCGACAAGGTCCAGGACTTATTGTCATTATCCCTTTGAATGGTCTAGGTTTTTGTCTCTAATGTTTGTGACCTAGAGTTTCACCCTCCTACCTTTATATATCTATTTTTAATTATTGAACAATTCTAAACTAACCTTTTTTTTTTCCAAAAAAAAGGTGCAACCCACATACGTCTATACTTTGTGCTATTTTTGTTCATGCCTCATTTGCCAAAAAGGAGATACACCCTAAACGAAGACACCTTTATTTAATCCAATGAAAACAAACCACATATTTTGACTCAGTAATCTATTGATTTACCGCCGTTGAGTCCAGGCGTGTTTGGTACCTATAAGAATTAGTGGGCATCTATGTCATGTGATGAGCCAAAAGCCAAAAAAAAAAGGCCATGATTGTACCCTTCTCCATCTTGACCATCATTTAGTTTCCCAACCTCCAAACAAGACTTTACACCACTCCTCAAAAATTATCCAATGCTTGAATAACAACAATTACGACAATAGTCCCTTACATTATGTGTACTTTAGTACTACTAGTCTTACGTGGTAAAAAAAAAGTACTACTGGTCTTTAGTCTACCCTTGCTTCAATCATGTTCCACATATTAGACTTGGATTATTAACACATGGAACAAGCCTGCTAAAACTGTCATTATAATTTTACAAACTATAATATTGTATTGATTATTGTTGAATTGTACATGCACTGACATTGTAATTTGCGTCATTTTTTAGCATGTCTTTTTGTTTTTGTTTTTCTAAATTAAATTGCTAGATTATGTAGTTTGATTTAGATTTGGTAATTGAGTGAAACGGTTCGAGTTGACATCAAATAAACTAATTTTAGTTCAGTTCGGGTTTGGGCTGGCTTCGAGCAAGCCTTATTCGAGTTAATTTGGTTGAGGTTCTGGTCCAATTTGATTCGTTCGGGTGAGGATCTTAATCAATTCACTTTTTGGTTGCGATTCCGATCGTTTGAGGTCAGGCTTTCTTCAAGTTGGGGTTAAGATTGGGTCATCCATCCATGTATTGCTCCAGGACCAGATTTGATTTTTTCGATTTGGGCTTAGATCCCATGTCAGTTTTGCCATGTCTAATTTGCCATGATATGGGTCATTGACACCACTTTTTATTTGTATATAGATATGGATATATTCATATATACTCTTCTTTGTTTTATATAAAATCTTTGATTTCTCATCAAGATCTTAGTTTTTTTGGTTGTTAAAATTTATGTCTAAGGCCTTCTCGAGCCAAAAGTTTTCCTCTCTCCTTAATTTTCAATTGTTTTTTCTTCCTTGACTGTTGTTTTGTGCTTAATTTTCATCATTTCAGTTTATATGTATTAGTCTTGGTATCCTAGATGATCACAACATAAGTTCAAGTGTTATCCCTAAATGAATCCTAACCTAAACCTAATAATTTCTCTACCCTAACCCTATACATAATGGTTATCCTTGTTAAATCCCTAATTGTAACTATAATGATATTCCTTATTAATTCTGTTTTTTTCCTGGTCTTTTACACTTTATAACTTTTCAAATGTGAAACTTTGCAGAATTGCAGTAAAGAAGTTAAATTCTCATTCATACAATTATTCTTCACATGTGAATTTGTTGGATCATTCTGTACACTATGTAGAGTAGTTTTTTTTTTTTTTTTTTTACATGTATACATATTATCAAAAATATATGCTTAGAATTTAGAAAAATGTGAAGCATCCAAAATTGTCAAGCAGAATTTTAAATCTCACTTATCAGATTCCATTGTGGAAGACACAATTTTTTCTGAAGAATTCACCATGAACAAGATATTGAGGAATTGTCTATACGTAAAATTATAATTATTGATACGGGCCTTCACATATAAAGCTTTGTAGAGTTGTACAAGGAAAGTTAATTTTACCCATTTATACACTTATTCTTTACATGTGAATGTCTTTGATCATTTTGTTTATCATATTATGTTTAATGTCTTTTTGTTTTTGCACGTTTGCTTATTAAGTTATTCGAAAATGATAAATGTTTTGGGCAAGATACATATTAAGTGTTTTGTCATGGTATAAAACTTATATATTTATAAATTAAATTGAAAAAAAATTACATGATTGACTTCTATAACTATAATAATATATATAAATGGTATAACTATATTTCTTAAAATTTATAAAAAGACGTCTAAAATATGTCCAACGAATGAGATTCATTCGTTAGGGTGTCAATTTTAATTATTGGTATAGCCAACATATTCTAAACTTATAATTGATAATTTTGTCAAAAAAATTAGGATTAAAAATGATAATATGTATTAATTTAATAAGGAACAAGACACTTAAACAGTATCTTGCCCCAAGACACGTGTCATCTAAGTTATTATCAAAAACATATGTTTCTCTTCACATTTTCCTCTTGTCTTGTGAATTATTTAGTATTTTTTTTGGTCCCCTTTTGAATTTGGCATGTTGATTTGAATGTTTAATTTTGTAATTTTGGGAGTTTATTAATTGTGGCGATCGTATCATGGTATATGTTGTATTTTGCTGGGGTGATTGATGCGATTCATTGGTATATTATTATTATTATTATTATTATTATTATTATTATTCCTTAATTTATTTATTTCACATTCTCAATTTATTTCAAGTACTTATTATTTTAATTTCGCAAAAATTTACCGAGACTTTAGATTAGTATTAGGGGTGAGCAAAATAACTGGGTACTCGAATCTAGAACCAGAACCAGTTGGATTTAGTGGATCCGGATCCAGATCTTAATTATTTGAATCCAGGACCAGATCTTGAAGTTAGGATCCACTTGTAAATAGATCCGGGACTGGATCCTGACGGTAGGAACCGAAACCAGACCCGAATCCACAAAATTATTTAATACAAAAATTATTTTAGGTCCTAATATTAAGTGAAGACTGCTATTTAATCAACCCAAGCCCTAAAGTCCACTCTTGAATCCTTGTTCCAACTTCCAAGTACATGTGGTGAGAAACCCTAATTTAGCTTATAAATTAAGTCGTTGCTCGTCAGCTCCTTTGATCCTCATTCCTCACTACTATAAACCTTCTTCTCCTTCAAACCTCTCAATTCTCACGTTATTGTCTTCTACCTCTCAAATCTCAATCGTCCGTCCCTCTCAAATCTCAATCATTCACACAACACAGATCGAGTATAACAATTTCATTGAAAGTAGAGGCTGAGTGGATAAATGTCATTGAAATCTCCATATTCAAAATTGGACAATGGCAACATGTTTTCAAACTAGGTACCCGAATCCAGATCCATTCCTAGTGAATTCGGAATTAGATCCTGATTTTAAGATCCAGTTTGAAATAGATTCGGGATTGGATCCTAAAATCAGAATCCAGTACTATACGGATTCGGGACTAGATCCTTAAATTTTTTACTGGTTCTTAGTGTTGCTCACCCTAATTAGTATTAATGAAATTGGGTTTTAGTAGAGAAATAATATTAGTACATAGAGAAGAGTTAGTGCTATAATTGTTGTTTTGGGCCTTACTAAACAAAACCACACCCATCTTTGTTTTTATTTTTTTCCCCAAACAATAAGACACTTTTCTCTCTCGTTTCTCTCTCCTATTTGCCCCTGTGCCTGACTATGTCCTCCTCTGTCTCTCTGCTTCACCATCGGCAACAAATTGGTTATCGCCGCTGCAGGCAACTAGCGGAATTTCTGTCTCCGCCACCAACCATTGGGCACCACAACTATTTTGTTGTCTCTCTACTCCTCTCTCCTCAGACTCCCTCTTTCTCTCTCCAACCACTCAGCGACAGAGTTGGGGGGGGGGGGGGGGTTGTGGGGCCCTTGACACCCCTCATGCCCAAAAGAACACAATATATATAGTAGGAGAGGACAACATACATTATTCATGTCATAGTGTAATTGGTAAATAACCACTATTGGATAACTTAGGTTAGGGGTTTGAAGTGGTGCATCAACAATAGCTTATTTTTTATGCATTGATTTTCTTTTTCTTTTTTCTTTTATTTTTTTAACATTGGTATTGCAATTTTACTTATAAGAAGCCTGATAAATTAATACCTCCATCTTTTTATTCTTTTAATTGGACTACAACTTATTTACTTAATTGTTTTCCCAACTCATACGAAATATTTAACTTTTTCTATCTTGTCCATTTAAAATATAAATTTTAAAGTTTCTAAATTCTCTTTTCTAATTGACTCGTGATTGTAAACAATATTGTATTCTAAAATTAAATTTTCTAACTATGGTCTTGTTCTTTCCCCTTTACTTTCTATCCTTTTAAATTTTCTGCCCTTTTGTAGAATATGACTATATTAATATCTTAATGAGTGTAATTAAAGAAAATTCTATAGAGTTTACTTATATCCATCTCCATGTTAAAAAATTAATATCATAATAAATTATTTTTAATTTACTATTTACTATTGTTACTAGAATACACAATAAATTATTTAAAAAAATATTGTACCATAAAGTAATAAAAATAATCTTGATAAAGTTCGTAACACTCCAATAAGTATTTTCTGGCTCCGTCCCTACAACCACTGGCTCCCTCTGTCAGCCTCCTCTGTCTCTGTCAGGCCAACGTCGGCACCACCGCCGAGCTCCACTCGCCACCATGCTCAGGCAGTGGTCACCTCTCTCCCGCTTGTTCCCTCATTCATCCTATTTGAGGTATATCCAAACCCTAACTTTTCCCAAGTTAATTTTTTCAAGTTTGAATTTGAAAGATTGTTGTTCTCTTCGATAATTCCAAATATAAGTGTAATTTTGGTGCTAAACTTTTAAATTGGTTGTTTTGATAGTGATTTAGGTATGAGCTATACTAAACTTGGGTGTGTGGTTGATGAATTTGGGTTTAACTTGGAGGAATTATGCATGCTAGATTTTGTGGCTTAGAAACCCTCAGAATTAATAATATGTTGTTGAATTGTTAAAATTTAGTTTACTGTATAGGGGTATGTTGTATTGAATTTTGACTCATTTGCGAAAATATGTTTTAGTGTGTTTTGTTTTAGGTATATAGTGTTCTAGTGGTGGTAAATCGAGCACCAATAAGCAAGCATGTTGGGTCAGGAGCCAAGAAGTATTTATTTGACCGAAGTCAAGCTACTTATATGATATTTGTCGTCATGGATGAGTGTAATTATAATTTGGAAGTTAATTGTATTTTTATTATTATGGATGTGTAAAATGTCGATCTTAATGTCTAGTTGGCATGTTTGTGGCTTGTGTATAAAGTTCGAGTTCTTCTTTGGGATTTTTGATAGTCTTGGTGTTTTACGATGGTTAGTTAAGCCTTGTCCATGATGGTGGACGACGATAATGCTCTCGGGTTCCCTAATCCATTACGCTAATCACTGGATTATGAGATGTTTATATGGTGATTATGAATCTGGGGGCGTTACAAAACACATTAATATAAGATTATGTTAGATGTATAATACTATCATAAATTAAAAATCTGCTTTAAATAGGACCATTTATTGATTCAAACATATATAAGACATTTTGTAAGTAGGGGCGGATGTAGTATGTAGTCAGTGGAGTCAAGCGACTCCACTGAAATTTTGGGGGAAAAAAAATGTTTTAGACAAAAAAAATGTATAACTAATATATTTATGTTAACTGCATTAAAGAACATCAACTAGTAGTTGTTCTAGTGGTCAATGTATGCATATACCTTTTGGAGGCGTGAGTAAGTATGCAGTAACTTCATTGATGCGAATGGTGGATTTTTTCGTGTAAAAAAAATTCATTTTGGAAGAAAAATGTTTATCAAATTATATTATGTATCAAATTATATTATATACATGTTAACTGTGTAAGTATATATGTCATGGTAATTAGTTAGTGGTCTGTGGGTATATATACTATTAGTGAGTTTTGAGTTCAAACCTTTATAGATGCAAATACGAGGGTTTTGCATTTTGTTTTAATTTTCTATTCGATTTTGTTTTGCAAAATTTGGCTTCATTATTGATTATTATTACGATTTTGGTTCATGGAATCTCCACCGTTACTTTGGATCTCCAAAAAAAAAACATCATCGTCACCAACACAATGCCAGGTAGGGTAAATGTAATTTACTCGTCTAAAATGTCATCTCTGATTAAGAATTTTTTATAGAATATTTTATCAAAAAATAACAACATTATATTCTTAAAATAATATTTTTTGTTATGAATCTAATGGTGATATTTTTGTATATTAGAACATTGTATATATTGAGTAATTGATCATGTCTTAGACAATTAATATGGAACAGAGGGAGTAATAGTTTATAGATTTCACAAGACATTGCTTGAAACGTTAAATGTGCAGACAAATATTATGAAGAGGGAGCAGTTAATTTTAAATTCTGGTCAAAAATATTGTCTTAAGAAATCAAAATTTTCGGACTGATCATCAAATTGGGCCGCTCTAATTTGTTAACAAAATTAAAGAAAGGAAAATTGAATTCTAATAACACCTGTTTGTATCCCAATATTTTTTACATTATTTATAGATTCTGGTTGTCTAAAAATAAAATAAAATTATATTTTGGTAGGATACCAAACAGTCAAGTGGCGTTGACTCGGTGGAAAGCTGGCGTGTCGAACACACCCCTGCCGATACAAATAAGTTTTCCATCGAGTCACTGTCACTTGACTCAATAATATACCTCAAAATACAATTTTATTTTTTTCAGACCATCTAAATACATAAATAAAATAAGATCATTGACCTACAAAAATTAAAAGTAAGAAGCATTAGAATCCAATTTTACTTAAAGGAAAGGCAAAGGTATTAAGAAAATCCGTACCGTCCAATTGAGTAAAAAAAATAAAATAAAAATAAGTAGCATATCTGGGACATGGCAGAGAATCCACTAATTAGTTAATCATAATGAGGCCACGTGGATTAGCATCAATTAACGATAATTTAGTCAATTGCTAAGCAAAGTGGAATTGCAATAATCAAGATAAGTGACTACCATCATTAATTATCATCATTATCAGTTTTATCATCATCGTCGTCGAGAATCAGAAGCCCTAAACCCTTTTTGACCCATCTTCAATAAAAGTTTCAATTCTAATAATTATCATCATTATCGATCTCGAATGCAATAATCCAGAATCAGAGACTCTGTTATTCTGTGGTATAAAATAAATTTGTCTATTTATTTTACTCTTACTTTATTTTACCTTTCTCACATTATTTTTTTTTTATTATTGAAAGTCAAAAGAGGCAAAAAAGATAGCATCGACACTACGAAAATTATAGAGAAAAAATAGCGAAAGACAACAACTACTACCATTTTTTATTCTCTACCATTTCTCCTTAAGCCGCTTCTCAACAGTTCCTGAATCCCCACGAATGAAGTCATAACCACAACTAAACTTAACCACTATGCGCGTCATGTCCTCCAAATGATCTTGAGGATGCTTTGAAGATTAAACTAACAAGATCACATTTTATCCTTCCTTTTGACAAGTTCTTTAGACTTAGTAATAGCGGCCCTACATGCAGACCAAATGCCATTTGAACTTTAGAAAAGTCTTCCCCTTCTTCCTTCTTCTAGTAAAAGCTTTGGACCCCTCCAAAATTGAGTTCTCAATATTAGCAGAGTTAAAAGATTCAGAGTGAACCGACTGAGAGTCTATCTCCTCACTATCAATCGGATCACAATCAGGGAAAAATGAAGCATTATCTGGAAGACTGACAACAACACAAATTGGGTTGGAAAAGGTGCGCTCAGAATCCAAAGCATCATCACTAAATGGAACCTCAGAGTTTACCACACCAGGACTCGCCCGAGAGTTCAAGGTTATTAGCACCTACCTTATTGGAGACATCCATCAAATCATGTATAGGCTCAACCTCCACATTCTGCACAACTTTTGGGATCCAGGCACACTTGCTAGATGCACTCCTCAAGAAGTGACGTACTCTCTATTTTTTTGTTATACTTAGCCTAGGAGTCCGTAATAACGGAACCGTTAAACAAACTACCATTAAGGGCTTGAATAGCATTGCACCCTCCTTTTACACTTGAAACGAACGAAACCAAACCTTCTTCCACTTTTACCTTCTTTTTCAGGAATGTAAACATCAACAACATTCCAAAAATCCACAAAAGATTTTTCAGCACTAAAGCATCAATTCCCAAGGGCAAATCCTCCACAAACACAAAGAAAATGTGACCACCACCACCAAGAGAGCCAACAGGGATAGACGGATGGGAAGGAGGGTTCGTAGACAATTCAACCAACACAAAAGAGGGAGCAGGCACAACTACATCATCCAAAACCAGTAAAGGAACCGGGGTATTAGAGACCTTAAATAGTCCGAGAAACTCTTTAAGCACACATAAAATTTCATTGGCTCTTGCAAGGGCTGTAAAGGAACCCACATCAAAGCAATCACCATCAACAAAAATGAAAGAGATAATAGAAGATGTATAACTCACTTTTCAATTCAGAACACTTCACTTGGATTTGGCTTCGGTTCACCATCAAGCCCTTCAGACACACAAGGAACACAACTTGGAAAGAATACAACCACAAAGCCTAAACACTAGACCCAGGGCGTGAACCCGAAGGAAGACGACCCAGCAAGACCCGACCGAGACACACCCTGAGCATCAAACTGGGAAATCTCAACGAACTTAAACTAGTGGTAACCGACAAAAATCGACAGACAACCACCCTTAAAGACCCCCTAAAAACGCAGGGGGCCAGACGGATCCCAATGGCCACCAGAATCGCAGCGAAGCAAAGGGTTGGAGAGAAGAAACTAAACAAGGATGACCAAGGGCACCGCACGAGCTGCCTGCCGGAACACCTACATCCCAGGAGTTCGATGACGAACTCCGACAACCAAGGATGGCGAGCCCAACGATCGGAGGGAGGGCAACAGGCCTCTGCGAAAGATTTGAAAATTGAACCAGAGAGATATTTAAGCGACCAAAATATAAATACCTTTCTCACATTACTTAGGCCATACTTTTTTTTTTTTAATGGTTGACTATGTACGGATAAATTGGCAAAGTGTGAATACTATGGATAAAGGTGGATAAATTTAGTAAATTCTAGATAGGATGGATAAATGTGGAAAAGTATTTTATAATTTTTTAATAATTTTTAATAAAATATTGTGAATAAAGCAACTCACATCAATTACATCACTTATTAAATATATAAATTTTTAAATATATATTATAAATAAAGTGGATAAGGTGAAAATAAGTAGTGTGGTAAAGTTGATAAGTTGTGGATACGGATAAATTTAATCTTACTACACGAAAAAATAGGGTTGCTTACCTACCTTGTATTAATATACATTTAAAAATTTATATACTCCCTCCGTTTCATATTAATTGTCGTCTTTGAAAATTGTGCAGTCAAACTTCAAAAATTTTGACCATAAATTTCTCAATATATACAATAAATTGCTATATAAAATTACCACCGGCCGTTAGATTCGTAACGAAAAATATTATCATAGTATAGTATTGCAATAGTTAATAACATATTATGCAAGAAATTATCAATCAAAGAGTGATACTGGAGACCTTGAAAGTCAAAATTATAACAATTAATATGGAATGGAGGGAACATTTAATAAGTGATGTAACTGATACTCACACTACTTTATTAAAAATTATAAATTCCAAATACTATCCTACCTTTTCCACATTGTTCACCTTTTTGACCCTCGATCTCCAACTATCTTCATTCTAAAAAGACCATGGTCTTAATAAAGCATATACAATTGCATCACAGATAAACTAACAAAGTGTGAATACTATGGATAAAGGTGGATAAATTTAGTAAATTGTAAATAGGATGGATAAGGGTTCAAGCAAACAACAACAACAATTGCATAAAAAAAATAAATAAAGGATATACAATGAAGAACACATCATTGAGAGAATAGAGGTGAGAGAAGAAAGATTGAGAAAGGAGGATATAAATAATTTTTTTATAACGTACAATATGATATTTATATTAGTGAAAAAGAAAATTTTTGGCATTTTTTTGGTGTTGAAATTATTAATTTCCTACTCTTTTCAACTTTTTTCACCTTTTATCAGCTTCTTCCAACTCCTTACATTGCCTATTCCTTCCAACTCGTTACATTGCCAACTCCTTCCAATTTCAACTTTCATAAGTTCATTCCAACTCCTTTCAATAAGGAGGAGATGTAACGCCCCGACTTTTGGGGTATTACTTAACAATATTTTAATCCATTTAATCTTGATTTAGCGGAAGCGTATTTAAAAAGTCGAGAGCGTCACGCCGCTTTCCCACGAGGAAAAGCAAGACTTTGCTATGAAATAACCGAAAATAGAAATATATTTCATAGCAAAGCCTTGCTTTTCCTCGTGGGAAAGCGGCGTGACGCTCTCGGCTTTTTAAATACGCTTCCGCTAAATCAAGATTAAATGGATTAAAATATTGTTAAGTAATACCCCAAAAGTCGGGGCGTTGCAGGAGACATCCCTCCCACGCTCTCTCTAGGCATCGCCGTTAGGGTTTGCAGGTGAGGGCCGATTTCCCACCCGTTGTGGTGGAAATTAGTCATAAAATCCTGCGTCCAGTGATTCTGTACTATAATCATATGGATTCTCCTTTGATGAATTGATGAAAGGATTTGACGCTGACAGAAGATGAAGAAAAAGTAGTTGATTGCACCAATACCGAAGCATGAGATTATGCAAATAGGGCAGCCATGGCCCTTGTGGGCAAGGTCATGACTGATAAACCATACCGTATCTCAAGATTATTGGCTTTTCTATGACAGACATGGAAGACAAAGAAGAATTTTGGCGCCCGGGAGATAGGAGAGAATCTTTTCGTATCCCAATCTTTACGATGGAGGACAAGAATAGAGTTCAATGGGGCGACCACGGATATTTGATAAACAACTAATAATCCTGTCGGACATTCCCGAGAATGTTGCTCCCTCGGAGGTTAAATTCACCCACGCTAATTTCTGGGTACGGGGGTATGATATCCCCTTCGGCAGGGTATCCAAGGAGACATCGTAAGCCCTAGCATCCTCCTTCGGAGGAATGGTGGAATATCGGGAAGACGATGACTTGGGTTGGTGCAAGAGCCCTTTTCCCTTTTTAATTGTGGCTTTTCTTTTTACTTTTAGTCCCATAGTCCACCAAACATCAAAAACCTCGAACATCAAGCCTAGTTGTTGAGAGCTCGATAAACTCTTTGGTTTGGAAGGTCCAACTCCTTATGGATACGATAATTACACCCGCACTATGTTGCAATTGAACAATCACCTATGAAACATGAATGACAGTTAACTTGAACACCGGTTACCAGACACAAGTGATGACCTATTTTTTCACCAAGTTCCAGACATGACTAACAACTTATTTCTTCGCCAACGATAAGACGCGAATGACAAATTACTTCTTCACCAACAGTCAAACACAAATGACAAGGTAGTTCTTTATCAATTATCAGACACGAATGACAAGCTACTTCATCATCACTTATCATACATGAATGACAAGTTATTTCTCTATCACCCGTCGTACATGAATGGCAAGACCACTTCATCCCTAGCTAGAAAAGAATGGTAAATGTGAAGTACAATTGGCACATTTCATCCCAACAAGAACGGAAAATGTCAGACACGATTGACAAATGGATGCATCATCACTAGATGTAGGACAACAACTCCCAAGTTTCACCCGTTCTCGAGACTTTCTTATGAGTCATGCGACATAAGCAAGATCATCAAGATTAGTTTTAACACTATATTAGAATTTGAATTAATTAATCATGTGAATATGTGATAGCACACATCCTCCATTGTCACAAGAATCCCAAAAACCATCATAATTTCATCTATTTCTAAGCCTTACAAAAGCCACTCATTTGCCATCCTTTCCACTTCAAAAACCTTCATTTTCCACTTTTTCCACATACATAGGGTCATTCTTTCAGACACCATCCTTTTCACATATCTTCGTTGTTCATATCTTTTAGCGTCCTTAATTCACACTCTATAAACTTTTCAAAAAGACTTGAACGAGCTGAATCATTCGAACAAGAGAGATATGATTATTTTAATTTGAGTTGTTCATGTAGTAACAACCTTGCATAACATGCCAGTTATAGCACATACGTAACATGTCAACCTTTCCTTTTCTCAGTCGTAAGCACTAATGTTCTGTCGCATAGCTAGCAGGTTACACTATCATGTCATCTTAATCATATACTCTTCATTCAACATTTGGTTCGAATTAGAACTCTTTAATTCAGATTAATTACTTATTCGTTAACCATTATCTATCATTATTTTAATCATCCCAATACTGCTTTAAATTCTGCCCTCCAACCTCCTCACCTCAAAATTTTCAGGATATTGACACTAAAAATTCGTCTCTCTTCTCCCTCATTTTCTCTCTGTGTTCTATCGATCTATGTTTAATTGTTTTTGAGGTTAGATTTATTTTAGCATTTTTATTTCTATTCTATTATGTTTATAATGTAGGCCTTATACTAATGATTTATATATGTAGAAAACAGGGACGAAGCCAGCATCTAATATCAAGGGGGCAAAAATAATACTTTCTTTGTTTCGTGTTTTTAATCACTTTGGGATTTTGGAAGAGTATCAATGTAGCACAAAAAATCTAAAAGTCGCCTCATAATTAATGAACATACATAATGGTGAGAGAGAGACGAAAAATAATTAACAAGTGTCAAAATTAGTAAACTGGTAATTAATATGAATTGAAAATTTGGAATTGTAAATGAAAAAAAATATTATGAAACAAAAAAAAAATTAGTTAAGGTGACAAATAATAATGAGTGACTAAACCTATTTTATTATAAGTTTAAATATTTAAAAAAGTTCTGGCCCAGGAGAATAGAAAAATTATTTTGAAAATACTATCTAATCGTTAAATGCTAGTTATTTAAGTTTGTAATTTATTGAACATCCACTGTATCATTAAAACTAAAATAACGTAACAATAACAATATTAAATTTTGTATAATATGATGCAAGTCTCTACCTAAATGAAAAAGGTTGAATTTTTTTTAAAGAGAAATAATAATGACAATATAAAACAACAAACTATGGAAACAAAGGGGAAAAACACAAAATGCAAGTCCACAGCAAGTGTCAAACTTGAGACCTCAACCATAATCAAATCAAGTTCTACCAATTTAGCTATTTAGAGAAACTTGAAGGGTCATTTCACTTCACAGTATTAAACTTAGCCAATTAGGGGTGGGGGGGGGGGGGGGAATGGCCCCTTCTTGCCCTAGGGACGCTTCGTCCCTGGTAGAAAATATCATCAATTATTATTCATGTCTTTTATTTTTGTCTTTTATTTTGCATACATTAATATTTAAATTGATGAAATAATTATCTTTTTCTTCCACCCATTCTTTAATTAGAGTAAATATTGTTATTTTAATGGGCAAGTTAGATGAATCGCTTCTCAGACTTATAACTTTACCTTTGAACTTGATTTTTTTTTTTTGTATGATACAGTTAAATTATAATGTTTGTTATGTTTTTTAAAATTAACCGGCAACTCTTGCTATTTATGATTTGCATTGATTAATACTGTATTTGCATCATAAACATCTTGGTTAATAATATATGAGAAATATGTAGGAAATTAAGAAGACTAAGGATGAGACATAAGAGCAAAGAATTGATTAATTCTATAACCATATTTTGGTTATATATATCGAGATAGGCTTGATAGACTTACCTATGATAGTGTGAAGGTTTGGTAGTCTTCTATGAGAAACTAGGGTTGTTTCTCTAGAACACGTATGACACAAAAGGTGAACGCCTGGCCATAAAGACACCATTTATGTGTTGTGGAGCATTTAGTATCTTGAGAGTTGATATATGTTGTGGGGTCTCATCAAAAAACTTAAACAAATTCAAGGCTTGTTCACTTGATAGGTGTGGTTGTTTCCTCACTTAACTATGTATTAATTCAATCAAAAGACATTAATTGATACTAAGTATTTGGCACTCCCTTTTCCTAGTTCTCTCCTTTTCTTGTGTTGTATGTTAGATATAAAATATCATCACCCACTTTATAAGAGAAATATCTAGGAAAATCCTAGAGAAAGATAATTATGGTTGAGAAAAAAAAATCTAGAGATTTGTCTAGATTAATCTAGCTACTATAATATCTAGATATTTACCTAGATTATTCTAGATATATAGAATATCTAAGATATTAATAGAAGTATCTGGATTATCATTAGGATGATGACATGTGGTTTAATATCAACCACACATTAAGGCGGTGGAGTTAGTATAAATGGGAGTGATGTGTCATAGTAAGACACATGAGTGGTGAGAGCATAAGAGGTGAGACATACCACACTCAAGAGAGTAAGAGAGTTGTGTAAGAGTGTTTGAGAGATCTCTCACAAATAAGTGAGTGTGTGTACCCAAGTGTTGTGTAAGTGTTTTTCCATATTGTTGAGTAATAAGAGAAGTATATTTTCTAGTGTACCACTTGCTCCCAAACTTCTCTACAAGTGGTATCAGAGCAAGGTTCGAAGGGTGTGTTGAGCTAGCATTTTTTGTTTGCATATAGTTAGGGACCGAACCACAAGGAGATTCTGCCGGCACAGTCTGGGACTGTGATAGTTGTTGGAGTTGTTGGTCTGGGACCACAAAAGTCTTGGCTAAGTGCAGGGCGCTTACCAAGTTGTCATGGCAGATTTTTCGAGATTAGCTAGCTCGCTTGAGAAGCTCAATGGGAGCAACTATAGTACTTGGTGTACACGATGAAGTACTACTAGAAGGGGCAAGACTTATGAGAGATCGTTGGTGGCAAGATAAGACAACACCAACCGATTCGGAGGAGAAAAAGAAATGGGAGATCAAGGCAGGAAACACAATGTATGTTCTCTCCATTGCTATGGAAGACGAGTATCTATATCAGATTAAAGATTGTGAGACACCTGAGGAAGCATGGAATACCTTGGCTACATTGTTCACCAGGAAGAATGAAGCCAAGTTGCAGCAGTTGAAAAATGAGCTTATGTCTATCAAGCAAGGACATATGACGGTAAGTCAATATTTTACTAAAGTTAAATCTTTATGTGTTGAAATTGCGAAAGTAAACCTAGAATGTGCAATAATGAGTCAAGGATGAGGCGAATAATTATTCATGGCTTAATCCCCAAGTATAGTGGCCTTGTGGCGACAAATAGGGGTTGGGCTACACAACCCTCTCTAACAGAATTAGAGACCCTCTTGGTGAATCAAGAAGAACTAGACAAACAAATGTCTAAGGTCTCGATAAAGGAGGAAAAGAAAACTCTCTTTAATAGAAGGAAAGCACCAAAGAGTCAAGGTAGGGCCATATGGAGATACAATGGTGATGGAGATCAATCGGAAATAAAACCACGGAGGTGGCAACAAGAACAACATGGACGTTGATATCAAGGGGGAGCGCATCAACCTTGTGATGATGATGATAATGATGATGAAATAAAGTATCCATGTCAAGACAATCGATGCTACAAATGTGGGAAGAAAGATCACTTTGCTCGAGATTGTAGATCACGCCCATTGGAAGGTAACATAACAACCTTCAAAGGTTATGACAGCGAAGAAGAATGGGACATTCAAGCATCATTGGCGATGGAAGAGTCTACCCAAGCATTCAAGGCCGAGAAGACTATTCAAGCACCGGAGGAAGAACTAGCTATGTCATGTGTGGATGAGTCTAAAGAAGAAGATGTTCCCTCCATGACGAATGGCAAATACACCAACCACCAAGTAGTGGTTCTTCCGGAATATAAGGAGATCGGGGAAGACATAGAGCAAAGACTCGAACAACCAACATCAGATGGCGAACAAGACTTAAGTCAAGAGAAAACACATCATGTTGAAAGCATAGAAGGAGAAGAAGATAAAGAAGAAATACAAGAGCAGCAAAAAAGAACGGAGTGGGCACAAAAGTGGAATCCCAAATATCCAAGTATACCAATAATGGAAGAATCAGCTCACACAATGGAAAACACTAAGAGGAGATACCAACGTGTAAACAAAAGATCAAGAGGAAGATATCAACCGCAAGGCTCTAAGTTGCGTGGAGCTCAAACAAGTTCAGAAAAACCTCACGAAGATGATATTGAAGGAAAGTGGGTGCTGAGGGGGAGTGTTAGATATTAAATATCATCACCTACTTTATAAGAGAAATATCTAGAAAAATTCTAGAGAAAGATAATTATGGTTGAGAGAAAAATCTAGAGATTTGTCTATATTAATCTAGCTACTATAATATCTAGATATTTACCTAAGATATTAATAAAAGTATCTGGATCATTATTAGGATGATGACATGTGGTTTAATATCAATCATACATTAAGAGGTGGAGTTCGTATAAATAAGAGTGATGTGTCATAGTAAGACACATGAGTGGTGAGAGCATAAGAGGTAATGCATACGGCATACCACACTCAAGAGAGTATGAGAGTTGTGTAAGAGTGTTTGAGAGATCTCCTACAAATAAGTGAGTGTGTGTATCCAAGTGTTATGTAAGTGTTTTGCCATATTGTTAAGTAATAAGAGAAGTATATTTTCTAGTGTACCACTCGCTCCCAAACTTCTCTACATTGTATGCCATTAGAGGGAGATTGTTGGTTGTAATAGCATACTTATCCTTTTTTTTTATTTTTTTATTCTTCTTCTCTTGCCCTTTTGTCCCAGTAGCACTGTAGCAGGATTAATTGGTTTTCGATGGGTATAAGATTTTCTTTTATAAGGACTTGTGTATTAGCTTTACCTTTGTTTTTGTGGGGAGGGTTTAGGCCGGCTTGGCCCATCGCGCATGCGCGACGTTACTGCCCATTCGTCCATTACGGGCTGGCCGCATGCCATGGGTTGTAGGTCCATCCTATATTCTTTGTATACAAATTCAAGTTATTTTTCTGGTTTTGAAATTCAGTTTGTTATCCAACATTCCATGACTTGGTCATTAAACATTCTTAATTTTTCATCCCGCTTCCTCGATTTCTCCTCCACTTTTGTTGCTGTAACTCACATTAAACAAGTTATCTCTTACCACAACCTTTGATTAATATACAACACACTTCTTCTTCTTTCTCCTCTTCTGGTATTTTTCGTTGTAATTGTTTACTACATATTCCAATCTCCTAGCCTCGAGTGCAGACGTCTTTTGGATATATAATTGTGTTAATCTTAGTGAAACGAATAGCTTAGCCAATCACTACCATAATCGCGTCGAATCCGTTTCAAGGTGTGGTTCTATCCACACCATAGTGTAAATTTCTCCATTTGCGGTCATTATTTCTCCTTCTACTTCTCACATGATTGCTATCAATCTTCTTTATTATTAAAAAAAGACAACCGCTTGGTAATTTTGGTCACATGAATCTCTAGTTAAGGTCTATTCTTAATCTAGTGGGATAAGGTAATATTGGTTAAAGATTAAATAAGCTTGGGTAAAGATTGAAAAGTTGAGTATTGTTAAATATAAAAAAATACCTAAATTGAGATTGGTTTGAATAAGTGGATAATAACTCGCCTAAAAATGAGAGTCTTAGTTGAGTAAAGATGAAGAAGGGCTTTGCTTTTTATATAATAAAAACAGAAAAGGCAAAAACTAGGCGTGCTAGAAGGAATGATTTCGAAATTGAAATGCATATATATATAACAACATTCAAACCAATAAAACATGAACATTAGGATGGATGAACATCAACATTCATATATATAGTGGCCACACACAACCGGTTGCTTGCATGATACAAACATTCAATCTTTAATACCACAAACACGTTCACTTGATTGTTTATGATAATCGATATAGCTACTTAGATCTCTAGAGGTAGGTGGCTTTTTGTTATTCTATGCTAAACTAACTTAATGACGATGAAGTTCATAAATAAATAATATAAATGTGGCAAAATATACCTTTGTTTGTGCCTAATTGGCTATCCATTTTTAATGCTTTGCCTAAGACTCGTCATATGAAGAAACTGATTTGATAAGTTGTTATCAAGTTAGTGTTGACCCAAGCCAATTTTAAAATTTATATTTGTGTCTTCATGATAAATTTATTAATTAAACCAATATAGTTAGTTGGATATTTTGATGTTAATATGTTTAGTTGAACTTTGCATTACTATTTCATATATACCAACTCTTGGGGAGATCTAAGGCGAGAGCTCACTTCAATCAAGACTCATGGTACCAAGTTAAGTGAGATTTCATGTTAAAATCAACTGGTGTTAAGAAGAGTAGCACACTTGACTTATATATCATTTCCTTTCTTTTTACTTTTTCAAATATGAGATAATTTCACTCATGGGTAAATCCTAACACCAACTTTTACTATTATACATCAGTGTATATATATACTTTGTCAGCACTTATAGTCATCTATAACCTATGTTGTAAAAACCGGACCGGACCGGCCGGTCCGACCGGTTCAATCGGTTCAATCGTGAACCAGCAAGTTGACCGGTCCGGTTCCAGGTTTAACTCGGCCAATTGGTTCAACCGGGGGAAAAGCGCCAAAACCGGTTCAATCGGGTGGGCCGGTCACAGTCGGACCGGAAATTTGATGATTTTATTTTTAAAAATCCAGTTTTTTACCGGTTTAATCTGGTTTTGACCGGTTCAATCCGGTTTTGACCAATTCATGCAATTTTCATGCCGGTTTAATTATTTTGATAGCTTAATTATTCTTGAAGTATATGAAACTTTTTTAATTCGTGACCGGTTCATGCCGGTTTTGACCGGTCAACCGTCACCCGGTTCAACCGGTCCGACCGATTGAACCATTAAGCCACTGAGTCAACTGGTTCGGTGACCGGTCCGATTCTGACAACATAGTCTATAACAAGATTGCTAATAAGCACCAATATATATTACAAACCACAAATCTGATAAGGTAAAATTTTTATTGAAAACTCACAATAGTTGCACAACATCAATAAATAATTAATTAGAGGGGTTCCCAAACAGCAGAATTGAAAGAAAGTGAAATGTATGAAGACAAGGCAAAAAGGGGACACTTTGTAAAATACTACTCCCTCCGTTCCATATTAACTGTTTTCTTTGAAAATTGTGCAGTCAAACTTTAAAAATTTTGACCGTAAATTTCTCAATGTATACAATGAGTTACTATATAAAATTACCACCATTAGATTCGTAATGAAAAATACTATCATAAAAGTATAATATTGCAATTGTTAATAACATATTATGCAAGAAATTATCAATCAAAGAATCATATTGGAGACCGTGAAAGTCAAAACTATGACAATTAATATGTAACGGACGGAGTAGCTTGTTAGTGAGGAATCTTATTAAATAGTTTACCAATTAATAATAAGCATGACATAGAGGTTAATTAGCAAAGAGCATATCATTCCGTCCCAACCCATTTGAATTTGATTTCCATTCTTTATGACTCGCTCACTCCCCTACAAATAACCTTCTTCCACACTCTCTCATTCTCATTCTTACTTTCTCTCAGTTTCTTTCTACCTTAATCAACTTGTTCCTGATCCTTGTTTGTTTTTCTCCAGGATGACAGCAAACAGCAAACCCTCCCCAGAAATCCCAGAGTGTTACTACTACCCAAACACCCCCTCACTAATTCACCCAGACAAAGCAACACCCAAACACACCCTCTACCTCTCCAACCTTGATGATCAGAAGTTCCTGAGGTTCTCAATCAAGTACCTCTACCTCTATGAAAAGGCTGTCTGTGTTGAAACATTGAAGATTTCTCTGTCTAGGCTTCTTTCTGAGTACTACCCACTTGCTGGGAGGCTCAGGGCTTCTTCTATACCAATTCATGATGATGATGATGAGAGCCATGATAATAAGCTTGAAGTTGACTGCAATGGTGAAGGTGCTCTGTTTGCAGAAGCTTTTCTTGATATGTCTGCTCAAGAGTTCATGGAGTTTGCAGCAAAGCCAAACAGGTCATGGAGGAAGATACTGTACAGGGTTGATGCTCATTGTTTCCTCGATGTTCCTCCACTTGTTATCCAGGTTTGCTTCTACACTCTCCTCATTTCATCCTTTTCTGAGTTTCTTTCTTTTCGCCTTCCTGTCTGTTATTGTGCAGAGTTTCTTTCATATAATTTTTCTCCATTCATAGCAAGAAAATCGAGACCACACCCGTTAGAGTGTAAAATCATAATTAGATGTCTAACTATCAACTTCAATTTTTAATTGAGATGATTCTATATAATATCAAAGACAGACTGAGCAAGAAATTTAAGTTTTGATTATCAACATCCTTGCATGAAGATGTATAAAATGATCATTGGACTTTCAACTAACTATAAACTTAAGTTTTTGGTTAAGATAGTATAATATGATAGTATTAATTATAATAATACTTGCGTATAGTATAAAATATATATATAGAGAGAGTTGTTAAAATTTGATAAGCACACAAAGAAAGCTGATAGACAAATAAAAAGGAGAGAGTAAATTAATTTGTATCGATCAATTGAGAACCCAGTTTTTTCTTTTTTTCTTTTTTTTTTTTGGGCGTCAAATGGTAAGACTAAAAAAATGTGTTCAAGGTTTATATTGCTAGGAAAGTTCATTATAGTTGCATGTATTTTTAGTAAGTTCGATGTGATATTCTTAAATATTGGGTCTCAACTAAAGCGGAAAGCATACAGATTTAAAGTATAATTATGAATTTTATGTTATATTAGAAGTATGTGATATCTATCTTAAAGTAAATTAATACTTGTACTTTTAATTAATAGATAAGAATAAGAAAAGTTACACATATTCCCTTCATGTTTATGACATTTACAATTCTAACTATGACCTTTTTGAGTTAATATTTAGCGCCCCTGACCTTTCAAACCAATTTCATTTAACATTCCTTTCGATAAATTTAGCAAATTTTTCTGTGAATTTGTGATAGTGATTATATTTATTTGCTAAAATTGATGACAATTGACGACAATTTTAGCAAACAAATTACACCACAAATCACATCTTTGCCGAAAAAGTTGTCAAGGTTCCTTGAAAAGATTGCTAAATTAAACTGGTTCTAAAGGTCAGGGATGTAATATATGAACTTCAAAAGGTCGAGGTTGAATTTATAAATGTCATAAATCTGAAAGAGGTATTTGCAAATTTTCCAATAACAATCAAGTATCATATATACGATACTTGTGGAGATTTAGATACAGGTATCCTTAATAAATATTTTGACTTGTATTAAAGACCGATTTGTAGATCTCACAAAAGAAATTGAAAATATTTTACAGGTGAAAATTCTTGATAAGAAAATATTACATGTGAACATTAACTTATGTCACTTTATATATTAAAACTTTTGTCTCGTATGACAAGAAAAAGTGAAAACAACAAAATTTTAAAATTAATTCTTGAAATCAAATTAATGTCAATGTGGTAGGAATATACATGCATGTAAAACTTTGTCTAAAATACACAAAATTTCAATATGATGTATGCGATTATAAACGTATAAATGTGTCTCTTCTACGTTTCATTATCATTGTTATTATCTTTTTGAAAAAAAAGGGGGAGAGTTAGGCATGCAATAATCATTGATGTTTTTCTTTTCTTTTAGAGTTAAGTTAGGCCCCCATCTAAAGTGAACAAGTGTACACTTTGCACGAGTTAGGAGTAAAGGTAGTGATAAGTTGGGCCAACACATTTGTTAATATATGTTCTCTCCGTTCTTTTTTATCTGTCATTTACAGTTTTTAGTATCAATCTTTAATCAATAATTTTTAATATAAATTTTTATAAAAAAATATATTATTATACTTTTTAAATAGTATTTTTCGTTACGAATATAATGACATCAATTTTATATGATAAATTATTATATAAATTAAGATATTAATAGTCAAAATTTCTAACACAATTTCTTAGGCGACAAATAAATAAAAATGAAGGTAGTAACTAGCTCCTTGATTTCTCACTGAACAGTTTTGTTTTTTTTTTAAACAAAAAAAAAATCCCCTCAAACCAACTAAAAAATAGAAAGTCTTTGGGAATCAAACATCACGAAGTTGAAATCCTATTCGGTCAACGAGGAATCAAATGGTTATTATTTTTTAAAAATAAAGTTTAGGTGAGTGGTATTTTAAGAATGAATCACAGTTAAAATATACATTTAATTTTATATGGTGTGATAAAGTATTTTGTAATCACTCATTAATAAATTCTTACATCCACTGTGCAATTTAATTAAACTGTCAGCCTGTAAAGTATGGACTCACATTTATCAATTAAATAATCTCATCTTGTTAATTGAATGGTACAAAAAGTTAAACTTCTTACATTTTAAAATTTACTATTTTTAAACAATGTTTTTCAAAGGAGAAATTTTCATCCGTACTAATTCTTGGCGCAACTCTTTAAAAGATACTTGGACTAGTGAGGGAAAGTGTAATTGACTGACCTGACTTACATCGCTTACTACACCAAGTTTTTTTTTTTTAGAAAAAAGGAAATGTAAATTAACCATATCTTTTATATATATATATAGTATAGGATACGATGCTTTGCTAGTTTAGTATAGGTTTGTCACCTCAATTGAGGAAACTTCTTTCATTTGTTAATAAATTAAAGGGCTCCCCGTACACTTGGTCTGTGCTACGAAAATTGATTAGGCTAATTAATTTTTGCCCTAGTAAACAATGCAATGAATGAGTTTTAAAAAGTTTCAAACATATTATCAATTATAGATCATAACCTTTCTTTGCCTTCATAATTACAACTACATAAATAGGGTTGTGCTGGGATCGGATATCCAACTTCTATTCTATAACTTCATCCCTAAGTTAATAACGGATCCAATAGTTCAATCAAATTCAAATTTAAATTTATAGAATCCTAAATTTAATACGAAATAAAGCACAGTTATTTACTTATTTATGTATTTTCTCAACCCTAACTTTGCATACCTTTGCTAACAAATTCGTATTCTAATTAAATATTACCTAATATCATTCCGTCATATTTGGATTATGCTAGTACAAGACATAGCAATATATATTGGTTTGAGTTGTCAAATAATAGTGAAAGCAACTTTATTTGATGGCTTTTTCCCTTTAAATTTGTTGCTTCTCCCTCAAGTTGCTCATCTCAAATCACAAAAACCACAAGCTAATGCATGAAATTTGGAGATTTGTCTTTTCATTTTATTTGATTCTGATTTTTATCCCAATCTTGGTGGTGGCCACTTTTTATTTTGCCTCCCAACAAAAAATTCAAATCCTAAATCTTTTTTCAATTCTCTCCTTGTACGTGACAATTTTGAATTTGGAGATCTTTTTATCAAAATTCAGATTATATTATTAATACGATCGAACTTTCAGTATAAACTTTATCTGTTATAGCGAAAATTCAATCCAAAATCCTTTACTATATAGTAAAAGGGGATATCCACTTTGTTGTGAAAAAATTTTCTTTTGCAGCCTGATGATGTGCTTGCTTGCTTGGTAATTTTTCTTTCTATTTTTCTTTATGATTTCCCTTTCTTTTTTGCTTCCTCAACTGTGGACACGTGCCTCTTCATTTCTTTTTCTGTTTCTAATTGTAATTCAATGGAAACATTGACATAGAATTGGTAGTATTGAATTGGGTGCTTGATATGTGTTGGACAATTTTTTTTAAGGCCTATCAATTTTTAATATATAATTTTTAATATAAATTTTTTATAAAAATATAATATTATACTTTTTTAATAGTATTTTTCATTACGAATCTAATGCAATCAATTTTATATAATGAATCATTATACAAATTCAGATATTAACGATCAAAGTTTTAACACAATTTCTTAGACGACTGATAAATAAAAATGGAGGTAGTACATTTTAAGCGCGTTTCTCATATACCATGTACTACCTCCGTCCCTAAATAATTGTCCATTTAATTAAACTGTAACTGTTAATTACTCACAAATTACAATGATTTACAATATAAAATTAATATTATTGTAAGTTTTAGTACTATATCTTTTTAATGGTGATAATTTCATATTGTAACTCATTGTAATTTAGAGATGGAGGTAATAATACAAAAAGCAAAAGAACAATTATTTAAAGATGGAGGTAGTACAATTATTTAACATATACAGCCCGTGCTTTGCACGGGCATGGTCAACTAGTCTTATTTGAAAAGAATATGTAAATGTTGAGTACTTTCACTTACCCTTGTCACAAGTTAGTTCTAGCATATTGACATTTTATGAAAATGAGAATATTGACATATAATTATATGAATGTATTTGTCATTTTCAGTTTGTAAAAAAAGAAAAATGTATATAACACAAGTTGTATGATACTTTGCAGTAAAAATTCAATCATTATTTCTTAGAAAAATAAAAACTAAAGTTAATATACTATCATGACAACTATTCTTCCCCCTTTAAAAACGATGTTAATAATCTTTTGTTTTTTCAAAAGTTTCTACAGATTGTGCACAATCTAATCCTTTGTTTTTCTCCCCATCATCACAACTTACAACTACAAGCAAGGAATGGGACGTTTCCATTAAAAACAAAAACAAATATTGCACTTTTTTTTTTTTTTTAAAGTAAAGGTTCTTTTCTTTTGCGCAATATTTGTCATATAATCTAATAAGGCTTGTAAATTTTCAATCATAAAGAAGTTTTTTTTATTTTATTTTGACCTTTTTAAATAAGAAAATCATCTATAAATAATAAAATGGAGACTGTAAATAGAGCATCATAATTTTATTTTACTTTTTTGGTATCTATACATCCCTAAAGGAAGGTGTTACTTATATTTTATTAAATGCTATGCTTAAAGGTACCATATAACTTATATGGTGCTTTCTAAATAGTAATTTTATTCATATATGATATCAATATGTTACATATTTATTAGAAATATTTTTTTTACTATAATGAATTGTAAATGGTTTGTATTGAGTTTTCCATTGTGGTTTCACTCAGAATGTTTGGTCAGAGAAGTTTCCTAGGAAAATTTATCAACTTTTCCAAGTTGAGTAAATTTTCTTATTTTTGGTTGTAAAATGAAGAAGGGAAAGTTTGTGTCGGACTCAATATTTTTCTAAGGTTGATGGAAAATAGGCGGTGTTGGGAAAGTTTTTTTTATTCCATGAGAAAGTAAATTATTATTATAGTTTATTTTCTCAAAATACCTATGAAAACTACATTATAAATTTTATAAATAAGGGTAATTTGGATATTTGAAATAAATTTTCCTACAAACTTGCTCATATTTTCAAATATAAACCAAACATTACAATGTATTCTTTCCTGAAAAATTAACTCAACAAAAACTTTCTCGGAAAAATTTTCTCGAAAAACATTTTATTGAGAAAGAACCAAACACATCCTTAACAAAAGAATGTGAAGGTCAAAGAGGAGCAATGACCAGCATTTTTTAATGGAGGTTGTAAAATTAATAAAGGATGGTACTAGATGAGATTAGGTGGTACCTTTACAAATTTATGGGGTAGTCTAGTCTTGTCCCTTTTGTTCCCTATTGGCTTTACTAATTGTTTTTCCTTTGTCTTTACCATCTTATTTGGTGTTGGTTTCAAAGAAAACGACCCGAAAGTGTTGAATGACCCCACGTTTTATGTCATTTCCCTAAAACTCTCTTGTTCTTTTCACTATCTTTTGATTCTTAGCAAATCTCGACATTTTGATTGAGTTTCTTTGAAATTCCACATTAACTTTACCATCAGGTTAGGCTTTTGTGTTAATTTAGAGATTCGACATCCAATGTATTCCCTTTCTTTAATTTCTTTTCTCAATTAGATGATACTCCCTCCTTTCCCTTTGTGTATTACTATTTGGGAAAGGAGGGGAGAAATCAAGGAAATGCATAAATTGTAGATAAATTAATTGATTGGCAATAATTAATAGGACAAATATGATAAGATAGTAATTGATATTATTATTGAAATTGTAAAGGGTCATAAAGGGACAGATTCTATGACTCATTTTGTGACTTCATAATCACATGGCAACAATTCAACCGTTGCGCTATGACTTTTCTTCATTAAGTTGTTAATTAAAATGGAAGATATTAAGCAATGAATGAAGTACTATCTAAGAACATATTCTTGATGGTATGAAAAGTTTGTAAACATTTATTTGATATAATTTATGCTAAAAAAGTTAGCATTAATTAAACATGGCTATGATTCCTAACAGTTAATTTTGAATACAGGTAACTAAACTTCGTTGTGGTGGTATGATCTTGTGTACATCAATCAACCATTGCTTATGTGACGGCATTGGCACGTCACAATTCCTCCATGCATGGGCTCAGCTCACTTCAAATCCAGATTCTAACATCTCAATCACACCTTCTCACAACCGCTACCCCTTAAAACCCAGAAATCCTCCCCTTGTCAACCACACTCATCCAGGCTTCACCAAAACCACTCCAGAAACACTCGAAAATGGTCATTTAGCCATCAACAAATACCTACAATCTCACCCACTCGTGACAACATCCATAACATTCAATGCTTCCCAGATCCTCAGCTTGAAACAGCAGATTGTCCCGTCCGTAAAATGCACCACTTTTGAAGCCCTGGCATGCCACACATGGAGAGCTTGGGTTAAGTCACTGAACCTGTCAAACCTGCTCAATGTCAAGCTGCTGTTCTCGGTTAATGTCAGGAAAAAACTAAAGCCAGAATTGCCACAAGGGTATTATGGGAATGGTTTCGTGTTGGGTTGTGCAGAAGCAACAGTTAGGGATTTGGTCAATAGCAACTTACACCAAGGAGTGAAGTTGGTGCAACATGCTAAATCATGCTTAAGCGACGAATGCGTAAGATCAATGGTTGATTTGTTGGAGGATAAGAAGGTGAAAACAGATTTATCGACGAGTTTAGTGATATCTCAATGGTCAAAACTAGGGTTAGAAGATGTGGATTTTGGAACAGGGAAGCCATTGCATATGGGGCCATTAACAAGTGATATATATTGCTTGTTTCTTCCAGTAGTTGGGGACCCAAGCTCTGTCAGGGTGCTTGTTTCTTTACCTCAACATATTGCTGAGAGGTTTGAGTTTTATATGACTGAGTTTTTGGATAGAGATGAAAATATACCCTCAAATGGATATCATCATGGAAACAAAATAGGATAACATGCATGTTAGAGATATATATGATTTTGCTTTTTGGGGGTGTTTGTTTTTGCTTTATCTTTCACAGTTGCGTTTTTCTTGCTTGTAGAAAGTAAAGAAGAAGCAACACTGATTACTCCTTCCTTGTATGAAATGATTAACAATGCATCATTTTGTAGGGGAATTAACCACTGTTTGAAATAAAATAGGTCATCTTTTCTACTTACAGTTTTGATATATTTATTTGGTTGTATTTACCTCTTTCTACTGTGTATGCATGATTTAAAGTTCATTTAAACTCATTTGCTCTGATATATATATATATATATATATATATATATATATATATATATATATATATATGCAAAATATAACAAATAACTTAAAACTAAATTTCTCTTAGATTTTAACTATTAAAGCTCATTCAACTAGTTGTATTAAAATTATCAACAAATTTCAAAATAAATTTTTTCTAGTAAGATCTATAGAGATCAACATATAGAATTAGATAAACAAAGGTAAATAGTTTACCTGAACTGAATTTGTGATCATCTATCTATCTATCTATTTATATATATATATATATATATATATATATATATATATATATATATATAAAAGAAAAACACGACCCTAAATTTACTTAGAGGTACCCTAACTTTTGAAGAAACAATTTTTTGGTACCCTAAATTTCCAAAACTAATTTTGGGGTACCCTAACTTTTAGGATTAGAAATTACTAGGTGAATTTTCGATGAAACTCCGATTGATTCAAATCATTTTCGTCCACGAAAACAAAGGGCATTTTTATCCACAAAAACACTTAATCAATTTCCCGCCTAAAACTCACCGTTGAATTCAAATAATTGGCCGAAAATTCACCTAATTATTTATAATTCTAAAAGTTAGGGTACCCCAAAATTAGTTTTTAAAAGTTGGGGTACCAGAAAAACATTTCACCAAAAGTTAGGGTACCCCAAAGTAATTTTTTGAAAACAAAACAACATCCAGTGCTCGAAGATCCTCATCTTTATTGTTTTTTCTTTTAGAAAAGAATTAACTGTAAAAAGACGGGAGAGCAACAGTACTTGCCATTATTTTTACCTTTACCTACCACTTGCTGCATGCCCCCACAAAGCAAAATTCAAGGTTGTTATAATGAAGTAATCTCCAATCATTTTGTTACATATATTGCCGCCATCAAATTTGTGATGACCAAATTGTCCTTTTATTTTATCTACCAAACTTTTACCCCCCCCCCCCCCAAAAAAAAAAAACAAAGACAAGTGTATTCACTAACATGCATCATTGTCACTCAGTGTCCTCTTCATCTTTAGGCTTTTCTTTATCTTTTGCCACTAGATTAACAAATGTTGGGCTCTTTCCACGTTTTTCAAAACCAGAGGGGTCGGGGCATCGGGCCAGGATGGGTCAGATTGGGTCGGGTTGAGCTCCTCTTAGACCCAAAAGGATAATGATACGAGTATAGAAGCTGAAGAGATAAAAAAAAAAACAACCTGTCAGCATTTGTACTGCCAGGTAGGGAAAGACTGTTTATGTTCGCCCACCGTAGTAACAAAGTATATATACATAATGAGGAATCCACAATTCACTGTATTTCATAGTTGCACTGACAAAATAATTACATCTGAAAATACATTCTGTAATTGTAAGCGGGAACAAGGCACAAATACACAATATCAATAATGTACAAAGCATCATATGTTACACCACATAGAAGGGGATACATGTATCTCTACCATCCTACTGAACAGATAAATCTTTCACCATCTCGATTGCGGATGAAGCAAACCCATGAAAGGGCATGCATTATTTGTCATCTAAAAGTTAAATTAGGATTGGACCAAATATCATAAACTGAGGTAGTGATGATTCCCTTTCAACCACTCTTCTAACCTGGCTTCTCTCTCAGCCTTGAACTCATCATAATCCTTTAATGATGCTGGTTGTGGGGTTGCTCCGTCCAAGGGGGTATTTTCATCATTCAACATTTGACCCTCAACCGGGCTCGAAAGTGGCAGTTCATCACCTTCATCAGGCTGACTGGTGGAATCGTTGCCGGGGGGAGGACCTATTAGCCTCGGCTCTGCATAGCTGAGATCAAGCGGGGGCCACTTTAAGTTCCCGGCTTTCTCTTTGGCAGATTTCAACACATTGGTTAAGTAACTTCCTCCCCCTCGTTTCTGAGGAGAAACCGGGACCCACAAGCTCTGAGCACCCATCTGATAGGTTGAACCCCGGGGTTGGATCACGCCCCTCACTGGCTGTTTGGTAGACATTATGGCCAGGGATGTCTTTATATCAGCAATCATCTCATCGATGATGGATAACCCACATTGTTTCATTGACTTTGTCACAGCAATGGAATCTTCTAGGTCTTCCGTGTGCAGACTCAGGTCTTGTGATTTCTCAGTGACGGTGTTCTTGAGCCTCACTACATTGGGCACCGCATTCTGAGCGTGCAGCTGGATGTAGTATAATCCTACAGACGGTTCGTTTGCGACGTACTTTATCATATCTCCCACGTTTTCATTTATCTCCACAAAGCCATCAGCCACAGAGAGCTCAACCATCTATTGGCAACACAAGGAAAATAGTAAAGCCTAACTGTAGCACTTGTTTCAATGCAAGTCCATGCTGAGAAGGAAAATTTATGATAGAGGAGAAAGCAGGAAACCTAAGATTCTAGTCCCTCTATTCCATATTAACTCTCACTTAATAAATGTCACACGGTCCCCAGTGTCATTCTTTGATTGAGAGTTCTAATTAGACCTATCAATCTTTGGCCCGACCAGATAACCTACGACCCGAACCCGCCCGGGAATTCTGGATTTTGAACATGTTTTTCTTGACTCGAACCCGAAATAAACCGATCCCAAAAAACCCGCAAATTAGCAGGTTAAACCCGACCGTTTGACCCAAAAACTTTATTTTTTAAGTTCAAATCCATTAGAATTTGTGACTTTTCGTTGGAATTCATCACTAATATACTATAACCGCAACTCATTCATATGTTATTTCTCTAATTTAAGTTGAAACCTTTACAATAATCTATCGTTACTAGAAGATAAAAATCCTATTTTACTATGTATCTTGTACAAAAATAGTATTTAAAGACAATTTTTTAAAGAAAAAGTAGAAAAGGTCGTAGTCATAACTCATTGTGTTGACCCAAAACCGAAATACACTGTTCGTACTTACTAGAACCCAAAATACACTCGACCTGTATTTACTCGAACCCGATATACGACCGACCTGTAACCCGCCCGTCCGCCCAAATTGGCAGGTCTAGTTCTAATCATTGACTAAGAGGTACCCCACATTTTGTGGAAAACATTATTAGGGGACCACATTGGACCCAATACCTTGATATGCAGGACTTTAAAGTTTCAAGGAATGTATATGGATTGAGAAATCAAGTCCTTAAAATGATTAGTTTCGAGCACAAACATTTAGAGTATCAAAACTTCCATACAGTCCTTCACAATGTGTTTGATTTAAGATCATGAAAGGGAAGACAAGAAATAAAGGAAAAGAATAACAGAAGAACAATGAAAAACACTCCTTCATGTTTTAACTGAGAGCAACTAAAAGTTGAAGTCTTTCTCTACCCAAGTTTGAACTTTGAATTAATCAAAATAGTTGCTAATTTCTCCTTTAATTTCTTCATTCAAATAGGATGTTAAACTCATATTTGTGAGCAGCTAGAGCTTTCTACAATTTAGCCACCACAAACCTAAAATGATACCAGCTGTCAGCATCGCCATAAAAATGGTCTCGCTTTCAGCAGGATGACACTTGGTTAGTGTTTGATGCGTAAAATTAGTTTTTCTGGAGTACATAAATAACATCATAGGTTGAGAAAAGGGACCCTAATCTCTGAAGAAGACATAGCAATAACCAAATGAACAAGGAGATTTATTCTGCTTTTCAATCATGAGATCAAAACTTTTCAGTCACGACTCACAACTCAAAAAACCTGATTCAACAATGCAATCCAGCTCAATGAACATGAGTTCTGATGAGACAGTCCTGTCAAACCCAACGTGAACTTCATCATGTCTAATTACCAATTCATTCCCTCGCTATTCTCATTCAAGGATTCTAGAAAAGGAATACAGCACAGAAGAGCACTACTGCCCTAGAAAATCCATTTGTAAATTCACAAGACAAACAGCCGTACACATCTCTAATGCGTCATGACAATATCTTATGAGAAGTTCTGCTTACAAGAACTGCACATTTTTGAGCTCACAGGAAACTACTGAAACAATGCCAAGTCTATGCTAAATCAAACAACTCTCAGTGTGGGTCCCGCTCTTGTGGGGTCCAGGAAGATCCAGACGTAGAGCTTACTTGACCCGAACACTCCTAGATAAGCTTACTTGACCCTCCTACACTATAAGAAGTAGCAAAATCTGAGACACCCAAGATCAAGAGAATAAGTCCTGCATTTTTTCCTACTTTCTTCTTAATTTCAATCAGCAAATCTGTCAACATCATCCAGCTACAAAAATTTTGAAGATGTAAGTAGGTTTCTTCCTTTCCAAGCACATGGAAAGCAGCATCTTCTAATGCTTCTAATCATAGTAAGGTATCATCCCAAGATACAAGATTGTTTTGGTCATGAAAACCTTCGCTACCCCTTCAAAACTCACCAACCTACAGGAAGTATAGTAGTGATACTCCCTAAAAGGCTACAACTGTTGTGTCAGAAGATGAGAATCAAACAGAAAAAAAGGCTTGCTAAACTCTTTATCATACACATTTTTCAAATACCTCTAGCATTTAGATAACTAACCTAAGCAAATGCCTAATTTGGTAATTGGCAGATCCAAAGTAAAATACTTCCCAAATGAAAGACCTAATGGCCTGTGGCTTCAATACATTTAAAACCCCACAAGGATGGAAAAGTTTCCAGTTTTATTATACCCTATTTCATCAGACGGAAGCTTGAAATAGTTCATTTGGTAACTCATCCCGTACAACATCTGAGTTACATCAGAACACATGGTGTAAGCATAACCATATCTTCGACAGATAAATCCATGAATGAAGTGGTTCTCAAGGGCCATTTAATCAAGAAGTATCTGGCCTTGTTCATGAAATCACCAATCACAAAATGCAACACCGGACAACATTTCTAATTTTTTTTTAACAATTTCAATGCCCATAAAGCTTTTACAAACACAGGTCCCTGTTGTACTAACTTACTAAGCTCATGAAACCCTAGATAATTTGCATAATTCAAATCTATTTTAACATCACAAGCAATAAGTATCATTATCAACAAGCTCAATAGTTACATCTGAGTTCTATATTTCTTTCAAATTCCGAATCTACGTGAACCGGGTACACTCATAGGAGCCCCCCCCCCCCCCCCAAAAAAAAGGTGTCTCATGCTGCTGAGAAAGGTCATGATCCCGAAAACAATCAATCCTAGCTGTAGATAGCTCAAGTATAGAAATGGAACACAACATAATGCAGCCCCATTTTCAATTTCTGATTTAATCACCCAATCTCTCTCAGAAGCAAGCAACACCTACATGGCTATCTCCTCAACCATCATCAGCTCTCTCAGAATCTGCCTCAGTTTAACTTCTCCATCCCACCAACCAACATCTTAATATCATCAAAACTTTCTCGAATTCCACACCCAAAATTACTCAACATAATTCCCCCAACCCAGAAGGACATTCATTGGAAACATACATAGATTGATAATCAGGATATCCACTCTAGAATAACAGCCCTATGCCAAATACTCTATTTTCAGAACACAAATGAAAAATAGAATCAACCATGATTTATGACCCATGCCCTGAAAAATGGGGGGAAAAAACTCTCCATTTGTCTACATGAACAATTCATTCACTTCCACAATTTCCAGAACACCCCCCCCCCCCCCAAAAAAAAAAAAACAAAGATTTCTCCTTTCTGATTGAAAATCGCCATCGGTGGCTGAAAGTAGAAAGGGGAAAGTGGGTATCCTAAAGGACCTTTTACCCAGTAATAAGAAACAAGAAATCAGTGCAAATACTTAGAATCAAAATTAGAAGAAGAAGTTAACCCTCATTACAGAATTACAGTGAAAAAGCGAAAGGGTATATGAATTGGGAAATAGTACCTGAGAATTGAAACCCGGGTTCAGAAAAGACTCCGTCGTGCTCGAAGCTGATCCACAGAGACCCCGTCAGAGAGCATTAGCTGGAATCGAATGGCAACAAATCGGATAAGTTAAAGATTATAATTTTTTTAGAAAAAAAAAAGAATTAACATATAAAACTCGAAATTGGAGTTGGTATGAGATTGTACATGGAAATTGAACTGGTGAAGGGCTGTTATGATCAGAGATTAGAATGGTTGTTGGGAGAAATTGATAGAGAACTGGAACTACAAGTCTAGAAAGGGTAGAGTTCGACGTAAGCAAGTGAAGGGATGGCCGGATGGGGAAGGCGAATAAAGTTCTTGTCTTTAGCTGTTCAGCCCAGTACTCACTACTCACCGTCCGCAAACATGTAGATGCAGGGAAAAAAATGAAAATAATCCGAAGTTAGGGGTGAGTGACTGAAAATAATTTAAATAAATGTTTTAGTTGAGAATGTGCCAAACTTTTAACTTATTTATTCTGAATAAATCATAATTGAATTCTGACATCTTAAAACTGACTTGACGCCCTTGAAAAATTGGACTTGACTGAAAATAATATAAACGGACTGAACCAGATATCAACCTACTGTATCTTTGAAATTTTTAAGAGTGTCAAGTCAGCTTTATGATGTAGGAATTCAATTATGATTTAGTCAAAGAATTGTCAACAAAAATTTTGTTCTTGTTATGAACTTGATGTTGATAAATCCACGAATCTATAAATTCATTTCGGGTAATTGAACTTTCTCGAACTGTTTCTTTTTAAGAACCAAAAAGATTTGTAAAATTTACATCATTATAATTTTATTACAATATTTTTCTAACGGTAGCAAGTCATATTGTAACTCATTGTAATTTGAGAATAATTAACGGTCAAAAGTTAGTCAAATTGACATTTATTTAGATATGAAGGTAGTACAATAAAATAAAAATTAGACTAAAAGGTTATTGCAAAAAAAAAAAGACTAAAAATACTATATGAGACTTGTTATGATTTTATTATAGACTAAAAGGTGCGGGAGGGTAGTCCTATAAAAATCACCATGGGCATGAGCAGGGACCGTGGTGCGCCCAGAACTGGGTCTCCTGAAGGTGCAGAGTAGTGGTATAAGACTCAGGTGGAGTAAGGTGCGGTTGGGACTCTTGAGGCAAAGTGGTGGCATGAGACTTAGGTGGAGTAGGGTGCAAATTTGTAGAGTAAGGTGCGGCTGTGATGGGCTCTTAATGGTGACTTGAAACCTTGGCAAAAAGAGGCTTTCGATCAAGGGAGAGACTTATGTGTGAAGGGGGAGATTGTTGGAATTCACCCATGAATAAAATGTCCCACATCAAAAAAGTAAACGGAGAGGACATGATATATAAGTCAAGTGAGCTACTCCTCTTAACACCAATTGATTTTAAGATGGAACATCACTTTACTTGTGTACCATGAACCTTGGTTGAAGTGAGCTCCTACCTTGGATCTCCCCAAAAAATAGAATTAAGTTGGGTGGCAATGTGAAAAGCGACTTTACGAATGCTCTTTGATGAGAGAATTCTACTAAAACTTAAGGGTAAGGTGTATCATATGCTAATCAAACAAGTGAGGCTCTATGACGCAAACGGTTGGACGACCAAGAAGGCAGAGTGTTAGAAGTTGAATATCGCGGAGATGAGGATGGTTCAATGGACCCGCAATTACGCTAGGTTCATAGCATAGATAGGATTAAAAATGTCGTGTGTGGAGATAAGTTGTGGGTAGTGCCAATTTAGGATAAGCTAAAAGATATTGGACTGATGTGACTTAGGCATGAGAAGCCAAGGAAGTCCATGAGAAAGGTTATTAGAGCTAGTTTAAAGCACATAGGCTTAACGAAGGACAAACATAATATTATTTAAAGGATTAAGGCAATAGGGTGAGGGTTGCTAACTGGGCTTTGCAAGTTGCTTTGGTTTGTTGCCTTGCGCCTCTCATTCGTTTATGTTTTCCAAGTACGATTTCGCTTTTACTCAACATCATAGAGCACACATGTATGTATCTTTGTATCACTACTTGTTTCTCAGTATATTGAACATCATTTGATTTTCAAAAGGTTTTCTAAATGTTTTCATGTTACGAATAAATTGAAATTTCAAAATTGTTTTTCGAAAGATTTTTCCAGAGGTTCTGCCAGAATTAACCTCTTCAAGAACTTTTATTTATGAGGGAACTATTGCCTACATTTGAATTTCCCAACCCACACTCATACATATTTCCTTTGTAAGTTTGTTGTTATTGTAGTATTTTTTTTTTGCTACAATAATCGATTCATCTTTTTTCCCTATGCATGTTTGTTTCATCTAATTGTATTCTTTCATCGTTGTCTTAATCTTCCTCAATAAGCATTCTTTTCCAAAGAAAATGTTATTTATAAATTTATTTTGTTGATCCTTTTCTTAGCATCACAAATGTATAAAATTTTAGTACAAGAGTTAAGGCAAATATGTTAAATATTTTTTGATGGAAAAATATGATAGATATTACTCAAATATGTTATCATTAACAAGTAGAAATGGGAGGTGCGTTGGGGTGTGTGCGTGTGTTGTGTTCTAATTGTCATTTTTTTTGTTTTGTTTATGGGCCAGGGATAATGGGCCCATACGTGTGCATGTTGTGTGGAATGTTTTTTTTTTCTTTTTTCTATTTTTCCTTTTCCTTTTTTATGTTTATTTCTAATTATAATTTAGCTCATATTTTTTAGTAAGTACTACCTCCGTTTTTATTTATCTGTCGCTTAGGAAATTGTGTTAAAAGCTTTAACCGTTAATATCTTAATTTGTATAATAATTAATCATACAAAATTGATATCGTTAGATTCATTATAAAAAATGCTATTAAAAAAGTACAATATTATATTTTCTTATAAAAATTTTATTTTAGAAATTATTGATTAAAGATTGATATTGAAAATCGTAAGTGACAAATAAAAAAGAATGGAGGGAGTAATTATTTTTTATAAACAATAAATGAGCTAAAAACCTTTTTCATTCATTCAAACGTTATTTTTTAGTCAGGTTAGGAGAGGAAAGGAAATGAAGGGTCTGCTTGGAAAAGGGGTAAAGGGGAGTTAGGAGGGGTTAAGAAGGGTTCCTACTCCTCCTTACTCCTGCTTGGGAAGAGAGTGAGGTAGGGTAAAGGAGAGTCAGAGGGAGTAGGGTTCACCCCGCTCCCCCTACACCTCTTTACTCTTGTTTTTTTAACACCCCAATTTGGGGTGTAAGGAGGTATATATCATACATAACATAGAAAATGACCATTATACCCCTAACCCTCCCATACTTTCACCATTGAACTACATATATTATGAAAGGGTAAACGTGTAAATTAATATTTTACTCTTATGAACTCTCCAAATTGTTCTCCCAAACAGGGGTAAGTAGTTACCCTTATGAACCTTCTCATACTCTTACCCTCCTTTACTCTTATGAACTCCTACTCTCCATCCAAGTAGAGCCTAAAAGAAAGAATAAAATAAGAAAGGATATAATTAGTTTAAATTAAGTTAGTTGTTAGGTGAAAATATTTTATTAACTTTTACAAGCTTATTATTTATATAATGGGAAAAGTATTGTAATTTACTACTCCCTCCGTTCCAAATTAATTGTCTCTTTGATTAAATTTTGACTATTAAATACTCGTACATTATAATGAGTTACAATATAAAAATACTTTCATTATAATTGTTAGGAAAATATCTTTCTAATGACGGTAATTTCATATTGTAACTCATTATAATATGTGAGTAATTAACGGTCAAAATTTAGTCAAAGTGACAATTAATTTGGAACGTTGATGGTTATCAAGTGTTGGTATCTCTTCTCAACCCTATTCCCTAACCTCCTAATATGTAAAAAAGAACAAAACTCAAAGCAACTACTATAGATAAATTGTAAGTTTCAGTGAGGTAGAAACCAACAACCGAATCAACATACTTCTTCAGTGAGGGAATTTACTTTATCATTTCCACATCTATTAAAAGAAAGATAACTCTAACCAACTCCATATTCCACCCCCCTCAATCAATCAAATCTTCTACTTTGTAATTGAGACTAATAATTTTTATCTAATTTTTTAACCAATAATAATTTTTATCTACTTTGCAATGGGTAGGGTCAGGGGCGGGTCTAGCTGGACCTAGACCCGGACTCGGCATATTTTCTTGGACCCGCACCCGCCCCAAGACACGATGCCTCCCAAAATTCAGACCCAGACCCAGACTCAGCGGTCCAAGGGTCCACGAGTCCTTAGCGGGTCCAACTCTATTATGCATTTTTATTAGATTTATCAATTTGTTCGGTTAATTTTATAATTGTACACATGTATAATAATAACTATTATGTTTAAATGCATTTATTTTTAACACAATAAAAACATTTCAAAGGAAAAAATAGCAGGCGCCAGGTAGTAGATGAGTAGTAGTGTAATACTTGGGTTTTTATTTTTTCCAAAGGAAAAAAATTATATATGCTTATATTTTAATGGGTCCATGGGTCCGTGCTTGTACCCGGACCCGGATCCGCAATTATTTTTCCAAACCTGGACCCATCCCAAACTCATTGGGTCCAAAATTTTTAGACCCATACCCGTTTTAATAGGCTGGGTCCAACAGGGTCCAGACAGGGTCCAGGACCCACTGCCATCCCTAGACCCGACACATTGCCCACCCTTAGCCCTAAGAAAACTAAAAAATAAAAGAATATTGGCTATAATATACCTTATCCCAAGCTTTGAAGTTTCACCCTTTTATAGTAATTTATTTTAGGGTTATTGGACGCCAATAATACCAACTTTGGGGTATTGGATACTAATAATACAAACTATTTTCTTGGACACTAGTAGTACCAACTATCGACCTATTTTCCTCCAACAGTACACGACTGAATAGTTATAGTCTTAACTCATCGGAAAGATGACGGGACTCCATGATGTGTGACGTGGAAGGTAGAGGTTGGGTAGAAAATGTTGACGTGGATACTAACATGCCTTCCATGTCACATATTATGGAGTTACATCATCTTTTCGACGAGTTAAAACCATAACAATTTAACGATGTACTGTTGGAGGAAAATAGGCCAATAGTTCGTACTGCTAGTGTCCAAAAAAATTGTTTGTATTATTAATATCCACTACCCCCAAAATTGGTATTATTGATGTCCAAAAACCCTTTATTTTATCCCAAAATTATTGAAATTTGAAGCCTTTGTCATGTCACGGTTATTCTCTACTCCGCTAGCGTCTATCGTCTTATGGTAGTGATCTCCTATATTGTTTAGTTCTTGAATCATCATTGTAGTATTATTCACTTGTTCATACATGAAATTTCTTTCTTATTATATTCGTGATAGTAAGATGACTGTACCTTTACGTTTGAAAAGGGGCTAAAAATCTCTAAAATAATATTGATCACATATTGATAAAGTCAAGGAGTATTATCTTGAGGAGAGTCCAAGTTCGATCCTGCTTCAATTGAGGCCCTTAGTAACACATTAAATAAGGTTTCATTTTAAAATCAATCGGTGATAGAAGGAGCAACCCCCTTAATTTATGAACTATAACTTCTCATTTTAAATTTTCAACATGGGATATTTGACTCCTAAATAAACCCCAACAATCTTCCCCCATACTACATCGACAACCCTTCCTAACTGAATTTTTTTTGTCTTATTCCCATATATCATCATCATTACAAATCCACCATAGTCGCACCTATACTTCACAGAGCCAATATCCAACTCCACTCAGTCTCAAACCACCACTCTGCATTAGTATCTCAACCGTACGCATTATGTGTTCTCTACTCTTGTCCATAATATAATTCTTGCGAGCCACTTTCTTGCACCTTTCACCTATTAAAAAGAATAATTGGCTTTGAACTTGTTGGGGAGAACTAAGGTGGAAACCCACTTTAATTGAGGTTCTATCCTAAAATTAATCGATGATAGGAGAAGTAGCACACTTGATTTATAAACTATGACCTCTCACTTTAACTTCTGATATGTAACATTTGATTTTTGAATGAACCCCAATACTACTAATTTCTTCATAGAAAATAAGCGTAATAGTTCTCAAAAGAGGATGTGATAGGAGGATTATTGAAACAAAAAAAAAATGGAATAGATTATTTCAATCAAGATTTATCAGAAACCTACAATTCTATTTGTCTCTTTAAAACAATGTTAATATGAAAAAAAAGAGATTTCTAAACCTTCTATCTCAAGTGAGAAATCAATTTCAAACTAGTTTCCAGCCTATGCTTCACATGAGCATGTTTCAATCTTCTAGTTTGTTGAAAACCTATGATGGAAGGGTCAAGGACTATAACAGAACACCACAAACGGTTATTAGTTGAGGATCTTGGATCTGTCATGGTAAACTTAATAACAAGTAATGACAACAACGTAACTTAATATATTTCGGCTAACACAAGGTATGAGGTGGTGTAAATAGTAAATGTAACTAGTCTCCTCCCATGCATGGGGGTGTATGGAGAGGAAGATTTTTGTGCACCAAAAAAGAAGTTTTTGAAAAAATAAAAAAGAGAAGAAGAATAAAAAATGCTTGGAAACTAGATGAGAAACCCCTAAAATAAAACATTTTAGAAAAACATAAAACAAAAATAAAAATGCTTGAATACGAAAGGAACAAGAGAAGCTAAGGGAACGAAACTTCATACCTGTGTACTCTTCGAATGGGTAGTTCATCTAAAGCTTCAAATTAACCTACAAAAAAAGACAGACATAGACAAACACAATGAGACCACAAGAAACACAAAGCGAAGTTAAAGTAAGGTGTCTTACCAACAACCTCACACTCTCTCACCCAACGACCTGGCAACCACCCCTATCAAATGCCAGGGTGTCATGTTCTCCACTAAGCTTACGTGCTTTTAATCACCTCTAATATACATAATCTTTTCACATTTCATTGATTGTAATATAAATGGTAAAATTTTATATGCGTAAAAAGAAGGGCTCAACCGGGATCAAACCGATGACCTCTTAATTTGCAGTCAAATGGTCTACCACTGAGCTATAGACCCATTGATCGAATCGTAATAAATTGAAACATACTTGATCAAACCAATAAATTTGAAGGAAATCCTTAGCAAAAAATAAGAAAATAAAACAATTTGAAGGAAAAGTACAATTACTTAAAAAGGAGACCGCAAGAAACATAAAGTAAAGTTAAAGCAAGGCGTCCTACCAGCAACCTTACACTCTCTCACCCAAATACCTTAATCATAACCTGCCAAACACCCATATCAAGTATCGGGGTGTCATGTCCTCCAATAAATTTGCATGCTTTAAATCAGCTCTAACGACATAATCTTTTCATACCTCATGGATTGTTCTATAAATGGAAAAAATTTATGCGCATAAAAAGAAGGGCCCAACCGAGATCAAATCGATGACCTCTTAATTTGCAGTCAAATGCTCTACCACTCAGCTATGGACCTATTGATCGAAACGTAATCGAAGGAAATCCTTTGTAAAAAAATAAAAAAATAAAAAAAATTTGAAGGAAAAGTACAATTGCTTAAAAAGGAGACCATAAGAAATACAAAGTAAAGTTAAAGCAATGCATCCAACCAGCAACCTTACACTCTCTCACCCAACTACCTTAATCCTAACCTGCCAAACACCCCTATCAAGTGCCGGGGTGTCATGTCTTCCATTAAGCTTGCATGCTTTAAATAAGCTCTAATGACATAATCTTTTCATATCTCAAGGATTGTTATATAAATGGAAAAACTTTATATGCATAAAACAGGGCCCAATCGGGATTGAACCGATGACCTCTTGATCTGCAGTCAAATGCTCTACCATTGAGCTATGGACCCATTGATAGAAACATAATAAACTGAAACATACTAGATTAAACTAATAAATTCAAAGGAAATCTTTTGCTGAAAAGTACATTTTGTTAGCAAGCTCACACTCTCTCACCCAACTACCTTAATCCTATCTGCCAAACACCCCTATTAAGTGTCAGGGTGTCATGTCCACGACTAAGCTTGAGTGCTTTAACATAATATTTTCATATCTCAAGGATTGTTATATAAGTAGAAAAATTTTATATGTGCATAAAGAAGGGCCCAACCGGGATCGAACCGATGACCTCTTGATCTGCAGTCAAATGCTCTACCACTGAGCTATGGACCCATTGATGGAAACATAATAAATTGAAACATACTTGATCAAACTAATAAATTCGAAGGAAATCTTTTGCCAAAAAAAAATTACAAGGAAAAATACAATTGCTTAAAAAGGAGACCACAAGAAACACAAAGCAAAGTTCAAGAAAGACATTCTACCAGCAACCTCACACTCTCTCACCCAACTACCTTAATCCTAACTTGTCAAACACCCCTATTAAGTGTCGAGGTGTCATGTCCTCCACTAAACTTGCGCGCTTTAAATTAACTTTAATAACATAATATTTTCATATCTCAAGGATTGTTACATAAATAAAAAAATTTTATATGCGTGAAAGAAGGGCCCAATCAGGATCAAACTGATTACCTCTTGATTTGTAGTCAAAAATGCTCTACCACTGAGCTATGAATCCATTGATGAAAACTTAATAAATTGAAACATACTTTATCAAACCAATAAGTTTGAAGGAAATCCTTTGCCAAAAAAAAATAGATTTGAAGGAAAAGTACAACTACTTAAAAAAGAAATTGCCCACCGTAGGGCTCGAACCCACGACCACAAGGTTAAGAGCCTTGCGCTCTACCAACTGAGCTAGACGGGCCTTCATGATTACTCACATCTTTTTTAAGTTAACAAAGGTTAAATATAATTATAATTTAGTGTTAATGGTCAATTAATACGTGAATCCTGCTTGAGGTAGTGACTTCCTAGGCCTACCACGCCCACGACAAAGCGGTGAAGACGTAATCTTTTCACATCTCCGAACGAGATCTCAACACATCCTGTATACATTTCCAAACCATCTTAATCTATTCTTACATAACTTATCCTCAATAGAGATCACCCCTAACTTATCGCCGCATACATAGTTCTCAATTCTATCTAACTTGCTGAACCCACAAATCCATCAAACCATCCTCATTTCATCTACATTTAACCTTTGACAATGCACCTTCTTCGTAGCCCAACATTGTGAACTATATAACATTGTTGGCCTAATTACTACATGATACATCTTACCTTTAAGTTTAAGCAGAATTCGCTTATAAAACAACACTCATAAGACCACCTTCTACTTATGTCAACCCACCTTAATCCAATGAGTTATGTCATCGATAATAACTTCATCACTCTACAAAATAAATCCTAGGTACCGGAAATTTTCCACCCTAGGAATGATCGTCCCCCCCAATCGTTATGGATGCGTTGTTGTCTTCCTGATCAATCCCACTAAAAAGACACCTCAAATACTCTGTCTTTGACCTACTCAATCTAAAACCACCATATTCCAAAATATCACACCAAATCTCCACCTCATCATTTAACCTCTCGCGCAACTCATCAACTTGAACTATATCATATGCAAAGAGCATCCATAACCATATTAAACAGAAAAGGACTAAGAGCTAACCCTTGATGAAACCTGAATTAACAAGGAACTCTTATGTAGATAAAACCATAATCCTCATAATGGTTCTAACATTTTCGTACATGTCTTTAATGACTCGAATCTAAGGATACCGCACCCCTTTTGCCTCAAGGCTCCCCACAAAACTTTCCTGGGTAACCTATCATATGGCTTTCTCTAAATATAAATGTATTATTGAAATACAACAACGAAAAAATTACAAACATGGTGAATAGATTTCTCCACAATCCTCAAGGAATTTTTTCCTAAGAAAAATGTACTTCACAAGCCGGTTCCAACTCCCGGGGAACACTTAATCAACACTCAAGGTCATGGTTCTAATGATCGCTCCCTTGGAAAGAAATCGTTCCTGCTCAGTAGGAACTACTAACTACTTTGAGCCCCCTTAAGGTTCAACTTACACACTCCATAGTCACACAAGACTAAGTGTACTACCTAAGCATCTCACACAATACTTAGTTACATAAGTGAGTTCCCAGCTCATTTAATACAAGTCCCTTAATTAGTGTAATAATACTTAAACAATCAAGGACCTTGACATAAGAGAATGAATAATAAAGATTAGGAGTAGAATGCTACTCTCTTGTAGATTTATGATTTTAACTTTGAATCACTCAAATAACCTTATTTGAAAGAATGAATCATCAACACTTTAAATACCCAACAAAGATATTCTTACCGTTGGGTCATAATTGAAATAAAAGTCCTTTCAAATTTGCCTAATTCCTTCCAAGCAAATCCTATTAGTAATCTTGTCAATATTCTTGACATCAAATCTTCAAATTGAGCAACCATATCATGGCATACTCTTTCCAGATTTTTTTGTTTGGATTGATTTATGAATTTTAGCTCTTATTCCAAATCTTCTAGATTTTTCATTGGCTTGATTTATGGATTCTTGACACCTAACATATGCAAATGTTATAATTAGTTTTAGGCAGCCTAAGACAACAAGAGCAACATGAATATGGAAATTTTCATAAAGCATCTCGCCAAGATTAAAAGGAAAACATTGTTAATAACTAATAAAGTTTCTCCTTGATTTTAGGAGGTGAATCTGGGCCATAATATTCCCTAATTCCTTTCAAATTTATGTAAGATAATCTCTAGTGAATCCATTCGATTTAAGTAAGCATTTTCATTTTCATTTTTACTTTTACTTCAAAATCGTTCCAATTGCCAAAATCTTTGAGCATGGGCTACCAAGAACATTATGGGGTTCTAACAAATTTAATGTTGTTCAAAATATGTAATGCAATGTACAATAGCGTATTTATAATGTGTGCAATAAAATTTTTCAATTTCCTTGAATAAAATTGAACTTACTCTAAACATCCAATTTCAAACACAAATTCCATCTTCTTACGAAGGTGAATATTTTCAAAGTCGACTAAACACGTAGTAAAAAAAAAAAAGATGAAGGGAGGGGCTGAGGAGGGGATTTAAATTCAAAAGAGGCCTATGCCACACATGCTTCAGAATTACTCAAAAAACACCACTCAAGTTGGCACATGAAAAAGTGTGATAAGGTGTGGTAAAAGTTTTTTTTTTTTTTGGAAGATGGACAGAAAGAAAGAAAAGAAGAAAAAACTAGAGGACCCAAGTCAGGGGGTTACGAGAGGGCTCTCCTCCTTGCTCTGGCGGCAAGGGTGTATGCTCTCATAACCTTAACCCGATCTACTTTCTTAACTAAACAAACATCAAAAGAAAGTAAGAGACTACAACCGTTTGAAAGGATATTATGGCACTCCGTACTATTTTTTAAATTTATTTTTGGGTTGACTTTGACACATCTGATTGAGATTGACTATTTTTGTGTGTTTTCTCTTTTTTGAAAATGAAAATGTGTTAAAGCGGATTTTATTGTGGAGTGATTTTATTTGTCTTTTAATGGTTTCTATCATTTTTGTATTTTAAAAATTTTGACATTTAATTTTAAATTATTCTAAAATTAACAAAATAAAATAAACACTCAAAATAAATGACACAATTACATGATACTTTTTTATGTCTAACTAACCATTATAATTTTGAATATGCAAATTTTATGTTGAGTTTGTCGTCATTATAAGATATAAAGCAATGCACATATTTGATTTAGTTACAAGATTTTAATTTGGTTTCAGTAAATATATGAAAAACAATAGCTACAATATGTAGATACCCACATTAAAGTTTCTATCTCAAATGACAGTGTAAGTGGCACGACATGCCCCATCTTTGATATCTTTGGTGTTAAATGATTTTCCCAAGGTTGGGATACAACTTTTATATATAAGGATTCAGTGCTGGTAATAAACTTTCTTCTAAATATTCACCGGATCGTAAGTTTCTGTGATGCATTAGTTCAAGAATGTAAAATGAAGTTAGCAACTTATGCAATTTGTCAGGTGATAAGAATACCACATGCACGAATCCAACAAGCTCATAAACTTACAAGAATTATTAGACATAGAGATGTACACAATGATTTAATGTTGTAATAACATAAAAAAATTCTCATTTTTCTGAAATAAATGTTGCTAAAAAAACATAAAATAAGAAAAAAAATGGTTAGGAGAGCGTTGCGCGCGTACCATGCTCGATATACCCGGGAGCACAATCAAGGTGTGGTACATGTTGGTATGAGTAAGGACTGAAATTTACTCATATTACTAATCTCAGGAAGATTTTTCTTTTCTCGTGTTGATTTTATACAGAGTTAAGATTATTGGTTGTACTCTTCATTTGTAATGGATTTTATTTAACATTTGAATTTGTACATTACCTATTTTTTTCTCTGGATTCAATTTTCACATTAAAATATCATCTTTCCTTTATTATTATTACGTTATTATTTCGATTTTATGCACCATTTTATATAAAATCCTGCTGCATATATCTGCTTAGTTATTTTTCCAAATATTAGACAGTTAGTATCAAAACTAAACCTGATCCTAACAACCCTATATACCTGTGATGTGCCCTAAAAACTCCCCCTACAAACAGGCAAAACCAAACTAGAAAAAGGCTTGATATTTCCCAAATGTTGTGTCCTATAAAAATCTAAATCGTGATATTTAGGGGGTCTATTATAATTGATCTGGGCCGTTGATGGTTTAGGATGGTGTTACACGTGGCTACCTACAAAACACCTAGCTCTTGATGATCATTTTGATCAGGCAAAGTTGAAAGAAGTCATTTTCAGAGGTTCACATTTTCTGTAGCCAATGCTGACCAACATGGTCTTTGCTTCAGATTCATTCTACCCAATTGCTTCTCTAGACTATCAAATTACATGCTTACCCTTCAATCCCACTCTTTTGTCATCTCCTATCCTGTGCTTTACCCCAAAGTTGTAGGAGGAACAATTAAAAAAGGATTATTAGATGATAATACACTGAATTTTAGGAGTATTGGACAATAATGCACTGAACCATTTTTTTGGATTCTAATACACTAAACTTTGAGGGTATTGGATAATAATGCACCCAGAACAATTCTGTTGGTGGTTGACGCGGTGACAGTCTTACTTTGAAGTGTTTTTCTTAATTTTTTTAATAAATTTTTGTTATCATGTAAGAAACTACACATAAGTAGAATGACTAATATATATTTTCTGAAAAAAGAAAAAAAAGTGGCACCTCAAAGTAGGAGAGCCACATCGTCAACCACCAGTAGAATTGTTCCAGGTGCATTATTGTCCAACACCATCAAAGTTCAATGTATTAAGTCCAAAAAAAAAGTTCAGTGCATTATTGTCAAATACCCCTAAAGTCTAGTGTATTATCTTCCGATAATCCTTAAAAAAAGTTCATTTTATCTTCTATACAATAAAAGAGTTGGCCGAACAATTTGTTTGAGCAGCCTGGCTATTTGCCAGTCTGTTAGTTTGTTAACACATAAATTTCTATTGCTATTTTTGTTCCATATTAATTGTCATATTTGGAAATTATGTCGTCAAACTTCAAAATTTTTGACCATAAATTTCTCACTATGTACAATGATTTGTAACATAAAAGTAATATAGTTAGATTCATAACAAAAAATAATATCCTAAAAGTATAATATATTTAGTGATTTTTGTATGTCAATAATAATAATATACACTATTTTCTTGGTCACTAACAGTATCAACTATCGATCTATTTTCCAACAACAGTACACCACCGATTTGGTATGGTTTTAACTCATAAAAAAAGATGACGTGACTCCATAATGCATGATGTGGAAGGCTGAGCTTGTGTGGAAAATGTTGACGTAGACACTAATTTGTCCTCTATGTCACATATTATGGAGGCACGTCAAATGAGCTACAACTATAACAATTCGGTGGTGTACTGTTGGTGGAAAATAGGTCGATAGTTAGTACAGTTAATGTCCAAGAAATAGTCTGTATTATTAGTATCCAATACCTCCAAAGTTAGTATTATTGACGTCCAAAAATCCTTCTATAAATGATATTTTTGAAGAAATATTGAGTGTTTTGCTTAGGTCTTAAGGTATATTTTTTTGAACTTATGATATGTGCTTATCGTCATCATTCTACACTGATTAGTATTGTTCATCATTGCTCAGCACTAGACCTGTTCAACGGTCGGGCCGGGCCGGGTCGCGGGCCGGGTCAGTCGGGTCGGAAGTTTCTGACCCGTCGGCCCGAGCCCGACCCGGCCCGACCTTCGGGCCAAGTAACTCGGCCCGAGCCCTGACCCTACGGGCCACGGGCCGGGTCAACGGGCCGACAACTATATAATATAAATTTTTAATATATAAAAAACGTAAACATTTACGGATTTAATTTACATATTTGGTCGGGTCATCGGGTCGGGTCGGGCCGGGTCACAAAAATTAGAACCTAATCTAGGAATTGTTTTTATAAAGTTAATGTGTTTATATAAGTTATCGGGCCGGGCCGGGTCGGGTTACAAAAAATAAAACTTAATCTAGGATTTTTTTAAAAAATTTAATGCATTTAGTCGGGTCATCGGGCCGGGTCGGGTCAGATACCCTTGGCCCAAGCCCGGCCCGACCATGCTTCGGGGCCCCGACTTTTTCGGGCCGGGCCGGGTCGCCGTCTAAAATTGTGGCCTTGACCCGCACTTTTTCGGGCCGGGTCGGGTCGGGCCGGGCGGGTCCCCGGCCCACTGAACAGGTCTACTCAGCACTAAGCAACACTTATCAACTTTAATCAACACACCTAACATTTTTACTTTTTTCAAATTATTACGTGGCTAATTGTTTTAATGAATAAATTAAATTAAAAAAAGTAATCATTACAATTATAATTTGTATATTCCTTACATATTTGACTAAAAGTGAGTAACGCAAAATACATAAATACAATAATACGTAAAATATGATAAAAAATAATGTCATCTTTTCTAGCATTTCTTTTTGTATAGACAATGAAAAATATAATACATTAATATTTTTAGTATTTTTTAATTATTTGCATTTATTTGCAATGACAATTATATTATAGACATATATGAAATATAATGTCGATAGGTCATAAGTTCTCAATATGTATCTTACAACTTTAATTTCTTGGCAAAGCAAAGGTACCATGGTTAAAGCATAAATGGTCTATAAGTTATAATTAATTACGTCTGTTCACATGTTTCTTGCATAGTGAACTTGAAGTTCAAAACATGTTGGATGAAATAGTAAATGTTGGGAAGATTCAAGGCGGGAGCCCATTTAAACCAAGGCTCATGATACACAAGTTAAGTGAGGTTCCATCTTAAAACCAATTGGTGTTGAGAGGAGTAACCCATTTAACTTATATACCATGTCATTTCCATTTGTTTTTCCGATGTGTGACATACTCATGGGTGAATTCCAACAATACTCATGGGTGAATTCCAACAATCTCCCCCTTCACTCTCCCCCTTGATCGGAAGCCTCTTTTTGCCAAGATTTCAAGTCACAATCAAGAGCTCATCATAGTTGCACCTTACTCTACAGAGTCGGACCTTACTCTACAGAGCTGCACCGTACTCCACCTGAGTCTCATGCCACCACTCTGCCTCAAGAGTCCCAGTCGCACCCTACTCCACCCGAGTCTCATGTCACAACTCCGCGCCTTCAGGAGACCCAGTCACGCGCACGCCATGATCCCTGCTCCTATCCATGGTGATTTTTTTACAGGACCATCTTCTCGCACCTTGCGCCCAATTGAACGTATCATCGGCTCTGATACCACTTGTTGGGGAGATCCAAGGTGGGAGCCCACTTCAACCCAAGCCTATGATACACAAGTTAAGTGAGGTTTCATCTTAAAATCGATTGGTGTTAAAAGGAGTAGTCCATTTACCTTAATTATATACCATATCATTTCCATATGTTGTTTCCAATGTGGAACAATTTACTCAAGGGTGAATCCCAATAGTAAATTTTGAGGCTAGCAACTGCACTATTCTTGTTTGGAGTATGCTAAGATAATCCCCTATTATGATAGTATACATCATCTTCAATATTTACTTATATGAATCGTATATAAAACTAACACAAAATTAATAAAAAAAAGCAATAAAATTTATCAAAATACATCAATTCTAGCCATAAATAATCAGTGAAAGAAAGAAAGAGATGATTTGAAATTAACTTAATTACTTGAAAATTGACAACTTAGACTTGAGGAAGATGAAAATTGGCGACTAACACAACAAATATGGAAAATGATTTTTTCCAAAAAATAATATTGATTGTATATACAGATAAAATTGGAGAGAATGAAATAAAATAATATGTAAGAATAGGAGGGGGAGAAATTAGAGGGAATCTCACATGAAACTGAGACTCTAAAAAGGGGATTGGAAATCTTGATATTTTAAAGAAAGAAAATAAAAAGATATAGTGTTGTTTTTTTCTAAGTAATTGTATTATCTATTATTAAAATTTTGTAATATAATCAAATATCTTGATTCTTGTTAAATAAAAGAATATAACTAATTATATAGCTAATTATTAACTATGACTAATTATATTGTTAATAAAATTCATAACCTATTCTATAGAAAGAAAACAAAAGAATAATGCCTTTTTTTTTTCTAAATCGGCTTATAATATAACTATTAACTAATTATATTGTTAATTATTATTGTTGATTATGACTAATTTATTGATCAATACTAATTAGTAGTGATTAATATTGATCAACACTGATTAACACAGATTAGTACTGATCAATACTGATCAACATTCATCATCACTAAATAATACTCCCTCCGTCCCAAATTAATTGTCATTAGGCTCAATACTAATTACTAACAAATTACAATGAGTACCAATATGAAATTACCGTCATTAGAAAGATGTTTTAAAAAAAATTACAATGGAGGTAGTTTCATATTGTAATTTATTGTAATTGATGAATAATTAACGGTCAAAGTTTAGCTAAAATGACAATTAATTTGGGACGGAGGGAGTAATCAATAAGTTAGTTATCATAGTCGAAAAGAACATGCCCTTAACTTATATATTACTGTAGTATTTTTTGTTAGTTATCTCATGTTTAGCGAAATTTAACTTTACTTATACTTAGTTATTTCATTGTGTATTTTCTAATTTACGTTGTAATTGTAAATTAACACTTATTTATATTATTCATTAAAGTTTATAAACTAATTATAAATCAATATTTAACTTGATAACATCAACTACTGCTTTACAAGAATAAGATTAGCATAAATATTAAAAAATCACAAGTATAAATAAAATGTCAATGGGTTACTTAGATATTATTATTATGAGATGCTTTCCAAAATAATAATAATAATAACATCCCAAAATTACATCAATATTTCACATAAATTAACAAATAAAAATTATCATATTAGGAATTCCCATAATGTAGCAAAAGTAATAATTTGTTATTTCTGCTTTCGGAGCGAATTTTAGCTGAAACTGTTTTCAAATAGTACTTTGAGCTTCCATAAATATTAGTGTTAGGTCCGATTTTTATTATTTAACCCAAAAATATTAAAAAATTATTAGGAGGTACCTTCTATTTTGCGGGAACTATTTTTTTGAGACAATTATTGAAAATTATAATTAGGTGAACAATGTTTTTAAGTATCGATTATTAGGGAAAAAACTTGTCGGAACTTATCAGAATCCCCCGAAATTTATAAATTTACTAACCTACCCTTGAGATTAAATGTTAAATGACTAAGCTAACCTTCAAGATGTATTCAATCCTTCTGCCGCCAAAACATATAGCCTTCTCAACGCTATTGCAAGGCATACTCAACCACCATACATATGTACACGTTCATGATTCATCATGCTGGAATTGTGTGATTATTGGTTCTTCACATTTTTGTGTGATTGTTTATCAAGTGTTGGTATCTCTCTTTTCCTAGCATGCCCAACAAAGAATGATTGAGGCTTTTAACAGATTGTTGCTAAAATTTGTGATAGGCATACTCTGATATACAAAATCATTCTTTTAACAGATTGTTGCTAAAATTTATGATAGGCATACTCTGATATATAAGGGTAACAAGACACCCACTTGTTTCTTTTCAACTTTGCATACAACCTTTGCGGCTATTTCGTTAACGTAGGAATCACTAATGTCCAAATGCACCTGTGTAATCCCTCAGGCAACAATTCTGATTCTGAAATCACTCATGTTAAATGAGAAATTGGCATGCATGCGTAACCATAGTATGTTAGTCAATTTATACATTTTACTGGATTCCGATAAATTATGACGATTTTTTCCTCAAATAATAGATTCTTTAAAACATTGATCATCCAATTATAATTTTTAATAATATAGTCTATAAAAAATAATTTTCGTAAAACAGATGATACCTTCCATCAATTAATAGCAAAAACACCTAGAAAAGTTAGGCCAAACATATGTGAAAACTCATGCTTTTGGATTCTTCATTCAATTTCTCACTTAACATTGTCGCAAAAGTCCTTAAAATCTTTAGCCGGAATATTTAACATATCTAAAAGATAGTTTTGGGGACACGAGATCTAAACACTAGTATCCACAAAACTTAAGGCTTAATGTAATTTTTTTCGAACATATTATATGAAAAATTGTCAATCAAAGAATCATGTTATAAACTAAAGGACATGCTGATAAAGGCCTTATTTGGTGAACAACTTATTCAATGACCTATTGTAAAATTTGGCTTATTGGGGTGTCAAACAGGTTGTTTGAGTGTTTGGTAAACAATCTATTTTGTTGGCTGTTTGGTACCAATCAACCAATTTTCAATAGGTTGGTTACGGAACAGTCTATTGAAAATGATTTCTGATAGAAAAAACCTTCAGTACAAAATTAAAGTTGTCTAAATGTACATATATGTCATTCTAAAAGTATCATTTCAGAAAGGATTATTGGATGATAATAAACTGAACTATAGGGGTATTGGACAATAATGCACTGAACTTTTTTCGTGGACTCTAATACACTGAACTTTGAGGGTATTGGACAATAATGCACTCAGACCTATTTAGCTGGTGGTTGACGCGGTGGCTGTCTTATTTTGAGGTATCGTTTTTCTATTTTTTTCGAAAAAAATATATTAGTCATCCCGCATGAAGATTTTCTACACTCAGAAAGTTTTTTCAAAAATAGAAAACGACACCTCAAAGTAGAAACACCACCACACAACCACCAACTGAATAGGTCTGAGTGCATTATTGTCCAATACCCTCAAAATTCAGTGTATTAGAGTCCAAGAAAAAAGTTCAGTTCATTATTGTCCAATACCCCTAAAGTTCAGTGTATTATCATCCAATAATCCTTTATAAATAACTAACTTAGATATACACAATTTTTCCAAATAGTCAATATAAATTGTCAATAATAAATTGCTAATGCAAATAACTAGCAGTCAAGAATTAGTAACTGTTTGCCAAACATGGCTAAAATGGATTGGAGGGCCAAAATGCAATAAATAAGCTAAGCTTTTTTCTTTTTTGTTTTTAGCAGTGAAAGCTAAGCTTAAATAGGAAACTGAATCATAGAAATATCTCCCATATACTGGAGTATGTTTTATCCACAATCCTGAGGAGGAAAATTAGCCTAATTAATGGTCAAAAAAGCCCCTAAAGGCCAAAGTTTGTCAAGAAAGCACCAAATCATCCAAAAAGAATGGAGAGATGCCATTTTGAGGTCCAAAGAAGGGTAGAATTGTCATTTTTGCGTTACATTCTACTTGCACGCGATACTCCATTCTCATTTTGTGTCTTCTTCTGTTAATATCTCCCTGACTCTTTTTCAGTCTCTACGAAGCAAAATAATAAAATAAAATAAAATAAAATAAAAGGGTGTAAAGAATCCCTTATCCAATTTTGCTCGCAACAAAATAATTTAAATACCCATGTTGGCAATGGAGTACACCGTCTCTCAATTACCCACCATTATTATTCAAGCAACTTCCCTTTGATCCAATCAATCATTTTCTTTCTCCTCCTCATAATCTCTACCAAAATATTAGGTCTTCATTCTGATGATCCCCTCAAGTTTGCCCTTTTAAAGCTGTTTCAATTTGATTTAATCCTTCCCAGTTTCGCAAATTCTGTTCTTGTTTTTATAGTTACAGACTTACAGGTGGTGATTGTGAGCTTTGAAGTAGAACCCAGAACTTCTTTTTCCTGTTGAAAGTTGCCTATTTAGCTTTGAAGCTTTTCCGTCAGGTTTGATGCTGGAATCTTAGCAGTTTCCCCGTTTTTATCCTCTGTTTTTAGTTACTGTGATGTGAAATTGGAGATTGCTGTTGTGATTGAGACTGACTTTGAAGAAACGGAAAGGAATTTTGAAAGTTTAAGTGCTTATACAAGCGTGACTTTTGAATTTGGAAACTTACAGTGACATAATTTGGCTAAATCGTAATTCATCCTTGAATGAATGCATTTTTGTTGCTGTTGATAGTGTTTTTGTTTGTGGGCATCTCTTTGATTGTTAATTTTTTATCGGATCTATTCATTACGATTAAGAGGCTCCAACATGTTCAATGATATGAAAAGGGCTTATTAAGAGTTGTGATTTCTGAACAATGATGACAAGTTGACAATGAGTTGAAATTTGCTCTTGATTTTGTGTGGAAGTTGATTGACTTGAAATTTGCTCTTGAATTTATAAGAACAAAATGAGTTGAAATTTACTCTTGATTTTATATGGAAGTTGATGGATTTGAAATTTTCTCTTGATCTTTTGTGGAAGTTGATGGGGTTGAAAGTTCATGTCAGTTACTTTTGAGAATAAATGAGTTGAGAACAATGCTTGTCTTATAAGAATACATGAGTTGAACTTTGCTCTTGATTTTATGTGGAAGTTGCTTGGACTGGAAAATTCATCTCTCTTATTTTTGAGAATAAATGTATTAGAACAATGCTTAGCTTAAAAGAATCAATGAGTTGAAATTTGCTCTTCATTATATGTACAAGTTGATGTACTTGAAAATTCATCTCCGTTAATCTTGAGCATAAGCTTGCTAAATTCACTTCTATTGGTTAAAACTTTCAAGTCTATGTTCAGACGTCGAAACTCGGCCAAGTTAACACTGTTTGATTGTAACTTGCTGTAGTCAATTCAAGACAACTTATGGTATAAGTGGGGATTAGGTGTTTTCAGATGTTGGAGTAGCTGTCAAAATATGAAAAATATCTTAAGACATTTCCATTAGCTTGAGTACTGGATCAGTGTTGGCTTGTTGACTATATGAATTGTATCATCTTTTTAACTTGGTATCACCATTTATTTCAAATAGCTAATTCTGTTTTTTCCCCTCAAATTGAAGCTTAGAAAGAAGAGATGGGGACGCTACAAGGACCTGTAATTTGCCCCACCGTTCGTGCAAAGCAAGTTGGAGTGTGTCCTGTGCCATTCAACTCGACCAGAATGCTGAAAAGTAGGTTTTGGGGTTATAAGGATGTGTGTTTGCGAAAGACTACTGCTGGTGTTACTACTCGCGTTCGTCACGTCCGAAGGCTTGGTAGAGTTCACTGCACTTTTAGTTCATCTTCCAATGGAAGTAGAGCTGAGAAGTTTAATGAGAATGATGAAGATTATGTCAACTCCAGTGTCATTGAAGCTGGTATGATATATGAAATTGAAGTTAAATTTTTTGATGACATGACATAGCTATAAGGTCTATGACTGGTGTATTGTGCAGATCTTGCCATGTGTTGGGATGTTGGCTGAAGCGATATTATAAGAATTAAGAACTAGCTGCAAGGTTTTGGTTTTTAGGAACAGAATAAGGCTAAACCCAAATTATATGACACACATTTTCTATCCTTTACTCGCTTGATCCCTTGTTTTTATAGACTAGATCTAGGAATATTGTTAATGAAGTAGTAGATTAAGAAACTTAGCAGAACCTGCATATTCAAATAATCAGAATCCAATACCCCGAAATCCCACCACTAGGCAAGGTATGGAGGGGTCTAATGTAGTAGTCTTACCCTTGACTCTTGCATTTTAGAGAGGCTTATTCCAATTAAGAAACTTGAGAAGTCCTGCATATACATTGAATGATTATATTCTCACTGCATTTAGATGATAACAATTGATGGTTTAGTTCTAATGCACTGATTGATTTGGTATGGGACATTGAATTCACTTTTGTAGTGGAAGTGAAGAGTGGCTCAGATGGTTTCACAGTCAAAATGAGAGACGGCAAATTCTTCAAGTGTGTCCATAATAGCCCTCAAGGAGGCAAATTACCTGATTATGCCCCACATCCCGCCATTGTCCTCAAGATGGAAGATGGAACCGACATTCTGCTTCCAATAATCGTTTGTATGTACTTTGCCTCCCTCTGACCAGTTTTATGGGTTCTGTGTAAATGTAGCCCTGTCTTATAGTCACGGGTTGTTTTCTTTTGCAGTGGAGATGCCAAGTGTGTTGCTTATGGCCGCTATACGCAATATACATATTGTGAGTACCTCTCTCGCTTGTTATTCTACATGTTATTACATGGATATTTATCGGTATTCAAAATATCCGAGCCGTGTGGACTGATATAATGGTGCTCTTCACAGGCTAGGCCGACAATGTATCAAGTCTTAAAGGAGATGATTGAGAAGATGGGATATGAGGTAACTTTATTTTCTAAGTTTCTCATATGGTTCTGCCCACATTTTTTTAATTGCTGATTATTGTGGCTTCTGCAGGTCAAACTTGTTCGCATAACTAAAAGAGTCCATGAAGCATATTTCGCTCAGATCTATCTAACAAAGGCATGTGTCGTATCTATATTTCTATTGAATGTTTTTGATATGTTTTTTTTTCACTCGAAACTATGAACTTTATTGAATGCAGAATGTTTTCAGATTGATAATGAAGCAGATTGTATCAGCTTTGATCTTCGCCCTTCGGATGCAATTAATATTGCTGTAAGATGCAAGGTACATTTGCAATTCCTTCTACCTGAGCTACTTCTATACATCTGTGATATCGCAAGATTACAGCATCTGATACTTGAGTATCTCAACCCCCCCCCCCCCTCTTCCCAAAAAAGGAGACAACAATCTTCGTTAGTGTGCTTGTATTCGAAAGTTAGCGAACCAAAACTAACTAGACCTGGCGAAACTGGCCCAATGCAAACTCAAAAATGCCAAAATCGACCCGAACCCAAAATGATATGACTCGCTTCACCCGAAGTTATTCGTTTTGGTAAGAAGCGGTTATGAAACTAAAATGAAGCAATCCAAAATGAATCCCAACCTGAACCTTATTGACCCAACACGACCCAAACCCGACCCGTCCGACCAAACTGCTAGTTCTAGCGCGAGACTTGTGGGGATAAAAAAGTTACGTGGATTTTTCACTTGTGACCTTCTGCCTTGTAAGTACATGCTAATGTTAGTGGTATTTACGAATATTTCAAAATTGGGTCGATACTGTGTGGATGTTCATAAAGTAATCATATGTCATGAGTCAATTCCTGCAAGTGTTGCTTGTGAACTGTGTTAAGCTAGTGTTTGCTACACAGGTCCCAATACAAGTGAACAAGAACTTGGCACATAGCGATGGAATGAAAATGGTCGAGTCTGCAAAGCCCCCAGGTTTAGGTCCTGCTTCTGATGGGGGCTTGTTCACTGAATTGGACCGGTCAGTTTCTTTGTTATCTACTCTTAATTTAATCTAATCGAATAGCTCCAGTCTTTAGACAAAACAAAAGTGGTTGATCCTCAAAACCTCCAATTTTTGGTTACTGGGAATGGGAACAGGCCTGATGATAAACCATCCATAGAGACAACCGAATTTAACTTGCTGAGAAACATGCTTGATGCTGCTGGTGAGGAGCGCTATCAGGATGCAGGTAAATTCGTGTTTATGTTTTGTTGCAAAACTTTTCATGTTCCTTACAATTTCAATACTTTCAGCTTTTATCCTTATTACATTGGGGTTCTCTTGTGTGACGGCAGCTCTGTGGAGGGACAAGCTCACTGAATTCCGGTCTAGGAGGAACTGGGCATGACATGCAGGTGAAGATCCCTCTCCAATTAATTGCATGAAAATAAAACTTATCTCTTATTCATAAAATTGTTTGCTTTAGCATATGACAGCAACATTTTCTTTTGGGCAGGATTTCATGTAAATTGTAAATACTAGTATTGAACCAACTGAGTTACTGAGGCAGCAGACAGATGCTGGGTTTTTCAAATGGAGCACCACGATCCTGGAGCTAAATATCATGCAATATTGGTATATAAAGATTGGACCGAAATCAAGGCTTTCTTTGCTCTATTGATCGGTTGTGAGTTGTAAGTCTAGCTTTCTGGGTTGTACCCAAAACATTGACAAAAACAAAAGGAAAAAAATCAGTGCCGAAGTAATGTAAGTAATGTGATATGTAATGTTCTTGTTATCCTGTTATAAGTATGTATGCCGGAAAGACTTCTGATGATTGTTGGATCAGTCATTAATCTATTGAAAGCAGTTGTCAAAAGAGATGCCATGGAACTAGTGGGGATGGCAACCGATTGGCACCTCCGATTAGTGATCGAAGGTGGAGATCCACCTCCAAATATGATTAATCGGAGGAGGGTTGGACCTCCACTTGTACCTTCGATTATAAGCAGAGTTAGCCACCTCCGGATCCAACCTGATTACCTCCGATTATAATTGTAGGTGGAGGTCCTTCGATTCTAAATTCTAATCATAGGTGGAGGTCCTCCGATTCTAATCAGAAGTGCAATTTGCTTTGGTACTATGACTCTGTTCTTTAGTTAGAGTAGTTATAACTCTCTTAACTTATCCTAATTTATTCTAACTTATCCAAATTTATCCAAACCTAACACAATTCCTCAAAAAAACATCTACTCTAAAAACACAATTTTCTAAAAAAACATCATAACTTATCCCATCCAAACCTGAAAATAACCTAACCAAAGAAGGGCCTATAGATTTCTTTTTCAATTTTCTATATTCTTTTTGACAATACTTTTGGTGTAATTTAATATATATTATACTTGTAAAACAAAAAAGAAAACACCAACAACAATAAACCTACAATAGTTTTTACATACCCAAAAATATATAAGAACACAATAGAAATGCAATATGTAAGAAAAAGTCTCCCAACCGTCAAAATATTGGCAATACACTCCTTATTTTCTTTTTTATAAAAATTAAACTTCAAATTCTCCGCTCGGTTATCAAATTCAATCATATTATAATTTTTCAGATTCTTTTATATATTTATTATTCAAATCAGACTTAATTATAAAAATTAAACTTCAGAGTTTTTAACAGAATTCGGATTGGATTTTTTAGGTTCGAATTCGAATCTTACGGCCATCCATCCAAAGAACTTATCCAATTGTCGTTGGTCAAGACAACAATCCCTTCCAGATTCAAACGAAAGTAATCTGAATCTAACTTTTGACTTAATTAGATTTTGCTAATCTGATTCAGCACGTTGCATATGAAAACTAGTATGTTAGGAAAGTGTCCTAAAATCACCAAATCTCTTGATCTCACAATTATTTGTTTCCTAATTGTATTAGGATATTATTTAGGTTTCCTTATTGTGTTGGGTTTCCTAATTGTATTAGATTCTAAATCTATTTGGAGTGAGAGTCAAGTTAGGTTATAGGGAGTTCTCCCTATAAATAGGGTGCATGTTTCTCCACCAAAAAATATCATCGGCAAACACAGAGAGCTAGAGAGAGGGAAAATATTGAGAGAGAAAGGGGTCTCACCAATATTTTCCCCAGCGTATCCTGAGAGATTGTGAGTTGAGTGTTGAGAGATTGTTATTGTAATCTCCTTTGTGGATCGTATCACACCCTGTGATAGTGATCAGGTTGTACTCCTCCTTTCTCATAGTGGACTATTTTCTGGTTGTCGCTGTCCGTGGGTTTTTCTCCGAGTTCTTCGGTTTCCCACGTAATTCTGGTGTTTGATTTTATCGCTTATTTTTCGTTCCTAAATTTTGTCGTAATATCCGTCATCTCGTTTTCGATTCTATTATTCGCATCCGCTGTTACCTTGCTACTCATTTTTCTCTAACAAGTGGTACCAGAGCAAGGTGGAGATTGCTTCAATCATGAAGTGTGATATTCCAAAATTTGATGGAACGAGGAGTTTTACTATGTGGAGACTGCAGATGAAGGCGGTCCTGATTCAGCACGGGTTATGGGATGTGATTGAGTATCCCGACACGAAGACTGATGCGACAATGAGCGATGATGAATTCCAAAAACTCCAGAAGGATATCAAGGGGAATCTGACTCCAAGGGAGTGGAAGAAGCTTGAAGATAAGACTCTGGCAGGGATTCAGCTGTGCTTGGCAGAGCACATTCAGAGAGAGGTGATGGCATCGAGAAACCTCGGGTGCTCTGGACCAAACCGAAGAGCGTACATGTCGAAGAGTCGTGCAAACAAGTACCGAATGAAGGAGAAATTCTACAGGTTGAAGATGCCCCAAGGTACTTCTATTCAGGCACATCTTAGTGAATTTGATTCTATTATTACTGAATTGGAATCAATGGATATAAAACACACTGATGAGGATAAGGCTTTTCTTTTAATTCTATCCCTACTTGCATCACATAAACAATTTAAGGAAATCATGTTGTATGGGAATCGTGGTGACCTTAACCTTAGTGAAGTAAAGGCTAGTTTACTGTCTAAGGAGAAACTTGATACCGATGGTGATGACCAGGGTGGTGATGTTATGGTTGTAAGGGGTAGAAATACTGAACGTAAGGGAAACGGGTCTAGAGGGAGGTCTAAACACCGTTCAAAGTCTAGGAATCCTCACAAGAATAAGAAGTGTAACTACTGTAGTAAGATGGGGCATATAGAGAGACCATTGGCAAAACAGAGATACCGTAGCGGGAGGGTAAGGATAATCACACCAAACTCAGTACCTCAAACCTGCGTGAGTCCGAGTCAAATGGTGATGGGTTTGTAGTTACGGATGATGCCTTGGCTACCACATCGAGTAGGATAGCTAGAGATGAGTGGGTTCTTGACACGGGATGCACCTATCATATGTGTCCTCATAAGGACTGGTTCGAGTCTTATGAGAGTGCCGACACCGGGTCGTAGTCATGGTAACGACACACTGCAAGGTTGCAGAATCGGTAGCATCAAAATCAAGACTCATGATGGCATCGTTAGAACTCGGGAGGTTCGTCATATCCCTAACATGACTCAAATTTAATTTCTTTGGGTACTCTTGAAGCTACCAGTGCAGGTACAAAGGAGAAGATGGTGTTTTGAAAGTGTGCAGGGGTTCCATGGTTCTTATGAAGGGAATCAGGAAGGGCAGTCTATATATCCTGCAGGGGTCTACAGTGACAGGATCTGCAGCGGCATTCCTAAATCTTGATGAGTCCGACAGCACAAAACTATGGCACATGAGACTAGGCCACATGGGCGAGAAGAGAATGTCAATGTTGAGCAAGAAGGGATACCTTGAAGGCGCAAAGATCGGCAAGTTGGAGTTTTGCGATCACCGTGTCTACGGGAAACAGAAGAGGGTTAGCTTTTCAAGGGATAAACATACAACAGCAGGGATCCTTGATTATATTCATTCAGATTTGTGGGGTCCTGCTAGAGTGCCATCACTGGGTGGCAAGCGCTACATGTTGACATTCGTGGATGACTTCTCGAGGAAGACTTGGGTTTATTTCCTGCGGCACAAGAATGAGGCATTCTCATATTTCAAGAAGTTCAAAGCTTTGGTGGAGAACTAGACAGGCAGGAAAATCAAGAAACTCGTGGATCGATAAATGGGTTGGAGTTTGTTGATTCAATTTATCAATTCGCGAGGAGTGGGATCGCGAGGCATCGAACTCGCGGTAAGCCTCAAAGAAACGGTAGCCGAGAATCAACAGACACTCGAGAAAGCCCGCCCACGCATGCTCGAACGCAGGCTTTGAAGAACAAATTGTTCGGGCAGAGGTGATATCTATCGCCGCTACTCCGAACAGATCACCTCATGCCTCTATCGAATACCGATTCCAGAGGAAGTATGGATGTAATCCAGCTTAATTATTCTAATTTGAGAATTTTGATGTCCCGTATATGTCCATGTGAATGATGGGAAGTCGCCTCCTGTACGTTAAATGCATGTTTCTAGGTTACGGTCCGAGTCTAAGGGATATAGAATGTGGTGTCCCGATTTGATGAAAGTTATTCACTTAGAGATGTAACCTTTAATGAAACCGCTATGTTATCCGGAATAGAATCTACCGTACTTCCGATGACGCAGAAATCGTGAGAAGGATGCAGGAAGAATGGTGTTCGAGGTGGAGCAGCTCTGGCGTGGAGTCATTGAACTGCAATCGAGCAACCATCGATGCTCTGAACCAACTCAGGTTGATGAGCCTGAGATTGAGACGAATGTTCCTCAGGTGGAAGAACAACCATGCATTGCTAGGGATCGTCCCAGGAGGGAGATCAGGAGACCAGCGCGATATACTGAAGAAGATGATGCTATGATTGCTTATGCGCTGAGTGATGCAGAGGAGACTCCTGAAGGTGCTGAACCTTCTACCTATCATGAGGCCATCTCTTGTCCGAATGCCTCAAATTGGATAGGAGCTATGCAAGAGGAGATGGACAGTTTGCAGAAAAATCATACATGGGAGCTATGTGAGTTGCCTAAAGGGCGACGAGCTCTTACTGCGAAGTGGGTGTACAAGAGAAAAGAAGGTATCCCTGGTGTAGAAAGTGCAAGGTGGAAGGCCAGATTAGTGGTAAGGGGTTGTAACCAGAAAGAAGGAATCGACTACAACGAATTATTCTCGCCAGTCGTGAGGCATACGTCGATCCGCACCTTGCTTGCCTTTGTTGCTCTATTTGATTTGGAGTTGGAGCAACTTGATGTCAAGACAGCTTTCCTCCATGGCGAGTTGGAGGAGGAAATATATATGAGGCAGCCAGAGGGTTTCATCGTTCCTGGTAAACAGGAACAGGTATGCAGATTAAGGAAGTCCTCAGATGGACTTAAACAGCACCCAGCAAAGGGTACAAAAGGTTTGATACCTTTATGGTAGGGCAAGGGTACACAAGAAGTCACTATGATAATTGTGTGTACTACAGGCAATTTGAAGAAAGGTCTTTCATTTATTTATTATTGTATGTGGATGATATGTTGATTGCCTCCAGGGACATGTCACTAATAAAGAAGTTGAAATCTCAACTCAACCAGGAGTTTGAGATGAAAGACCTCGGAGCGGCGAAGAAGATTTTGGGTATGGAGATCCAAAGGGATAGAAAGGCAGGAAGTTGTTCCTGCCTCGTAAGAAATATCCGAGAAGGTGTCGATGATTCAACATGAGAAACTATAAAGCAATTTTAACTCCTTTAGCTGCACACTTCAAGTTGTCTGGTGAGAACTATCCTAAATCTGATTTGGAGGTAAGGAGGATGTCTAATATTCCCTATGCTAGTGCAATTGGTAGTTTGATGTATGCTATGGTGTGTACTAGACCTGACCTGTCCCACGCAGTTAGTGTGGTGAGTAGATATACGCAGAATCCAGGAAGGAGCATTGGGAAGGAGTGAAGTGGATCCTTCGCTATGTGAAGGGTACTTGGAGAAAGGCATCCGTATGATAGAGGTAGTGCCGCAACGCCCGATGTCGCAGTTATGTCGATGCCGATTATGGTGGAGATCCGGATAGAGACGCCAATTTCGTGGTATGTGTTCGCATGTGTGGAGGAGCAATATCTTGAAAGCTTCACTTCAATCTATAGCAGCCTTGTCTACTACAGAGGCCGAATATATCACGCAACGGAAGGAGTGAAGGAGGCCATCCGCCGAGGGATTGGTCATGGAGCTTGGAGTACCACAGGCGAGACCGTGGTTTATCTGAACATCAGTGCTATACATCCGACAAAGAATGACACTTATCATTCAAGACCAAGCATATAAGCCGGTATCACTTCATCGAGATACAATCTGCAGGAGAGATCGTGGTGAAGAAGGTTCATACTTCCGATAATCCCGCATATGTTAACCAAGCCTCTATCTATAGCTAAGTTCGAACATTGTTTGGACTTAGTTGGTGTTCTAAGCATGTGAGAGCCCTACGGGGCCACGCCCTGCGGAGGGGCGTGTTGATGGCGACAGTCAAGATGTTTATCTGGACCGATGATTCGTTGATTTTTAGTCCAAGTGGAGTTTGTTAGGAAAGTGTTCTAAAATCACCAAATCTTGATCTCACAATTATTTGTTTCCTAATTGTATTAGGATATTATTTAGGTTTCCTTATTGTGTTGGGTTTCCTAATTGTATTAGATTCTAAATCTATTTGGAGTGAGAGTCAAGTTAGGTTATAGGGAGTTCTCCCTATAGATAGGGTGCATGTTTCTCCACCAAAAAATATCATCGGCAAACACAGAGAGCTAGAGAGAGAGAAAATATTGAGAGAGAAAGGGGTCTCACCAATATTTTCCCCAGTGTATCCTGAGAGATTGTGAGTTGAGTGTTGAGAGATTGTTATTGTAATCTCCTTTGTGGATCGTATCACACCCTGTGATAGTGATCAGGTTGTACTCCTCCTTTCTCATAGTGGATTATTTTTTGGCTGTCGCCGTCCGTGGGTTTTTCTCCGAGTTCTTCGGTTTCCCACATAATTCTGGTGTTTGATTTTATCGTTTATTTTTCGTTCCTAAATTTTGTCGTCATATCCGTCATCTCGTTTTCGATTCTATTATTCACTTCCGCTGTTACCTTGCTACTCACTTTTCTCTAACACAGTATTATAATTGTGAGTTCCCGGTGAAATCATCCTTGGCGTGCCGATGTAAAAATCAATTATTAGTTTGTTAATCACAAGAATCAAATTAGCTGATGGCTGGAAAAAGAAGTTGAGTAGGGCATTAGCCAAAGCATAAGAAATAGGGATTTTCGAATCTTCTTTTTAGCATCTAAATTAAATAATTTTCACCTAACATATGGTCCCTTTCTTTCCGTGTTTGATCATCCCCTTTGGTAATCAAGTTTTATGTTCAGAAGATTCTATAATAGTTAAAAACTTTTTCAATTATAGTAGTTGAAATGTATAATTATCTTAAAATATACCTTTTAGAAAATCGAAATTAATATATATTGACTAGAAAACTTGTTACGATAAGTGATCTTATTTATTGAGATATAATTTTTTTTACAAAATTTAATATCTGAAGGATATTCTACCAAAATTAATTTTTTCAACTATCATAGTTGAAAGTCTAAGGATCATTAATTCTACCATAAAAAATCAAAATTAAAATATATTGATGAAAGTAATTTATTACAACAGTTAATCTGATTTAATGAGATATAAATATTTTTAATATATGTAATTTATTTTTATAAATTGATGGTTATAAAATTTTCAACTACTATAACTGAAAAAAATTTCAACTATGGTAAAATTTTCATTTTCGGCCCTCAAATATACTCTCATCGTCCCTTTTTAATTGTTAAATTATTTATATTTTATTCATTTTTATTTGTTAATTTTACAGTTTTAACAACGGTGATACCTATATTTTACCTAATAAACAAATTATGTATTTTTTATTTCAAAGTTTTTAGCATTTTCCAAACCTCAATTAACAGGGGCATTTTTTGACAATTTATTAACTTTTTACTCAATTAATTATAATTCTTGACTTTCCAAAATTAGTGAGTTTGGCTATTAATTAAAAAGAGGTAGATGGAAAAATTAATAACATTTGCAATCAGGCTAGTTTTCAGTTTAGTTTGCATTTAATTTTTCTATTTTTGTCAATAAATTTTTATAAGGCAAGAAGGACTTTTATGATGAGAATCATACCATAGGTGAACATTTTTCAACTGTGATAGTTGTAATTTCCTATATAAACTAGATATGATCCATTAAAAAGATTTGTATCTCAATAAATATTATTAAAAATTTGAGTAAGTTGTTTTGACCAATTTATATGGATACACTTATAGTTGTTGTCAACCATGACAACCACCGTAAGTAAAATAAATCTTACTTGTATTTATATCAAGTGTTATCTTGACCATTAAATTTTTATTTAATATAAATTATAAAATATATTTTTTTAAATTTTATTTTATTTTAAAAAAAATTTAAAATAAATATTTTCCAAATTATGCTTGTTTACTAGGCAAAAACTTAGAATTAAAGTATTTAATTTTAAAAAATTTCAATTTTTTTTAACTAAGAAAATATCTGTTATAATGTTGTACTAAATAAAAACAATGAATGACGAAGATAAAAATTGACATATATATGAATAAATATTGTTTTCATTGTGGTGGTTGTCATGGTTGATAACCACTATAAGTTTTTCCTAATTTATATTGTTTTTGGATATTTAAGGTAAAATTAATAATAGTAGTTATATTATTTGACTATGATAGTTGAAAAAACATTCAATTAGGGGAGAACTCTTTGAAAATGTCAAATCTTGTGAAAGTTTATATCTCAATGGTCACTTTGATCCATATTTTATTTTTTAAAAGTTGAATCAATGATAATTATACTTTTTAACTATATATGATAGTTGAAAAAAAAAATTAACTTTGACATAATATCCTTTTTATGAACACTCAATTATATATTAATTTCCTTACAGTTTTATTGTAATGTCACCCAACAATTTCCGATAAATTTATTTATGTCAAAATGAGCCATTAGATAATTAGAGTATCAAATAATTATTATACATTCAATTATCACCTTAAATTTTTGATAGCTAGAGATAATATCACATGGAATTAGACTTAATTCTAAGCCCTGTTGTTTTGTCAGATTAGGTTCAGATTAAATTAGTTAAGTTAGGATAAGCTAGGATAGGAAATGATAAGATATATGTTTGAGTTAAGTTAGTTGTTGAGTAAAATATTTTATTAATAAAATTTGAATATTTTGGAGAAATAAATGAAAAGGTTATAGGTGTTGGAAAAAGTGAATTGATTTGAGATTAAAATAATAATATTTGAACTTCTTTTTTATTTAAAAAGTTGTTTTTGGTTTGAGTGTTTTCTAGGGAGTTTGGTTAGATTACGTGAGGTAAGAATAAGTTAAGTTAAGTTAAGTTAGTTAGGTTTGATAACCCAACTTAAGAACAGAAGTGTTAGGTTTAAATTTCAATAACACTCCACATTTAACCAAAGAATAAATTCGTGTGTGAACATAAGCTACAAGTTGTTTGTTATTAATATTATATTTAAGGACAAAAAAGTATATTCATGTGTAAATACAAGCTAGCAAGCAACAAATTAGCAAACTTCACAACAACAACAAAAACTTTCCTTTTTTGTAAGTAATAATAATGATATGAAATGAAATGATGATTTGACATAATCATCATAAGAAAGTTTGTGATCAAAACTATGGCATGTTGATCATTAGATACACCAATATTGATCACGAGGTTCGCCTAGGGATGGCAACGGGGCGGATCGGGGATGGGGGAGTATATCCCCGTTCCCATCCCCGCTCCCAAAACTCATCCCCATCCCCGTCCCCATCTCCGCTTCGGGGGATGATTCTTGCCCCATCCCCATCCCGGCGGATTCCTCATCCCCAACGGGGATCCAACGGTGATTTTTTTAAAACTATCCTAAATTTAACTAAATTTTAATCGGATCCGGTTTTTAATCGAACCCGGTTTTTAACATGTTCAAAATACAACGTATTTAACTTGCTCAAGTAATAATATATCAAAATCAAACAATAATATATCAACAAGTGAGAATAAATTGGAAAATTACTACTTTGTCCTTCCCATTAATATATATATTAAATTTGAATAAAGGTTATTTGGTAATTTTAACATTTTCGGGGATGGGGATTCGGGGATGGGGACGGGGAATTCACCCCGTCGGGGAAAATGGGGACGGGGATGGGGAAAATTTTGTCCCCATCCCCGCCCCGTCCCCGAGTGGATTTTGGAAAATTGTCCCCGTCCCCGTCCCCATCCTTAATGACGGGTTTGGGGATTCCCGCCCCATTGCCATCCCTAGGCACTATATATTCATTATATTTTTTATAACCAACCCTATTACTTTTGGCCGTATAACATATAGTAGTATATATATAATTAGTGTGTAGAGTGGGTAATTAATCTATGATGTGCAAATGATTAAAGGTATATCCTTTGCTTGGTAGACGTCATGCAGGCATTGGACGAAGCCTACCTTTTCAACAAACCTAAAGAAATATGAACATGATTAGTTAACTATAGTTGTGGATCGTTGACAACGCTGTCGTTTAGGTATGTCACCAACAGGCATTTGTTTCCTAGATTGTACTCCCACTTCCACAATAAACCATTTTAAATTTTCTTTGCTTATGATCCATTCCTACAAATGAGAAATAGACCAATGGAGTGATGGAGTAGCTATGGAATTCTGCAATGAGAGAGGAAGATTTATAAAACCATGACATTTAAGGAAAATTTACACACTCGTTTATGACATTTATAATTTTGATTATGTGTAAACATAAATTTCGAGTCTAAAATAAATAAAGACAGGAAATCGAGAAATAAATTAATTTGTATTAATACTTGAATGTATGCAGGTACAATCTCTATATTAAATATAATAATGATGATCTTCTAATTCGATCTCTTTGAGTCTTGGATGAGTCGAGGGCATGGACGCTTGATTTCGATCTCGGATGCAGGTTGAGTTGAAGAACTCTTGTAGTAGATCTTGAGCTGAAGGTCTTGAGCGTTGATACCCTTAGTGCTTGGTAGCTGGGGGCTGCTCGAAGTTGAACCGTTTGCAAATTGATAGTTGATTGCAGTTCTTCTAGTTCTTGGATGCGAGCGCTTGAGTGTTTGGTCTCGATTGATGAACCAGACGAAGAAGATGACTGCAGTCTTTGAAGTGAGGAACAGAGGTATGGTTGTTGAACTAGCCGATGTTAGTCCTTGGTGCTTGTAGCTGGAGAGCGTCTGTAGTATGATCTTCCGAAGGCTTTGCAGTTCTCGCCGAAGAACTCTATGACAGTTCTTGATCCTGACACGGTAGATGCTTGAAGCTTTTGCAAATCTTGATCCTTGAAGCTTGGTAGTCAGAGGCTACTTGCAGTTCGATCTTCTGGAACCTTTGGATGTCGATTGCTGAATCTCCAAGGGTTTAAAATGAAGGGGGGGGGGGGGTTCCCTATTTATAGACTATGGAGGTCTAGCCCCTAAGGTTTGAGTTGGGATTTGGGCTTAAACCCAAGTTAATTAATTATTCCTTTAATTTTAAATAAAGAAATAATTACCATTTTCTGCATCATAATTGATATGTGTCACGATGTTATTGGCTATGATATATTTCCATTTAAAATTCAATTAAATGGACCGCTATAATTAATTTAACACGTGGCGGATGATAATTGACTGAATAATTTTAATTTATTTTTCACTTGTCATTTTTTAATTGGTCGATAATTTTTCCCGTTTACTATACGTCGCCCCCCATTTTACTAATGTCGCCCACTTTTTCACAATAATTTCCAGTAACACCCTTAACCCTCACAATTTCACTCTCCAACTTCTCTCTAATTTCTCTCTCTAATAATAATAATTATAATAATAATAATAAAGATAATGATTATGACAATAATAATAATAATAATTACAAAAATTTATTTTTAAAAAAAATTAATCGAAAAAATCCAGAAAAACATGGTTGCGGCGCGAAATTTGCGGTAACACCGTGGTGCCGCCGCAAATTTCACGCCGCAACCGTGTTTTTCTTGATTTTTTCGATTAATTTTTTTAAAATAAAATTTTATCAATATTATTATTATTATTATCATTATTATTATTATCATCATCATTATTATTATTGTTATTAATATTAAATTGCAATGTTATTTTTCGTTGAATTTACAAAATTGTAATACTAATAACGATAATAATAATGATGATAATAACAATAATAATAATGATAATGATATTAATAATAATAATTACAAAATTTTATTTTTTAAAAAAAGTAATCGAAAAAATTCAGAAAAACACGGTTGCGGCGCGAAATTTGCGGTGGCACCACGGCGTTGCCGCGCGCAGATCGCGGCAACACTGCGGTGCCGCCACAAATTTCGCGCCGCAACCGTGTTTTTCTGGATTTTTTCGATTAATTTTTTTTAAAAATAAAATTTTGTAATTATTATTATTAATATCATAATCATTATCTTTATTATAATTATTATAATTATTATTATTAGAGAGAAAAACTAGAGAGAAGTTGGAGAGTGAAATTGTGAGGGTCAAGGGCGTTACTGGATATTATTGTAAAAAAGTGGGCGACATTAGAAAAATGGGGGGCGACGTATAGCAATGCCCTAATTTTTTGCTCCTACACTATGATCTTTTGGAGTTAATATTTAGTAATTTTTTAAATCAATTTTATTTAGCAATTTGGTAAATTTATCAATTTTTTAATGAATGTGTGATCTATGATGATATTTATTAGCTAAAATTGACAACAATTTTAGTTAACAAACTTCATCACAAATCACATCTTTACCGTAAAATTGAGTTATGCAAATGTTGCTAAATTAAAATTGGTTCAAAAGGCCAGTGAAAATAAATAATTAAACATTAACTTAAAATGATCATAATTAAATTTATAAATGTCACAAACATGAAGAAAGATAAATGCAAATTTTTCCTATGACAAATTTACATGTCTTCCCATACGTGAAAATTAGTTACAAACTCCACTCATCAAACAAGTGTCTTTCAAACACGCTACAATTTTTGTTTGTATTAAACTATCATCAATATATCAAATGATCATGGAATTTTTTTTTGAAATCAATGATCATGGAATTGTACTACTAAGTTTTCTGTAAAGTTCCAGTCGGATGAAAAATATTACTCCCTCCATCCTTTTTCCTTTTTTAATGTTATACCGAGTATAAACTAAATTTATAAAATCAATACATCTTGAAAATAGAGTGAAAAAGTTATGTATGAACAAGTGTACCTCTCATTAAAGGAAAAGATGAATAAAGGAAAATTTCAAAAGGTAAAATCAAAATTTGATTCATTAATTAAGGGTAATATAGATATTTTAATTATTGGAAATGTGAATTTGACAAATAAAAAGGGACAAGATAGTTAAGAAAATTGACACTTATTAAGGGACGGAGGTACTACCTCCATGCATCTTGTTTTGTTTGTCACTTCAACTAAATTGTGAAAACCAATGTATATTGGAAATGAGGTGAAAAATTTGTAACTTACCCAAATTACCTCTATATTAGTAATTGAGAAGGATAGTTGTTGAAATTGTAAAAAGTGATAAATAGATTTATTAATTAGGGCCAAAAAATGAATGTATTGAAATTGTAAATCTAACCAACAAATTAGGACAAAGAAATTAGTTAAAATGACTAACATTTTGGGACGGAGGTAGTAGTTTATTTCAAACTATGCTCAGATAAATATTCCGTCCATTCTTTACTATTTATCTTTTTTAATTAATTTTTTATAATATTATTATTTTAAAATATTAATATCATATTTTTATTTATTTTATTTATTTATTCAAATTTATTCTTTCATGAATATATTATTGTTTTCTCTAGCATTATTCCCAAAAATATCGGACAATTGATTATATTTTATTGATTTTGAAGCTTTGTATTTATTCAAGGGATAGAAGTAGCATATACACCATATAATAATTTTTATAATTGTGTATTTATTCACTCTTATGGCTATAAATTTATAATACAATAAAAAAACGGTCGACGAAACCTTCATGAAAGGGTTATTATAAATCTTTACTAATTCTTTTTGTAAAATTAAAAATGTTGTAACGAACTTCGGCGAGGGAAAAGGGCGAAGAAAAGGCGGGAACAAAAACGGCAGATTGGCAGAACTAAACACTGCTGGCAATTCGGCAGCCCAATCAAAGCAACGACATCGCTACGTGTCGTTTTATGAAACTGCTTTGTGGGCCCCACTACCTTACGTGGCATTCTTCAATATATCTTCTCTCCAAAAAATTAAAAATAAATAAATACTAAATAACTAAATATCCCCCCTCCCTCCCACCTAACAACAATTTTTTGAACTTGTAAAAAACCAAACAAAAACAAAAAAGCACCCAAAAATTTTAAAAAAAAAGGGAAAAAAGAAAAGGCCAACCTTTCTCTTTCTCCGTCATCCAGCTTCTCTCTCTATCTCTGTCTCTTTCTCTCTCTTATCTCGGATGTGTAGACTGGCAAACAAAATAGTTGTGTTGATTTGTTCTTAATTCATCGACAATCTGTATTTCTTCCTCATATCTTCTTTAATTAGTCCCCCAGGTGCTCTTTAATTCCCCCCTTTTTTTCAGTTTTCTTCATTAGTTTCATTTCATTTGGGAGGTTTTGATTTGAGTTTCTGGAAGTAGTTTAATTCATTAATGGAGTTGTGTAATTAGGGTGAAATTACAGTTGGTTTTGATCGATTTCGAGCTTAATAATGGAGGAATTACGTCGGAGTTCAAGCTTGTCTGGCCCTCTCGACCTCTCTGCTCGCCTTTGTAAGTGCCATTCATGTGTCTTTTCCGTTGATTTTTGAGGTGAAAGTAATTCAATTACGTTTGAATTCTCTCATAAGTTTTACTGTGAAATATGCATTTTGTAATACGAGAGTCTTCAATTGGAAATTGGGGAAGTTAAGATACAGTATATAGTTTAGGTAGTCCTTCTGGTAGAAGTTAAGTTGGATTGAAGAAGTCTATAACTGTTTATAAACAATTTCACCACAAATGTATCTTATTTCTGGGTTATTTTGTCCTACCAGTATTTCTTCAATGAATTTCTGGGTTTTGCTTATTGCCTGCTTTGCTGTAGTCAGTTGAATTGAAGAGGTTTGTGTGGTCAAGTGAATCAGGAAAGATGCTTTGCAATGGGGATGATTAGAGATTTATGTGTAGCTTGACACAAATCCTGATGCTAGTGTATGTATGTGTAACTGGCGAATCTAGGCTTTCGAATGAAGGGTGTCCAATACAATAATTATGATTTCGACGGGTTGGAAAGGATTTTAGATAACTCATTGGTTTATGGACTTTTTGTGACAATACCCTTGTAAAAACAGGGGGAGGGGCTGTATGTGTGACTTGAAACAGAAACACGATTCACTGTATGAGATTGATAAATCTGGGATATTTTTTTTTGCTTGTACTTGTAGGTGTTGAAGCATCATCGAGTCATCCAGAAAGGAAATCAAGAAGAAAATCAGAGTCTGAAATACCGGAAGATGATAGGAAAAACCGGATGGGCAGTCTAAAGAAGAAAGCTATTAGCGCATCAAGTAAATTAAGGCGTTCCCTCAAGAGAAAAGGCAAGAAGAAAGTTGAGGGTGGAGTTTCTATTGAGGATGTACGGGATGTCAAAGAAGTCCAGGAGGTTGAAGCATTTCGGCAGACACTACTTACGGAAGAGTTGCTTCCAGAAAGACATGATAATTATTATACATTGCTAAGGTAACTATTGTTCTATGAAAGCATCAAGTTGATTCTATCTTGGTCTTTTTGAACTATTGCTTCATTCATAATGCACCCTGCCAATGCGAGAATACTATTTTTGCTAGTTTATTGTTGTCAATTAAGCTTTTACAAGAGTCCTTGTTAGCTATGGTTTCAATGTTTCTGCAATCGAGCTATTAATGGTGCTTTCTGTGGAAGGCTGTATGATAAAATGATTGCATGGATTATGGATAGCTTGTTGTTAAACAAATGTCAAAATGATCAATGTTTTACTTTGTTGTGTCACACAAGATGGAACCAACATTTATGCAATAACACGGCTACATTGTGGAATAATCATTGTAGGTTTCTGAAGGCTAGGAAATTTGATGTTGAGAAAGCAAAACAAATGTGGGCTGATATGCTTCAGTGGCGAAGAGAATTTGGCGCTGACTCTCTTATTGAGGTAATTATTAGGAATTTGGTCCTTAAAGGTGATAGAAATTTGAAATTTTTGGATTTTGTTGATTATTGACGAGAGCGTGGGGGCACTATGCTTTTGTATCTTGCCCCCTTTTGTAAATGGGTGGTACCACCTTGTTCTCTGCAATATATATATCTTAAAAAAAGGGATATCATTTCACCTGCTAGCCTCCTTAGTATGGCAGTATGAGTATATCTTCAGATAATTCTTTTTTTTTTTCCAAATTGATGCAGTCTGTACTTTTCTTTGCTATTTTCTAAAATTTGCTGTGACACTTTACTGTCAGGACTTTGAATACCAAGAGTTGGATGAGGTCCTAAAGTATTATCCACAGGGGTTTCATGGTGTGGATAAAGATGGCAGGCCACTCTATCTTTATCAGTTGGGCAAAGTTGATGCTGAGAAACTTATGCAAGTGACTACAATGGATCGGTATCTCAAATACCATGCACAGGATTTTGAAAAGTGCTTTGCGATTAAGTTCCCAGCTTGCTCCATTGCTGCCAAGAAGCATATAGATTCAACTACTACAATTTTAGATGTTCAAGGGGTGGTATGTTGTCCCCTCTTTCATCTTTTTTGTGCAAAATGCCTTTTAGCACTTGCTTGAAGCTCTGAGTGCAAATTTTTCCCCCATTAATCCTTCTCCGGATTTTATCAACAGGGCCTGAAAAACCTCACCAAACCTGCCCGTGAACTTATAATGCAGCTGCAAAAGATTGATAATGACAACTATCCTGAGGTATGCTGTTGTATTTGATATTATATATTTCTGATCTCTGTATGCATGCAGTCTTTCTTATGCTATTGGGAATGCTATTTCTGCAGACTCTCCACCGAATGTTCATCATTAATGCCGGGAGTGGTTTCAAGCTGCTTTGGAACACAATTAAGTCTTTTCTTGATCCCCAAACAACAGCCAAAATTCACGTACGTACGTTCAGGGTGCTTCAATCAGCTGTTGAAACAGGATCCATTTATCTATGGTACTCTTACTATTGAAAGTTGCCTCTGAAATTTTTGTTTTCTTGTTCCTTCTTCCCAGGTTCTTGGCCACAAGTATCAAAGCAAATTGTTGGAGGTAATTGACAAAAGGTAAGCTTGTAGAAATTCTAGATATTTTGGGGCTTGGTATATATATGGTTACCATGTACATCATGGTTAACTAACTGCTTTTTGTTTGACATTTTGATTTCATGCAGCCAGCTGCCTGCATTTCTGGGTGGTGCATGTACTTGTGAAGACCAAGGGGGTTGTATGAGGTCTGATAAGGGGCCATGGAAAGACCCGGAGATCTTAAAGGTTTGTCATAAATGTGCAACATTCATATTTACTCGATGCTGTTGGCGCAGTCTGATTAATGGTTTTAAGTGTTTCACGAATTGATTTTAAGTCATTAAAGTGCAGATGATTCAATCTGGTGGAGCTGAAGTTGCTATATCCAACAGTGAGGGAAGAGTGGTTGCTTACAACAATATGGTATATGCTCAAACTAAATCTTTTGAATGTAGTGTACAGCTCACTGGTGACCTCATTTCTTTATGTTGTCCCCATTCTGACAGTGCTTTATTTTTTTGACCAGACAAAGAACAATGATACATCCACTGCGGAGTCCGGCTCCGAGGTTGATGAGTTTCCTTCATTTAAGACACCTGGGGTTTCTTTACAATTAAAATTGTTGCCAGTTGACGAAGAAGTAAGTGTTGTAAGTTTTTACTCTGTACATAACGTGCTGCTTAACAAGTATGAATGACTAAATACAATATGTTGAATTGTTGATGTTGAGTTACTCTTAATATTATAATTTTGATGCAAGACAAAAATAGATAAATAAATATGGCTAATAGAAGAAAGATATGAATTGATCATTATGATAATATTTGATATATCATCTTGATAATATTTGATATGAATTGATCAATCATGATAATTGGGATCCATGACATCTAAGGATACAAATTGATTTGATCATTAAGATAACTTATGTACAAATTTATGTGGGAGTGTGCTAAAATAATACAAGCACAAGTATCATGATTCTTTACATGTCTACATGCATATCTTTATTGATTGATTATATTTTTATGTGCAACTAAGTTGATTTTTTACATGCATATCTTTATTATTTAACAGCATGATATACATATATATGCATGTCAAATATATACTCGTACATATGCAAGGTCATGAGAAAAACTGCAATAAATGTATTTCTTGATCGATTTGACATCTCACAAAGATAATGATTGCTTGCTTTATGCATACAAGTTTGAAGTGATTATGCAAATCAAGTCTCACCATTATTAATTGATCATACTTATCATCTTGCAATACATGTACAAAAAATACATGGGATCATATATATTTGCATATCAATTATGATTTATAGGGATAACTCATCAAGAATTGAGATTATCTTGGCATATCACTTACAAGGATGACTCCCACATCTCTTGCCAATATCAAGTTATTATGTTTTGCTCTTGGAGATCATGCATATCAAGGATGAAGAAGTTGCCGAATTCGGTGGATTGAGTCTTGGCCATTCAACCCTAAAGACCACTATATATACAAGGAATTCATGGTCACTCAAGACACAAGAAAAAAGACAAGCATACTACTCACTTGAGCGTTATTTCATACTATTGTTTGTGAGATCACCAAAGTATTATTGTATTACATTTCTACTTTCCATTTGAGCCAAGAGTATTAGGGTGAGGACTAGGAGTTGAGAGGAAGACTCCTCCCACACTTAATTGAGAGGTGATATTAAGTGGTGGGTTAGATCTTGAGAGTAGAGGAGGCTCTAAGATTGTCTACGGTTCATCCTAATAAGAGCTCGAGATTCAATCCTAGAGTTGGAGAACTCTAGGCGGTGACGTACTCCATTGGGAGGAACATCGTTAACAACCACCGTGTCATTTATCATTTATTTTCCGCACTTTATTTCCGCAATTTAATTTCATATTTAAATTTACGCATCTTATTTTAATTAAATTTTTTGTGTGTAATTACCCTATTCACCCCCCTCTAGGGTAATCTTATCTTTCAGTTGAGATTTTAGAATTTTATTTATTAAGACATTTATATAATTTTATAAACAACACAAAGCTACTATTGAATAAAGGAGAAAACACTTGAGAAAGGCCAACAAGATAATGAAGAATGATATAGGGAAATAGGTGAAGCAAGGAAACAAGAGAGAACATATGGTGAAGCAAATGGTTGAAAATTGGAAAGGAGAGAGCAAACTAGGAAAAAAAAGAGGAAAAATGTATGTTTGAACATGCAACTAGCAAGGTTCATTGACGGTTGTACGAATGGAGTCACTTCTGCTTCAGCAGCTTACGTGCATATCCTCAATACTAAGTAAATCATGCTTTATGGAAAATTAGGTTTCCCCCCTTGTTTACCCTGTGATATTCCAGTGATGTCTCTACTTAGTCTGCAAGAAAGTGCTGAGGTTGGAGAATCCTGTACTAAAGAGTGAGGTTTCTTGTCTATTGGCAGGGTAAGGTTACTGGAGATGTTAGCTCTGCTGGTGGCTTGCCTGAGAGTAGTGATCAGGTTCCTGTTATTGTAAAGGTTTTAGATGCTGGATGTACCAAGGAAGGTTCCACAAATGAAACTGATCCATCAAGAGGTTAGCACATTTGGTTTTGTGGTAATAGCCTATGGTGCTCTTTGCTGAGAAATGATATTAGTGTTGTAACAATTTTTTCATTAGATTCACTATTTTTTATTTGGCATAGTTTGCTTAGACTTAAGTTGGCTATTGTCTTCTCTCCTGGTTCCCTTTTTTTCCCCCTCATTGCTCCTTAGTTATTTAGTAACTATGGATCCAGAAGAGGGTATGAAAAGCGATTATCTGTAAATTAATGTTGGATGAGTGCCACTAAGCTCCTTCCTTTCAATGACTAATTTCACTAGAAACCAAGCAACCTACACTTTCAAATGTCTAGTAGATGAAGATTAAGGGTGTTATCTGTAGGCATGTCAGCGTGCCAGGTTTCAACTGTTTGCTGGTGGGCAGCTGTTTGCTTCGATGCTTCCTTCTCGAGATAAATGGGAACTGGAAGATAACTGTTTTTCATATCTGATGATCCCACAGTAGTGTAATCAAAATGTGACATCTTTAGGCCATTAATTCTTGAGAAACATATACAGATGAACCTAGTTATCTTGCTTCCAAATTTCAGATTAATTGCATGTGCAGTCTATCACCTTATCCTTTCACAGGGGAAAGGAAAAGAACAGTGCAGTAGCTCAGTGGGGATAGAGGCGCAAATTTAAGTCGGAATGGCAAGAAGTTTTGAGAGATGAAGAGGAATGAAAAAAAAATAGTACTAGTAATGGGGCTACTGCTTATTTATCTTTTTTTTGTGTGTGTGTGTTGGGGTTTCCTTTTCCCTTCCGGTGCGCTGATCCCCCTCCAAGGGAAAGCAGAGAGCCAGAGAGCAAAACTTGATAATGACCTATTAAGAGTCCGACCATGTACATTGTGAAAGTATGTATGTCGTTGCTGCACAGTGCTGATAAACTTTATTTGTCACTTCAAAATATTTTTATATAGATGAGAACATAACAATCCCTGAAGATTTTAATATTTAGATTCTGATTATGACGACTTTTTCCTGCGAACTGGAATGTTGATTTAAGACAGTCATCCATTGCTGTAAGATGAAATATATTTTATAGCTTTTCAGATTGATGTTGGTGTAGAGGCAGAGTGTAGCTTTCATGAAACATTGGTCCAGCAAATATTGTTCACCTTTGACCTCTCAGTAGGGTTTGAATCAAGATGAAGTTATCAAAACTAACCATATGTAGTACCTTAGTGCTTAGGTCCACAGAAGCTGGCCCTAGCAAATGACTAACATAATGACCAAGCACACCGCCGCCCCCACTGGAGGGAACACTCTGCTATTGAAGCAGCTATTTCATAATTTGTATTTTGTGTTTGCTTATGTGTTAATTGTATTGTGATTATAGTGTGTCTATTGTGACGTATTGCAGAGATGTTATCTGTACAACCTACAAGAGATCTTGTGGAGCATAGTCGTTTCCGTTTCTTGGCTGCTATCATGGCATTCTTTGTTGCTGTATTTACTGTCTGCCGTTCTGTAACACTAAAAATATCAACGGGAATTCCCAGATTGGTTTTCCGTTATGCCCATAGCATTCCAGATGTCATACTTGGACCCGACCTCATGGAAGAATTTCGACCTTCTTCAGGAGGTCCAGATCTCATGGATGCAGATAACTTCTCAATTATATTGAGAAGGCTTCGGGAGCTAGAAGACAAGGTTAATACTTTACAGACAACGCCAATGCAGTTGTCTTCTGAGAAAGAGGAGTTGCTTAATGCAGCAATCCGTCGGGTGGATGGGCTTGAAGCAGAGTTGATCACCACTAAAAAGGTGAGCTCTTCCTCTTGTTGCTGATTCTAGTTATTCATTAATATGATCATTCTTCTTGTTTCTGCATGGTAGTCAGTCATGACTCAAGAAATGCTGGTGGCTATGAATATTGTATTGAGCTTTGATCATCAAGTGACATGCCGTTGATCATATGGTTGGGGGTTTATGTCTAAAATCATGTTGGAGATATTTTCAGCATCAGGGAGTGAAAATTGGCATCCAAAATCATCTTACTGGATATGGTAATGTTAATAAGTGACTTTTAGTATCAAAACATGACAACCTCTTATAGATTAAGGATCCCGAGATCCATGCATCTACAGAACTTAAAGTTCCTCATGAGATCTTGCCACTGATTTCTCTCTAGCTTCTTAACTAGTGTATGTGGCCTTTCTGTGTTAGCTGGAAATTGTTGGTTTGGACACCTGTATCTGGGATGTTGTTGAACTCAGCTTCTTTCATTCATGAATCATTACATACCAGTCTGGACTATCAACAGATAGGTCTGATAAACCGTGGTAGCTGCAATTTAAGTTCTTGACATTGGAACTCATCAGGAATGAACGTGTTAGTCTTATGTCAGTCAGACAAATCACTGAGTACCCGTATCAAGCAATTTGTATGGTATCATGGGTATGAACATCAGTCACTAGCTATGCTCACCTCCATTAGTGGGTCTCATTAATCCATTGAATGTCGTTGAGTTGATAAATTGCGAAGTGTGAACTAACCTTGTTAGGCCATTCTTTCCAGTCACTCACTTCCTCCACCCACACGCGGTCTTGGAGGGGATAAAAAAAGGGAGTGGTTGGGTACTTGGGTGGTAAAACCTCTTAGTAGATGTCATGCTGTCAATGTGTCCACAGGCACCCAGATAATAACTTCACTAATGTATGGTAATCCATTCTAATGGGCAGGCTTTGCATGAAGCTCTGATGAGGCAGGAAGAATTGCTTGCGTACATAGACGCTCAAGAATGTGCCACGTTCCGGGTAAGTTCAACCCATTTCAATGCTTGTGACAATCTTTTCGCAGGGTTTCCTTCCATTTACAGTTATGTGTATGTTGCTGCAGAGGAGGAGGTTTTGTTGCTGATGAACGGATCAATGAATCCCAGCAAATGTATTTTGGGATTTTCTTTTATGCGTCTCGATGTTAGATGAATGGAAGTTTCCACTGGGCTATTGTGAAGATAGTAGTATATCTTTCAAGCAGGAAACACAATGTCACTGTATATAGTTGCACACAATGTCTTTTTTGGGGTTAAATTTTTCGCGCCCCGTTAGTTTTTCTAGAGCATTTTTGCCCGCATGTTTTGTAAGTATTTGCAGGGTTGTGTTTATCTGTTGAGTAGCGCACTTGTTCATATTTAGTAAGTTCAGCAGGTTGTCTCTTGTAATTCACATTGATGTACCGATTCAGCTGCACTGATTCTGGTAATGTGAGATGCATAGAAAATAACTCAAATTCAGGAAACAGACTCCAAATTACACAAGAACTGATCGATTCCAGCAGACTTGGCATTCATGTGATCTGTAATTATGGCGTCCCTATGTAGCTGTAGTATTCACTATTCAGGTGAAAAACCAAACAGGCTAACATTCAACACTGAAGCATGAGCATAAAACAGTTCTCATATGGCTCTGACTCTATATAGTGCATGACTTTACACTTTCTAAAACAGCCCATAACGTAGGGGTGGAGCCCTTCATGAGTCAGGGCTGTCCACGGACAACCTTAACTGCCAAAAAAAAGTTTAGTATAGTCTGGGACAAAAATTATCTATTGTATGTTTACTAAATAAAAGTATAGTAATACACTTGATACCCTTAATTTAAAAACCCAGACCTGCCATTGTCATAAGGTCTACTGATAATTGTGGAAACAAATTTTGTCAAATTCAAACCAAACAGAACATGGAATTCGCCAATCAAGTAACTAGTTTTGCAGAAAGAATGCACGACTGTACAGGATGGGTTACTACTAGCGCGACGTAACTCTAATAAGTCACATCTGGGTTTGCAAGTTAAAGTTAAGTGCCTATATTTACACACTAGTAACTGCTTCGCAATGTATTGTGATTGGTGGATCATGCCTGATTCTGCCCTTGAAACTTTGCTAAGCTCCTTCCACGAAAGCTACACCTAGGTGACTGCACAGCAACACAAGCTTGATGTATATAGGATATACATTAGTTATGACAAGTTCTGAGAGATTAATTCCAATAGATCAACACAGCATTTGTAACCCAGTGCAAATAATAGAAGAAAACACTTGGATGACATGAAAGAAACATGTATTTAACATAAACCATGTAGTGTCAACACTTGAGAGAATGTCTAAATAGACTACGTACATAGGGTACACCGCACTAGAATGATATACCTAAAGGCTATGATGACCACAAAAACTATCCACTGTCTCAGTGAGTTGCAAAGGAGTTATGAATCTCTGTGATGTGAGCAGACAGTTGATTCACACTGGATGCAAGAACTGGCTGTTCGAACTGCAAGTCAGATACTGGTGGTGTTGGTATCAGGCATTCAGCAGCAACTTCAACTGTGCAGAAGTCACTTCTTGATCGTCGTATACCCTGTTTTGAAGGGGTTCATATTGGAGTTGTAAATATTGGTGCTGTTGTTCAAAAGGGACATACCAAATGATGTTTTCAGTCGTCCTTGGGAATGTAGCAGGAACTGGTCGCTGTAGCCTCCAAAAGTTACACCAATGCTTGTAAAGACAACAGGATTTTACAACCAACAGTTATGTCAAAGCCAGGGCCTAAGAAGTGTAACTTATTAGAAAGCAATCCTTATGTGGGAAAGTGATTACTTCAAAGTTGGAACCTCCAGAGCATAAAAGGGAAGCAGGTAAGGCATCAACCTAGATGCCCATAGATTTTCAATACCACTGCATTATAAGAGGACCAAAGCATAATGCCTCTCCCGGAAATTATGCACTTCTGTTTTGAGAGTAGCAGCCATCTTCCAGATGTAGTATCCAAAGGAAACAGTGTACCAACAACCACTACTAGAGGAAAAAGGTATTTAGACTTCAACATTAAAGATGAGTCCAGGACTATTGATGGGAACCAATATGAATAACCTTTAGTATGCGTCATGCACTTTAAGGTTTGTAAGGTGCACTTTCCTTTCGTATTGCTTACACATGCTGAAATAAGGAACCACAAAAATCCAATTAGAGGGTTCAGAAAAGAAAAGTAAGCGGAAACAGTCTGGATTAAAAGTACCTGTAGACAAACTCCTGCAAGCCATCAATCCCAAGGCGTATTATTTTCCAGAGATAGCACTGGTGATACTTTCTTGAACTTGTTTCAGACGATTAAACTCGCTGTCCTTCTTGCATATCATCTCACGGACACAAGTTACAAAAGAGAATCTAATGTCATTCTCCACCAATGGACCCGTTGAGCTCCATTTATGAAACAAGGAGAAATCAATTTGAGGAATGAAGGTATCACAGTCGAAGTTTGTCTCAATATCAGTTAAGTGGATGGCTTCACAACCAGGTGCATTTAGGGCTTCCCTGCAAAAGACATGAGCATCAGACAACTTTTCCACCAAACCCAAATGCAATTTAGTTATAGTAACAAATCCCCTTAACTCACTTTAGAACTTGGCCGCCACCTATAACAAACACTTTCTCCACAGACAAAGAATATGGAGGTTCTCCCAATATCTTCATCGCCAATTTCAAATCACGACATATTACTAAATCTTCTGGTTTTGGAGCCTCCAAGTTCCAGGAACGAGTCAGCACAACATTGAGACGGCCAGGTAGAGGTCTATACTTTTGAGGAATGCTTTCCCAAGTTTTTCTTCCCATGATCACCGCATTCGTTTTCCCAGGCACGGATGTCATTGTAGTCAACTCCTTGAAGTATCTCAGGTCAGAAGGCAAATTCCAAGGCAGTTTACCGTCCTTTCCAATACCCATATCTCGAGTTGCAGCCACCACAACTTGGTATCGCCTTTGAGGATCGGAACCCATGTTTGTCCCGCCATCATAACGACTCATTGAGGGTTTATGTGCACAGGTTACAACTGAGTAGCACGAGGATAATGTATGCCTTGTTATCACATTTGCCAACTTTGTGAACACCGGCATTTTAAGAAGATGGGCATGACTAGTTCTATGAGGAACCAATGGAGCCTGTAATGGACACTAAATTACGACACCGACAGGCTAAACAGAACAATATTCTCAACTCTAATGGCATGCTTCCTTTCATGAACAGTGGAACTATACATGAGGTTATGATTCTACAAAGCTACAAGGATATTATTATAGGGAAGGCACAATAAACTTGAAATTGGATATACCCAACTCTCATTTCTGAAACATTGATACATATCAAATTGAAATTTGAGACTATGAGGCTTGAAAGACTATCCAGATGGAGTACTTTAAACTCACAGCTAATCCTGAAGCAACCGTACGAGTACAACAGAGAATTGGATTTCTTTCTTTTATCAGGAACAGCCATTAGGGTTGCCACAATAGCGAATTAGTCTGTGAACAAACATGACACTAGGAAAACAAATAATACCTGGGAATGCTTCAAAAGCCTCCGAAGCACCTGGGTTTTCTGAGTAAAGTTCTCCACGAACATCTGAAGAAGAACAGTCACACTTTCGAAGTTGGGAGATCTAATTCGAATTTGATTAAAACATCAAAAATAGCCACAAATTACAAACAGAAGAGAGGGGGTGTACCTGCAGATTCACGATCCTCTAACAGTCCCTGGTCACAAAAATTAGAGATTTTTCCTCATCATTTGTCCAAACCAAAAATCAAGCAGACGAATTCTAACCTGCCGGTCTGACCACGGCCAAAATGATTGAATTTAAAGTATGTCCAAAGCCAAAATCTTTCCGATACCTCTACCCTGTAACCAACTCTGTGCTGAACATTTGAAATACTAACCTAGTAACCCTACCCTGAATTTCTCTTCTTCCAATTGAGTGATACTGATACAAATTACTCCCTCCGTTCCATATTAATTGTCGTCTTTGAAAATTGTGCAGTCAAACTCCAAAAATTTTGACCATAAATTTCTCAATATACACAATGAGTTGTCATATAAAATTACAATTATTAGATTGGTAATGAAAAATACTATCATACAAGTATAATATTGCAATTATTAATAATATATTATGCAAGAAATTATCTATCAAAGAGTGATATTGGAGACTGTGAAAGTCAAAATTATGACAATTAATATGGAATGGTATGAAGTGAGTAGTAAATTACAAAGTCTATTTGTTTCCTTTAATTTTTCTTGGATTTTTGAAACTAAATGACAAAAACTTGTGGGATATTTTCATCTAATAAGTTTGGCCAGCGCGTGCGGAACACACGATACCCGACACATGTTATTGAGATATATACTAATAATCATAGCTTTCAACTTAATACCAAACATGTGCCGATCCAACAATCATCTTACATAACATAATCCGCATGACATTCGTGAAACAAAAAAAGATAAATTGAGGCTAATTTAGAAAACATACAATAACAGATGAAAAAGTTCATGACATCATCTGAAGCTCAAAATTGATAGTGATTCCAATCGTTCTTGTTGTCATTTATTTTCTTCACCAATTTTACTCTTCATTTGTCCCTATTTCCCAAGGCTAAATATAAGGTGTTCATTTCTATTTTTGTTCTTACATGTCAAATTATGGTCGAGTATGCTGAAAAAGAAAACTTTTGATAATATTAGGAAATTGTTGATCAGGATTGACAAATATACCTGAATACTTGATGAAAGAAGATTTTACAGGTAGCCAATGGTGTATGTACCTGCACAAGTATTAGTATTCGCTTCAATTTAGATATCTCACAGAAAAATCCTTTTCTTCATGCTTATTGCAATGCTTATGTATTCATTTCATGTCGCTCTGAATTGGGTAAACCCCTTAACATATTTGATTCTGAGAAAAATCTAGCCAATATTAAAATTAGGATGCTAGAAAGTTATAAGTGGCATCAAGATCCCAAATGCTATTTAGAAGGTTTACCTTAAGAGCATATTTAGGAGCAACATATGCCCAGTAAATATGAATCCATCAAGAGACTTTATTATCTCAATTACTAAAAGCACGATTCAACTGAAACCAAAAGCTTACATATATTCTAATCGTCTAGTTTTACAAACAAATGACATATCAACATAGAGAAGTTACCAATTTTTTCCTTCAATGCACAACAAATCACACACAATAGAGCATTCATTTTGTTTCAATGTTATCATATATATGATGTAACGCCCTCAAATTAATCAATCATTAGATAAGTTAACGCCCTTTTAATATAATGATTAGAGCATCGGATCAAGAATCCAAGGGCATTAGCGCCATCCAACAAAGGACTAAGCCTACTAATCACCAAGAAACCCCAAGCAATACCAAACACCACACCTGCCGAACAACACATATTTACAAGAAAATTCCAACGTACATAACCATCATACGATGCAAAACATAACATATATACCAAAGGAGTTTAGACACTGTACAACCACAATTATAACACAATCCTAGTCACCATATTAGATCCCATATCAAAGACGGAAACTTTTATTACTGCCATCCCAAACCCAAAAGACCATAAGGAAGGAAAATTCATTTCACAAAACAACCCGTTCTAAACGAACCAAAGGAACTCCACGTTTCCTCTTCTAACCTAGAGCTACTTTCTTAGCTGCTCCTTCAAAGGAAGAAAGGGTTGCACATGAGTCGAAACTCAATATACATATCTCTAGGGGTGTTCACAGTGCGGTTCGGGGCGGTTCCGGTTTCACGAAGCGTTACACCGGATGAAACGGTTTTCCAAAATCGTAAACCGGAACCGGAACGCTCGATTTTTTTTAAACCAGTGCCCTGGAGTTAACGGTTCGGTATCACCGATTAATCGGAACCATCTTTATTTCCATCAAATTTTTTTAAAAAAATCATCATTCTATCAATAAAAAAAAATTCGGGCTCGGTTCTGATATTTTGAAGCCCAAATATAGTAATGCTAATTAATAATTTGTTTTGGGATGACTTTTAATATTCATTTTCTCACATTTATAATGATAAAAGTCACCCCTAAAATAAGTCCTATTAACAAAAAAATTATTATACCATAACTTATTAGTCACTACAAAATATTTGATAGTTATCCTAAAAGCATTCATCTTTGGGGGAGATGATCCAACCCTAAAATATATAAGCAGCCATATTATTCATGTTTCTTATATTTTAGGTCATGTTATTTAGAATGGTAAGATTAAATTAGGTAAGGTAAAGTAAGGTTGGTGAGGAAAATAAAATAAAATGACATTGATTTGAGTGTTTTTTAAAGATTTGGATAAGATAAGATAAGGTAAGGTAAAGATAAAATAAACCTAACTTATCATTATAATTAAGGAATAGGGATGACCCTGAAACTATTGATATACGAGACAATTGATGAACAAAGCAAAACCATTTGCAAACATGTTAGCATAATATTTTGGATAAGTGCATCGTCAATAAATAAAATGATACGAGAAGCTCAAAATAATTAAAGCCATGGATTAATAGAAGCTGAGAACAATATGTCAATATAGGGCGAATCAACCAAATATGTCAAAAGAATTTCCTCTGGTTTGAATTGGGGATACTATAATCGTGATTCTAGCTTCAATCACCCCCACTGGAAGCATGCAAAAAATTACCTCCCAGCATACGCTTGAAGATCAACTATTTCTTGCAGAACAATAGGGTTTTTTAGTTAAACGATCTAAGTTCCCAGATTATGTTTTTATCTAGGCAGCGTTTGGTAGGATCCTCAGAGAAATTTTTTCCGGGGAAAATTTCTCATGGAAAGTTTTCCATGGGAAAGATTTCCTTGGGAAAAAAAATCCCTTAGCCCCTCCTAAGGAAAAATTTCCCTAGGAAAATGGAGAAAGTGGTGGGCCCATCATGAAATTTTTCCCAAGGTCAACCCACACTCAAACATGGGGAAAATAAGTCAACACGGGAAAATTAACCATTTTCCCAGGGTTATTGACTAACCAAACGCACCCTTAAGGAAAACAAAACTGTGATTACAAGCTCCTGGGCATGCCACCCAATTCTCTTTTAGTCAAAAGTTGTCACATAGGTGCATAGTCTCATTATAAGTTAATTTAAGACACTCTTATATTAAAATTTTATGATGAACTTAACCTATTATTTCTTTTAATTATTATAAAAAAGGACAGATAATTTATTTTTATGCAAAATTTAATTATTAAAGCTATACTGTATTCGTTCATTTTTTTTCTAATGAAAAGCTATATAAATTATAGTCAAGATGATCTTTTATTTTCTTAGAGCAAATGCAATAGCAATCTGAATTTTTGGAATGTAAGTCGGGGTCCACCCACATCATCTATCATTCATATTTTTTGAAATTTCATTCCATTTATTTTATAAAAATAGAAACTCATTCCTATTTTTTCATTTTAAAAATATCATACTACTATCACATGTCAAAATATAATTTGTTGAAAAATAAAAAATAAAAGATAAATACATGGATTCCAGGAATGCAAAAGAGTTCCCAAAACTCATTCCTTAAAATTTAGTTCCTTACTATATCAAAATTCTACTCTCAACACAAGTTTCAACGCACAAAAATCAATTCTTACACTTGCTCTGGTTGTCAATTACTCCCTCCGTCCCTTAATGAGTGTCAATTTTTTTAACTACCTTGTCCCTTTTTATTTGTCAATTTCACATTTCCAATAATTAAAATACCTATATTACCTCTAATTAATGAATAAAATTTTTATTTTACCTTTTAAAATTCTCCTTTATTTTTCTCTTTTAATGAAGGGTATATTTATCCATACATAATTTTTTCACTCTATTTCTAACACTCATAAGTTTTGTAAAAGTAGTTAATTTGACATTCAAAAAGGGACGGAGGAGTATTTTTCAGAAGATTAAAGCCTAATATGTCAGGAAAACAGTGACCACCTAGTGGGAAACTGGTTGAGCCCAAAATACAATAACGATAATGGGAAATAAAACAAAGGACAACAACAACAACAATACACATTTGAACCACCAAAAAGACAGAGACCCAACACTTTGTTTTCCACTTAAGCCTGTTTGGTTCATGGAAAATGAAACATAAAGAACCCCGCGGTTTAGAACCTTCGTTCTGTCATTGTCGTATCAACTTTTCACCCCAGCTTACAAGTTACAACATTTCTCTTGGGGAAAACGTGAATATAATTGCCCAAAATTATAAAAGTTTATCAGAACTAGCTTTCATCACCGGCCAAATTGAAGATTGTCAATTATAAGAATACGTGAAGCAGCTATAATGCAAGATATGTAGTGTTGATGCACTAATTATTTGTTGAAAGCTGGTATGATAACTTGGAATAGGTAGAATATAGGGGTCACAAAAATTGGTTGTGATATACCAAGGGATTGCATGCAGTGAAACTTTTGAGAAAAATGACAAAAACAAGACAAAATTGAAAGACAACTCTTGAAAGTTATTTTATTTGTTACGTTTACATATGCTTTGGTGGTCTTTGATAATACGTATTAGTTTTATAAAAAAAAAAAGACACTTAAGTAGTATCTTGGGGCAAAACACATGTCATCATCCTATTGCATTATGTTGCCTTAATTACTATTATCCTCTAACAATTATCTGTAACTTCTATTACAAATTTTTCACCCTAATAAAACTGATTTTAAATAATTAAAAAGATGCACTAAATTATCTCATGACTACCATTTGGTTCTTCGATATTGTACATGCTTCCTTATATTCCTCTCACACAAGAGTTCATATATGTGGATAATTTGTATTTATCTCTGTTCAGGTTTATCACATTTATAAATCCAATACTAATGTTTTTAAGTTAATATTTAATTTACCCACTCTAAGTTTTTGAAGCAATTTCATTTAATTGTTTTTCCGGTGAATTTATCAACTTTTCCAGGGAATGTGTGAATTATGATGAAATTTATTTATTGAAATGACGATAATTTTAACAAACAAATTTCATCACATATCATAATTCACCGTAAAAATTGCTAAATTTATCGAAAAAGTAATTAAATGAAATCGGTTCAAAATCTCCAAATAAATAAATA